>JASCZW010001755.1:0-12500 GCA_034211315.2 Aedes japonicus
GACTTGAGGTGTACGAGAATGAGATGCAGAGCGAGAAAACAACAGACGATAATCAAATTTGGACGATGGTGGTAGTTTTCAAACTCGAGCATCAGGGGCAATTATTTTTCTAAGGTTAATAAAAATGCTGTCGCATAAATTTCCACCGGTTTATGGGCTATCAAAGAATGGGGCAAAACACAATGTGTTCCTTTCCAGTTTTCGGGCCCACTGAGTGGGTTTGGATCGTAAATTTCGGCGGAAAACAGATGAAAATGAGCTACATGTGCATTAAAGTTGCTGAAATATCCGCTGTCAGCTGAGATTAAGTCGCGAATGTTTTCACCCGAAATGATTAATTGAACTCTAATGACAACATCGTTTGGTGAAAAAGCCGATGGTCGAAGATGTTCGTGTCCCAGGAGTTTTTATGGTGGCGAAATTGTTTATAGATAATGTTTTAAGAAGGCAACATTTGTTGAGTCTTTTCAATATATCTTCTGTGACTGCAAACATTGCATGTTTAATATTTTGAAAACGAGTTCCGATCTTCTGTTTTGAATTTGTCAATTTAGGGTTATTATTACCAACGAATCCTGTTGTACATCAGTCGTGAAAAGGCTCGGAAGTCGGTCGTGGAATGGCTGTGTTCATAACGATCGAAATCCAATCGTACTTCGTACCCCAAGCAACAATTTCCAGTTCTATTCCAGCCGTATAGCACTCCTCCTGGCTTTGTTTTTAAAAATACATTCAAAACTGTTTTGTCCACCAACACCTCCTCTATGCATCTTTATAGCCGTATTGTGTACAAAGTGGCCCACTCTATAGACGGTTGTGAAAACAAATTAATAAAACCTCTCTAAGACCATAAAGATTTTGAAAATGTTCTACTGAAAGATGTTATGACCACTTGAGAACCTTCATAAAACCTATCGGCCGCCATCAAAACCAGTATATGGCCTAATGGCCACATCTGTCAAATTTAACGGCGATATCGTGGTTGGTTTTTGTTGTTCTGCTTTGTTCGATTCGCTGCTCTTCTGATTCATTCAACAGTAAATAATGGCTAGGAAAATTTCTAACAATTAAAAAAAAATTGAGAAATATATTCGATAAATTAATCATAAAACTCCTGAAAATTGATGGTGTTCAATAAGGTTATCTAAACGAATACCGAAGTTTGTCTCAGATCTACAGTTCAAGTGCGTTACATTTAAAATTTGGTGAATTTATTTTTTCCACATTTCAATTATTTCATATATTTCAATATGGCGATTGCAAGAAATCCCAGTTTTGCCAAAAAGCCAATTTATCTTCAGCAATGGCTACTATAAAACTGTCTGGTCACTTGGTAGCTTTCGTCAATGCCAATAAGCCGTTTAATGCATTTACTGTAGGCAAACTGGTTTTAAAATGCTTTTTCGATCTGTTGAATAATAAGATAATATGAATGAGTACTAAAACGGCATTTCAAAAACAGCATTTTTTGAGTTTATAAAGTCAAAATAAAATCTTTTGATATAAGTATAAGGAATTTTAGAAGTCAAGGTCTAAAGATCGATGTAAAGAAGCTGCTAGGTTCTTATAAACCTAACTAAAATATGAAACCTATTGGCATCTCCTTGCGTCATAATAAATCGAATTGATTTCTAGTGGCTTTCATAAAATTTTAATAAGACTTAATAAATCTGCATGGCTTTGGTAATGTTACTTGGGAAAGTCAGCCCACTTTGAATTTCAGACAGCAAAATCGATTAAATATTTTACAATAATAGAGTTATATCTGCATTACAAACAGTTGATTAAGATGTAAATCCTTCTTTCTGTAAAATTATCGATCTTTTTGTGATACACCCGCCACGGCATTCTCAGATACGCTCACCGTAACGATTCTCCATTTGCTCTTATGATCATCGGTATAATTTGCTCTATCTTTGTTTCGAAGAGTTACTGCTTAGCTAGAGCCCAGTACTTCTCTATTGGGTGAAGTTCCGGACAGTTTGGTGGATTGGCTGTCTTTGGCACGTATTTGACCTCTTGTACCTTATACCACTTCAGGATGGATTTCGCATAGAGACAAGAAGCAAAATCATGTCAAAACAGGGCTGGAGAATCGTGGCTTCTGATAAACTGCTTTTGCAGACATTCTTTTTTGTACACATATTATTGGCTCTTGCCAAATCAAATACTTCTTCGTGAATTTGGACCCCTTCTCTCCGTAAATTCTCGACAACGGCGTTCCCTTGCGTTGCAGTTCCTAAACACGACTTTTTGCAATGAAATTTTACTTGACATCACGGTTGGCCACCTTTTTCTCTTTGTACGCCTTTAGTCCTTGCCTCTGCTCAATTTTTTCTATGTATGATTTATACAGGCCAACTTTGAGAGCCACATTTTGCAAAACATGCGTTGGTCAAATGATTTGCAAACACAAAACACGGTAATTTTTCTGTAGTTGTAGTTTCTTGAACTGATCGTATACTAATAAAACTCGAATTTTGCTGCCGTTCATGCAAAATGCGTTTGCGTTCTACTTGATTCGACGCCATCTTTACTGAATCGTACCAAAATGTAAACATGTTTTTGCCATGAAATAAAATGAAAAGTTATATAATTGAAACGTTTCAGCGATCCATGAAATAATTCAAAACCTACACTGAAACAAAAGTGTCAGAGGTTTAACGTGAAAAGGCTTCAATACCTTAGTATTGAAAACGCAGACGTAGTCCAACATGGAAACGGTTCTAGAAAAAACTTATTATGTGTAGTAGTAGTAGCATATCTCCTACTTTTTTCTAGACGCTTTGAATTTCTTTGCACTTTTCACGTCATATGAAATTCATATTCATATAAAGTTTTGTAAACTTATTTAAATTACCCGTTTGTCATTAGATAGTATATTCAATTTGTAAATAACAAGCTGTGATGCTTGGGTATGTGGCAAGCAAATTGATATGCTTATTATGCAGGCCAGTTGAATGAATTCAAACAGGCCAGTTGAATTGATGAAAACACTTTTAAATAATACAATTTATTACCTAAAAAACGTTTTTCGCAAACAAATAAAAAAACAAACAGCACACGTTCAGATCACAAATGCAACTAGATTCGAGAGAAGCTTGAGAGTACATTCAAATGAATACTACCTTAGTTACATACTTGTTACTACTTGGTTGAAATACCTTTTATGACTCATTTGAGTCACAATCAAGCTGCTGCAACCATATATCATGATCGTAGCGTTACTTGGGTAGAATTTAATAATTTTAATAACGAGACGTAATTCATCTGTGTGAAAAGTCAGAGAACGTAAACCGAGGCTTTGTGTAAAATGATGTTTCCTAAACATCGACGCATGCGCAAGTCAACATCTCTTTCTCTCATTCCTATGTGCTAAAAAACGCTTGTATGTGTTGGTTCCAGGACAACCGAAATTAACATCACATTTTTTAGTTATTTCGTAATTTGACCACGTTTAGGGATGTTTCGAATCATAAGGAAATCCCTTGCGTAGATCCGAAGGGTTCGTTAATACTTCACATGTGCAAATGTATCTAAATTGTGCTTCTATAAGTATTGCTGAGTTGTAAGACCATATCATGAATCGATCTCTTTCACGGTATTTTTCAGGTAGCCCAAAGTTCCAGCTGGTGCAGCTCTGCATGTAAATTTTCTTAATTACCCGGAAGAAATTGTATCAAATTGAAAAATCTTACATGATGTTGTGGAATTGCCGATAATGGTTACACAGGTTGCTGTCGCTTTGGTCGTTTTAACGGTTAAAAGATCACAATTGATAGCAACAATTTATTCCTGTGACATTAAAATCAAAACTGATTCTGCTACTCAGTGGAGAGCAAATTGAAAAGTAAATATGCTGTACATTTTTTCCTGTTGAGAGCAAAATGAGTATTCTAGTTGATAATTTGTCAAAACAATGAGAACAAAAATGACTTTTCTCAAAGAACAGTGAACGCAAGATTACAGCTAGATGAAAACTAAATGTGATGTCAAATTTGACAGTTGTGAAGTGAAATCAAATTTTGATTTTAATTTGATGTCGATATCGAATGGCTATCATATTATGGTGTTAGACTTTATTCGGACTTTGTTTATTTATAAACTGACATGATTAAATTGAGAGATTAATCAGGAAAAAATTACGTTTTCGCTCGGAAAAATATGGCCAATCGCGTTGCTTCAGTGACGACATTAATTCAATTTACGTAAATAATAACGTCCAATATTGAAAAATGAACAGTACACCAAAAATTAACTCCTTTTTATTGTTGAATTTTACGAATATTTTGAGAATTATCAACAATATCTAATTTAAGGTAAAATTAATAATCCTAACTTTAGGTATTCTCATCTAAACGTGTATCGCTTCAATTGCTTCGCTTCGATCGCATCGGTTGGAGTCATTCTGTTTGCTTCGTTGCCAATGTAAATGATCTGTGAACTGTGAATCGAAGTGCTGTCGAATATATCGACATGGATTTTTCATAAGGGTCAATGTAGCAAACGTAAACAATGGATTCTTACGCAATTTGGCAAGAGAATGCTAACTTTATTATAGTGAATGACCACGATGATTGTACAGAAGAGAAGTTCCCTTTACAATAGAAGTGGTCGTGTACTTGAGAGAGTTTGCATCTTTCATGAAATTTTCAGAAGAACCCATTGTTTACGTTTGCGACATTGGCTCCTACAAAACGACCATGTCTATATCTTAATCATCCTCTTGTGAGTGAGAAATTGTAGAAGAGAAAGGGAGAACAAAAATATACACGGTGGGACATCTAACTTGAGAGGTCATTGTATTAATGCATGAGAACTGCGACTAGTTTTGTAAAAAGTGGAGTCACTTGTATGTGTGTACTCCACTTTTTACAAAACTGAGTCGCAGTTCTCATGCGACTGAGTAAAGTGACCTCTCAAGTTGTATAATGACTTGTATAATGAGTTGCAACTAAATAGGGTAACCGGGAACAAACCCAAACTTGTGTAAAACCTTAAGTTATATGATTTAGGATTAGCTCTACTTATTTGCATTAGCATTAGCATTGACATTTGCACACCTCGTGGATGGAGCTACGATGAGGAATAATTCGTTGAAGACATTGCATGTCACCATGAAATGGATCCAATAACTGACACGTTTCTTTACACAATAATCTCCACGAAGACACTTCTCGATCGCTCACCTGGCCTCGTCCATGCAACCGTTGGAGATAGGGAGTGAACCGACACGGGGAGCTCACGCAGTCTTCAGTAGATATCGAAAATGCAAAGTTGAATGAATAGTTGAACAGAATGCCCAGTTTTGTATACAGAACAGAAAAAATAATAAAAATGGTCGTTGGGAGCATCTAGTCTAAAAAGGTTAAGTGATGCTCCATTTATCGTCAAACGGTTGGGACCCAAGCATTAACTAACGTCCTAACCCTATATGGCTTATGGTTATTGCGCCATTACTCGCTCTCTGAAAAGAGAAGACAGTCTGAAAGCAGAAGGACGGGTGATGAAAGAATACGTATCTGATTTCTTGGATTGCTGCAACAACATCGCGTTATTTTAATATGGCATTTTATTTCATCCTAGAGGCTTTGAGCTGTTTGGTGGAATACTCAGTAACTAGAAATTAGAAGAAAATTGTATTCTTCCATTTAACTTCTGAACCTTCGCTTATCTTGACAGATACGCGTATTTCGTCTACAATGTTCAGATCTCCTCAGTGTCTCGTACTAATCTCAGTACTCTAGTCGAGTTATTAGTACGAGACACTGAAGAAGGCTGCACATTGAAGACGAAATACGCGTATCTGTCAAGATAAGCAAAGGTAGTTGGAATTAAATGGATAATGCTAATTTTTCTTCTAATTTCTAGATGTTTTTTTTCAATTTATTGACGTATTAGGATCTATAACTCCAAGTTATCACTCTTTATTCAAGTATTCAAATCTTACACAACAAACCAAAGGATAGCTGACATAGGCTTCGCAGCTCTAGAAGTGTACTTTAATATTGCATCACCGCCAACAGGATTGAAGTAGGGTGAAACAAATTGCTGGTGTGTAAACTGTAGGAAGAATATGTCATTTGCTATGTTAAATCAATTATCTTTTGATAAATTTGAATGGTACCTGTCAAAATACCTGTTTAGTTGAAATTACTCTTAATGTACTTAAATTACTAATGTTTTCGCTACGTTGCGTTTGAGTTGAAGCAGGTGACTATTGGACCACGGTGACTTGAGCATTGGACATAAAGATACATGATTGGCAAAAATATCGTAAAATTACGTGGTTGAAAAAAATCACACCAATCGATTGATTTATAATTAATTTAGAAAATAGCGGCACAAATTCTAGCATGATAAACACGGCCAAAGTCTTACATCTGAAAAAGTGACTGGCTGGCCAGTGCCAAGATCCATTCCCAAAAATTGCAACTAAGTCCTGAAAACGACTCATCTATATTCGGTACTTCCTTAGCTTGAGTTCAGCCATAGAATAAAAACTATTGTCACGTTGATTGAAAGGCGGTTTGACCTGCAGAAATCGGCTATCCAAAGTTTTCCATTGTTGCAAAAACAGTTAATGATTAGCTCAAAACTGCATTGCATTGGAGATGATAGAACTGTTGAAGGTGGTAGTGATCCAGCATGGGAATACTCAGCCAAATTCCTATAACACACGACTAGAGCTTCTTTCTTTATAACGATTGTTGTAGGTATGAGTGGTTCTCTAATTGATCAGCCGAGTTACAGCGAAAAATTGACGGGGTTGATGCATGTTCAAAAATCATTATTTTGCCCGATTTGGCTTTATGCCACTTCTCCACAAACGTTCAGTAGTGGTATACGGATTTTGTAGATTTTGTACCAAAATATAAGAACATATCAAATTGGGTCATGAGACGTAAACTTTGGAAGACTAATAAATAGACGAAAAACGAAAAAAAAACGATGAGAGGGCAAAAAAAACTATGAAAAACGCACGGGAAACGACTGTTTATATTCTGATAGTAACGCATTTTACGCATACTCATCCATAAATACATCGACGAATGTAAGCTGAAATCAATTAATAAACTAAACTACTGTAAAAATTGGGATTCATTTCGATTTCTTCAGCCAATGTAGCAATCAAGCTAATGTGTTGCAATAATTAACGACTCACCTTTTAAGTTGTAACAACACAATGAACAAAATAAACTTACCCATACTCTTGGTAGGACTAAAACGACGTTTGAATGGCACACAGAATTCTTCTCTTTTGATTGAAATCACGAACTGCACTCGTCCGCAGAAACTTGATTCGGTAGCAGCGCTTGGACTTCCGTCTGACGATGAAAACCAGACAACCTGCCAGGCGGTCTGCGACACGTCCGCGCCTCTTCCATTTCGAACAAAAAAGTTTTCCGCAGCAAATTCCTTCGTTAACATCTTTCTGAGACTACTTGAATTAACAGCCTACACTTAGCACGTTGGAACATTTTTTAAATTGTTAAAATTCAATATTAAACTATTTAAAATTTGAGGAAAAAAAAATGCAGCAAAACAGACAAACACGTCACATTTTCAGCACGGCTTACTTTGATCTTCATTACTTAGGATTAGCTCTGCTTATTATTATGAAATGTGCTTTTTTTTATGGAAATTGGGTAAAATGTTGAAATGAAAAACTACCCCATTATTCTTTCGAAAAAAATGGACCAAATTTAATATTTCATTCTAGGAATGGTTACATAAGGTCAAGGTGAACTATCCATTGAAAAATTGAATTACTTTGCGTTTCGACGTGCTTTCGAACGAGTTGAGTTCTGGGTAAGCGTCCGGAGCAAAAGGAAAATCTGCTCATTAGCTTTCAGGAAGCATCCGGAGGGTTCGATGGAACGTTGTTAGAACGCAGGCGCTCCTTTAGATGAGTTTACTAGGGTATCCAGATAGTATTCTGATTCGGTCGAAATTTGGCCATCTTCGGCGCGACTAAATCCGAGATGGCCAAGTGGCGCCCCTCTTTCGTTGGGACAAGCTGAAAATCAAAAGATTCTTTAAGAATAAATATTCAAAATAATCTCCGTTGCCATGTCCGGCTTTTCTTCTAAACAGATTACCCATAGCTAGCTGAATTCTGAAGGACTAATCACTGTTTTTCTCTGTATAACATTAGTTTTTTTTAATTATAATTCACAGTTTGAAAAACTATAAATATGTTTCCATTGTACAAACACTAGACAGATACCAGATTTACAGGAACAGAGTTTAACTTACCCACCTTCATTATTCGTCTTACCCATGGTTTGACGTTTCCGCCTGTTTTATGAAATTGGGTAAAAGTTACTCAGGGGTAACTTTAGGTAAATCCAAATGACCGTGTTCCCTTTTGGCGCATGCATTTCTCCAAATGATTTCCTTTCTTACTTGCACTATTTTGAACTAAATGGCGCTGTAGTTTGCGATGCGTTAAACGTCACTTAACCCAGTTGTATCTCACTACATTTAGCAATAGCTTTTCTTCACTGCTTGTCAGCAATTCCCTGTGACATGTTTTCTAAAATTCGTGCTAGTTACTAGATGGTGGCAAAACTATTCCCGCATGATTCTTGGAACGTTGATTGCAATGAAGGTTATGATAACTTATATGCGCATAACATTGAAAAGAAAGAAGATTGCATTTTAAGGCAATGTTGCGATTCATTTACGGGCTGGAAAAAAAAAGTTTAACATAACCAATGAGCAATCCATCTTTAAAATAAACAAACTCCACCTTCCTTTGCATCATACTACTCAAGATTATGGAAACACAATCAAAACTCCTCGGGAACTATATGACTGGTTAGTTGAACAGACAAATAAAAGTATCACAAAACTGAATTTGTGCTTCATATCAACTGACCAGTATGCAAAAACGTCAGAAGAACTTTAACTCCTCAGCCAAGTAAAGACAATACCTGGTGTACAGGATCATTGCTTTGTACCTATTTCAGCTTAAAAATTACGGATTCAAAGGATAATCCAAGGAAACTTACTTTGTTTGTGAAAGATTTATATATTATAAATATATGAAGTTATGTTAACTACGAATACGTGAAAATGTACATATAAAAAAGAAAGAACATAAAACCGTTATCAAGCAAAAAACTATCAGTTTTCATTGACAAAAATAGTATTTTGAAAATTCATATAACGTCGTATTTGAATCGTCTTCAAATGGATATGCATCAAGTCTTATCAAATAAGAATTTTCTAATTCGATAAGACTTGATGCACATTTATTTAAAGACAATTCAAATATGACGTCCGATGTTTTTGTAGATTTATCAGCACCCTCTATTACAATTTTTCCCATACCTTTTACACACACTGAAACTAATCTTGAACTTCCTTCCACAAAGATTTATGAAGCCATATTTGAATCGCCCCTACATATAAAAATATCCAAACAAGCAGACATGAATGACTTGTACTTAAACGTACTCTTTTGGTTCTGTTTCACTGATGTAAAGGGAAATTGAATGTTTTTGACCCTTTTCAAATGTTAGTCTAGATGATTATTGTTTTTTGCAGAGATGTTCAATACATTCAATTCTTTATGATTGCTGAATTTAATTGGTTTTTATGGTGGTGTTGAATACTATGACTAGGAGAGTTTACGGATACACGGACTTGAAAAATTTGTAGTTAGAAAAGTTTTTTCCCCAAAACTGCCCATCTTGCGCTGTATGGCGAACTTTTTTGCAAATTGACTAAATATTTTAAAATATTTTTTTAGCGTGTAAGAATCGATTTTAAAAATTTTACAGTTTTGGTTCCTAAAAGCTAAAGAGGTTTTCTAAAAGTCACTCATAACTTTTTTGTTAGTCTTTTGAGTTATGTTGATTAAAAAAAATAACTACCAAAAACATAATCCCTTTTCAAATGGTAGTCTACATAAATTTTGAAAAAAAAACAAGGTATGCTAAGTTGCTTGAAAAGACACAGTCGACACACCCACATAGTTTCATTGGATTCTGAGAGAGTGTTGCCAAACACTGGATGAGTTGGCGTGAAATTCTTCATGTATTGGATGTACCTTAGATTTCTAATATTTGCAACTGAAACTTCAATCGATGACCAAAATGTATAAAACTCAGAGTTTTACGTAACCATGCATAATGAATTTTAACAAACTCAAAGATGATTTAAAAAAATGGTCTGAAGTGCCTCTAATAATCGAAAGTTTTGGTAAAATTTTGTCCAGATACTCAACTTAATACGAGAAGTAATAATCTCCGTTGACCGGATGAATCTCGTACATACTGGTAAAAACGAACAGGTCTACAGCATCTCATCCCACCTAAACAAACAGAAACGTAAGCTCGTTTTATTCCATCGCTTCCGCGGTTTCCATATGGGTTTCTTTCTAATATTGCATCAGCATCATATGGTCTTCATTTTCTACTTTTATTCACTTGTATAGCCATCACCGCTCGCTTTTTTGTGGCCCAACATGTGGCTTTCCTTTGCAATTTACATATTCAATACGGTCCTGTCTGCTTGCACCGCCTCCGCCATTCCATCCAACGGATTTTCCCTGCCTTCCCTCAACGTGATAAACCTACAGTGCCTCTCAGTAGTTTGCAGCGGCAGACCTGCCCGTAACGATTGTTCGGAACCGGTATTGTCCTCCTGTGCCGAGAGGCGTCTGAGCAAAATGTAATAATTGAATGACTAAACATAAATTGGATCACCTCGCTCTGACCGTCTGCGTTCAAGTAACCTTCCCGACTTCGGTCTATTAGGACGCATTTTGAAATTCAAACACATCCCAAGTTGTTTGTTTGCCGACCGACACTACTGTGGTCTTTCCGCCGGTCGCCTCCACCCCGCCGCGCGCCGTCAGCCGACCACATGTAGGTTCAAGATTGCTAAGAAGTCCGACCTAGCCATCGTTTTTCTATTTCGCCATTTCGATGAGACTCTAATCAGTGGCTGACTAGTGGCAACAACGGTCGTGGCTGATTTCTCTGGATTTTCTGCTCCTAGTTTGTTTGCATACTGATGAGCTTGGGTTGGGTTGAATGGGCAGGGGTTTTCCGGTAAACAGGAAAATGGAACAAAGTCAGCACGTTCTCGTTAACTTCGTTTCTCTAGTGTCTTTCTCAGAGCCACAGCAGCGTCGAGATGATTGCATACTCTTTATGAGAATCGTGCCACTGTGTTTAGCATCTAATATCAAATTAAAACATAAATTCAAAGATCAGCTCAAAGATGTTACCGATAGCCGGGATTGTGAGCATGCATGTATTGGTGGCATGATGTAAAACAGTGTGTGCTGCACTGAAAAGCTGATCCGAAAGGCCACAGACGATAAATCGCTCACGCTTCGAGCGTCACAGTTGAAAAGGGCAACACCCAAGACGTGCGAATGACGCCCTCAATACGCTTCGCCATTTGGCAGCCCCCAAGTTCTTCCTCTACCCCCTCGGAAGGATAAAAAGTAACCTGATTAGGTGAGTTATAAACAAAACCGAGGCTCATTTAATTTATTGCTCGGCATTTGGGTCCTTCCAAGCTAGTCAGCAAGTAGCTTATTTTCCCTAACAATAGCCATCTACCAACATTTTTATGTTCGGCCTGTTTTCGGAATGCCTCTGTTCAACGACGCGTCAACCCACATGTTCCTTCGAAACAGGAGAAAACCCATTCAATCCGTATTTAATTTTCTCGCACTGGCACTGGGATAAGGAAAAAAATTGCCTCACCTTGCCGGGTTGGTTTTTTATTATCACACTAACTTCATCAAACGGCATTCAAAATTAGAAAAGTTCACACGCACACCCACTTTCAGTCCCGGCCTACTTGGCTGGTTGGTTGGAACTTGAAAGATACGTCGTATTTCCTCGTTTGGCTTTTGACCACACACACACAGTGCCATTGCCATAAAATACGGCTTTCTATCCCTTCTATTATCCTTTCAACGGCAGTTTTGTGTTTTCAATTTTCTTTTCGGGAAAACAAAAGATGGAAAAATGAGATTTTGTGGCAAGATAGGGTGGTCATGGCTGCGACCGTGGGAGGAATGTCTGCACGAGATTAGTTTTGTTAATTAGATTTCTTCCCTGAAATCAACTGTTTTTCCACCTCATTTTCGATGCAAATCTTTAAGCAGTGGATTTCCTAAAGTTTCTCACATGAACAGGCGTTTCGTTCTAAAGCGTAAACGAATGTTTGTGTCACTCCGTTCTCAACTATCTCTTGCTGTTGAAATGTTGCCATGGCCGAAAACACATCCCAGGCGTTTTCAAAGGAAACCTTTTCCCAGTTCCGGAAGGAAACAGCTTCAAGAGGGGATCCTTCTTTTGAGCGAGTCTGCTTTCATCACAAATAAAGACACAAAAAAGAACGAAAAACGACTAAGGATGTTCCCTTAGCTTTCATCTTCCGAGCAGCAGTTTTGCGGTCAACGCGCTTTTCGATGGTGAAGACGATGACGACGACGACCCGCAAAATGCTCTGCAGCCAACAGCGAT
>JASCZW010001755.1:17500-61945 GCA_034211315.2 Aedes japonicus
TCTCTCTTTCTCAGAAAAAGTCCCCATTACTGCCATTGAGGCAAAATATTACATTTTAAATCGGAATGCAGTTTTGAACCGCTAGCACTGGACTTGACAGCACTCGGGCGGAAAGAAAAGCAGACGATTGCACACAAAAAAAAATGCCATTCGTTTCCTGGCTCTGACTAATGAACAATCTGCGTGTCGTTGGCCTAACTCTCTGCTGCTCTGCACAGACCAGGCAGATGTTGGCATCAATCGAGCGAACCCGCCAATTCTGCTCACCACACTGCTAACTAACTACTGGGTTGGGTTCATTCGAAGAAAATGGTATTTCTACACTGCTGTGTGACATATTGTCATAATTAATAGTTGGCACCAAGTCGACTAGTCGCGACTCAGCCTGGGGCCCCCAGGGTTGTGTCGAAATGCGAAACAGCTTTCCACGCTTCGAATGGCTGCACAGCGCAGAGATGGTATCTGCTCCTGTGTGGTACCTGTTGCAGCCGGTTGACGTTCCTTTAGATTGTGATACAAAATAGGGCAGACTTTTATTTTAAGCTGCCATCATTTTCGAAGCATACAAAGTCGATATCAAATGTTTGTTTCAAAATTGAATTTTGAAGAAAAGATGACCCTTGCTAGGTAGCTTCACTCTCTCGCAAAACTCATTAAATTCAACTTAATTCTGCTTCGGTTTATCGTCCGTGTACTATTTACCCCAAACACCGCCAGCAACTCCCACTTCCATGACCGTTGCACGTTTTTCGCATTGCGCCATTCCACCCCTATATGAATGCAATTTATTTCGGAAACCACAATTTGTAACCATTGGCCCCAAAACAGTGGAATTAAAACACGAAAAAAAACTGTCATTCGGATTATCCGCTTCTGTGAACTTTCTACGGCTCGTGTCGAATCCACTGAAGTTATAGCGAAAATTACATGGCTAGTTAATTTTTCACCCCTGCAAAATTACCGCAAAAAGAGAACTTGGACCCCCGGCGGTTAACAAAACCAGCAAACAACATGTCTATTTACGGTGAATCGATTTTCCATTTCGAGTTTGTAGGAACGAAAATGAAATGCATTTTCTGGTGGTTTCGGACTGAGTTAAATATGGAAATAAAAGTGGAAAAATTGCTGTTTCGCTATAGACGACGTGAGCAGTTGCGAGGATTCCGGTTTGGACCCAATAAATTTTGCAGTTTAAAAAAAACAGCTAGACGGTGTTCCGGATTCGGACCGGATGCAGAAACGAAACACGCAAGGATACTATTTTTCCACCTCAATGCTAGCGGCTTGACACGTTGCTTCCGAGGTGTCGACACGTGTGTGAGTTGATATCTTGATAATGTGAGGGTTTTCAAAATGTACAGGTGACCCTTGTTGTTTTTTTTATGAGCTTATTCAGCTTTGGGAAAAGTTCAATCGGATAAAACACATGTCTTATAAATCATCTGAGACAGAAAACAATTTTGTCCTCAACCCTCAAAATGGGTCAAATCGATCTGAGATTGAGTTTGAGCCGATTGAGATTATCACTTTTATCAAACATTTGTGGTATGAAAATTCAGTGCAAGAGCTACAACATGATATCTAGAAGTGTGAGATTCAAGAAATTTCAACACTTTGATTTGCAAAACAAAAGATGTGTTCGCTCCAGATCTAATGTACTCATTACATTGAAATGCATAGTGGACCCACCCGCCAGGTGCGCTTTCAGTGTGTTCCCAGGTTTTTTTATTATTTATTTGTTTTTTTATTTATTTATTTATTTATATACTTGTAGAATAAGAGTATTCTCTTATAATTTACTACAATCGGTATTATCGTTGTTCACCACATTATCGTTCAGATTGGGCCGAAGGGTCTCAGATTGTTATGAAACTTTGTTCACGCGTAGGATTCATGGATGTTAGAAGAAAAAATAAAGTATTTAAAAAATCAGGGTTGCCAGTTTACCTTGAAAACTCCAATTAAAGTTTTCCGATTTTCCCGAACATCACTATGACGAATCAACGTAGAAAAAAAAAATTCCAAACTTAAATGAAATTTTCTCAAAAAATTTGTAGAAATATAATTCTATTTTTTTTTCAAATTTCAGCAATGTTAGGTTATGAATTAATAAACAAGAAAAGAGTTTATTCAAAAATTTTCACCACTCAGAAAGTCAGTTTCCCGGCTCTTCCAAGCAATTTTCCTTTATTATGGAAAATTACGAAGGAAAACTGGCAACCCTTATTTTTTTAAATCTAGGTAAAATTGTCAAATGGTCGAAAGTAACAATGATTTAAAACGTAAATTTCCTGGAAATGCCAGGTACCTTACATCCATATCCGACGGTAAGGTGAACTCCCTCTATCTGTTTCTGGTGCTATTTTGTTTGTGCTCCCACAGATCCCAGACAAATGCGCTAGAAGTCATTGTTTACAAATGTTACTTTAGACCTTTTGACTATTTTGTCTAGAAATATTGCCTTTTGTTCATACAGTGTGTCTGCAAATTATCCGTACAGCCTTTGTCGGTATGCCTCAACACAACCAAGCGGAATAAACTAAGCATACCTACATGGTTTAACAACTTGACCCATTGTCTTTATACGCAGTAAGTTTGCTACAGCTGTGATTTCTAATTCATTCAACATGAAGCCGAATGAGTTACGCGCAGGTGTAAGGAGTGTATCGAAAATAAGCTATCCACAAACTTTCTTTCAAATTATGTTGAAAACCGATATTTTATTCATACAAAAAAATGATCCTTTATTGTACGAGGTTAAACTTGAACATAATAAAGACCGGATGAAATTTAAGTTGTTCCTTCACGAATTTTCGAACTTTGGATCGAATGCTCTTCATCAAGTTCCGGCCAAGTGTTGCATTGCATTTTTTGGACGCTTGAGCCCAATTTTTTTTGAATTCCTGCATGCTCCCAGCTGCCTTACCAGTCTTCTTGAAGACCCTCTTCACGATTGCCCAGTAACGTTCGATGGGTCGAAGCTGAGGGTAATTTGGTGGATTGATATTTTTCTCAACGAAATCTATACCCTTTTCCGCAAGCCAATTGAGAGTGGTTTTGGCATAGTGAGCCGACGCTAAATCCGGCCAAAACAGTGGAGGTGTACTATGCTTCTTATATAAAGGCAACCATCTTTTCTCAGATCGATAGATTTCCGCTCAGATCGATAGATTTCCGCTCAGATCGATAGATTTCCGCATTTATAGTTCCGGTAGTGCAAAAATGTTTGACTTCAAACCACAGGAACATATTGCTTGCCATACCAGTACCTTTCCACCGAATTTCTCCACCTAAATCGACCTGTCCCCATCGCTCACATCCTCCCCAACGACGGCAGTAAAGTATTGTGGACCTGGAAGGGTTTTGAGTCCTCCTTACATAGGTCTCATCGTCCATCAAAACGCATGCATCCGGACGCTGCAAAAGACGCGAATACAATTTCCGGGCCCTTGTTGCTGCTCGCTTCTTCTGTTCTGCACTTTGTTTCGAGATTTTCTGCTTCTTGTAGGTCTTCAGGTGGTTTCGCCTCTTGATACGCTGGATCATTCCGACACTCGTTCCTGCTTTTTTGGCCAAATCACGTATTGACATTGATTTGTTCTTCATGATTAGAGACACCACTTTCTGCACCAGTTTCGGGTTGGAAGAACCGGGTTCTCTGCCTCTTCCTGGTAGCTCATCGAAATAATAGTGCTCCCCAAACTTATTAATGATGGTTGTAACACTCGCATGATTAATTCCAAACCGCTTCGCCAATTTTCGCATAGTAATACCCTTCTCACTTAGCCATGTATCAAGAACCTTAATTTTCACTTCCTTTTCAATACGCGACATTTTGAAAAGGCAGAATTTGAACCACACAAACAAGTAAACAAAAGAAAGCTGACAGTCAAACGCACAGCATGCAGTGTTCAGAGCATAAAAAACCATCACAAATACATGCGTACAACGCAAATGTATGTGGATAGCTTATATTCGGTTCACTCCTTATTGTTGCACACTGAGTATATTATCGTTTATTCTGACAAATACGGAATATTTTGAGCATTGGGCATATTTTTTATGAAATTATTGAACATTTTCACTGCTAGAACAGTTATTCATTTACGAAATAAATAGATTTAAAGTACTTTTTAACCAGATTGAAAATATTTGGTCCGATTTCAGAACAAATGGCTGTATTTCTTAACCCTAACACTAAGAATCCTGATTGACATATGCAACGTTTCATCAGTATATTTTGATTCAAACTTAGTTAATAAACTTAATTTAAGTGATTGGTAAACATTAATTAGTTTATTGCATACAAAATACATGTTTTAGACCACTGTGCAACAATAGGACCAAAGAAAGTTAAAATGTTCCAATTTCATTGCACACCTCATTCTTACGTGGTGCGGTCAATTTTAACTAAACATACTATACACGCTCGTTTGTAATTACTCTAAACTGAGTAAAAACGACTCAGTTTCGTTAAAAGTGGAACTACCCTAATTAGAGTAATTGAAGTTTACTCATTTTTGATTAACTAGATCACCTGTCAAAGTTAGAGTAAACATTACTCAGTCACGTATGTTTGTATTTTTACAAAACTGAGTAGAAAATGACTCAGTTTTGTTAAAACTGGAACTACCCTAATTATAGTAGCTAAAGAGTTACTCAATTCTGATTCACTAGGTCACTTGTCAAAATTTGAGTAAACGTTAATCAGTATCTAATTTAATTTTTTATTTTATTTTAATGAAATTGTTGAATGTTTCCGACAACTGTCCAGTCAAAACGGAAGAGTCGAAATACTTTGAATTTGTAAATTTATGGATTGATTGTATTCCCCAACAAACATCAGTGTCGAATAACCGCTTCTTCAAACAAATTTGGAGAAATTATTCAGCTCTCTAGAAGAAAAAGCTGAAAAATTTCTCCAAATTTGTTTGAACATACAGTTATTCAGCATTGATGTATGTTGGGTCATGGAATGAATTCGGCATTTATACGTGAAAATGATTGTTGATTACAACATACAGCCATCCCATCTTGATAACTTTTGATCGACTGAACCACGTTTTTTCGCTTTTGACAGCTTCATTGGAATTACTCTATTTATATAATTATAGCGCTTTTACAATCAGAGTAGCATTTACTCAGCTTCCTTATATCAAGTTACTCAGTTTTTGACATTTAGCATGGTAATACGAAACTGAGTGAAAGTCACTCTATTTAGAGTAGATCTGAACGAGCGTGTAGGTACACCCATAGTCTTTTTAGTTTTGACAGTTCCACCAGCAGCCGAGTGTTTTGTTTTGAAACTGCGGTGCGTGCGCGAGAAAAGTTTTCCGGTATTTCTACAGCATTCCGGCCAGCACCATAGATGCACAGGTAATAAGAAAGTGCCTTGGACTCCCCCACACCATCTCCATCACAATACCATTTAATTTTAGGACTATTTTTCACCAATCGTAGACGTTGCTGCCCCTGTTTCACCTCCATCAAACATCCGAAAGAATTATACGGAACAAGATTTGCAAAAAAGGCGTCACCGCCGTAAAATCGAAGGGAATGACGCTTTGCCAGGCATCCAGGTGCTTCGGAGTGCCAAAATCAAACATCAAGTTTCGTCTTGGTTCAAAATCGACAAAGAAGCTGCGGAGAGGCCCACAAATAACTCTTACACTATAGGAGGAAACGACTGTGATAAAGCGGGTTAAAGAACTGGAGCGCTGCGGTTTTCCCATCACAAAACATTCGCTGATTTCCAGAGTAAAGGCCTTCCTCAACAAGAATTCATGCCGGATAGCGAGGATAATGAGACCACAACGGAATCCGTGCCACTACCTTCTACGATTGACGAAGTTGTGATGGTACTCAATGATGATGAGGCAACAACTGAATCTCCTCGTCATGCGCCGCTATCTTCTACGATGGATGACTTCATGCTGGAGATCACTGACGCTGAGGCTGAACAGCTTCTGTCAAACTCGGATGCATCTAACCAATCAAGAAGTTGTCAAACAGCCAACCGCACCGTGGAAACTGCAGATGATTGGAGTACTTTTCAATCATCCATAGTGTCCTGCGAAGTTCAGCCAGTTCCCGAACATTCTTCTACGACGAGGCAAGAGGATTGGAATGTAATGATAGTGAATCCTACTGATGATTTCGACCTCGTTGAACCTGCAGATAAACCACAAGAAGGTGTACTCAGCGACATAGCGAATATCGAGAAACCGTATCGTGGAATCAGCATTTCTTCGTTTTTCAACCTTCCTCCTACTTCAAAACGTAAAAATGTGAAACGGAATTACTCGTCCATGCATCACTTCGTTCTAACGTCATCCGAGCGGTTGCAGGTATTGAAAGAAAAGCAAGAAGAGAAGCAACGACTTATGGATCAAAAGAAGTTGAAACGTGAAGAGCGTGCTATGAAGAAGGAATTTCAAGAGCAAGAGAAACAGCAGCGAATAAAGATTAGGGAACAGAAATAAAGGAACATGAGTTGGACCGACGCCTCAAGGAAGAAGCTAAGAAATCAGCCAAACCACAGCAATCCAAACCACCAAAGAAAGTTCGCAAACGCACCAAGTGTTCTGATGAACATGCGGACACTTGATGGAAGCGGGTGAGTTTGATAAACGCTTTAAGGAGTCTGTAAAGTGACTCAGGCGAATCTCAAATCAATGTAATCTCAGAGCACCAAGGAGTCACCTCAACAAAATACGTATGAGCTTTACTTATAAAAATGCAGAGCAGTAATGATGAAGTTGCATTACTATGTTTTATTTTACCTGTTTTTACCTGACGATTATTGCAATAAATACTATCGTTAAAATATCTGTGTTTCTAATGTCTCTTCCGTTGGTTAAGAATATACAGTTCTATTCTACGTTCACAAATGACATAACACCAACATTTTAACATTCCTCGCGTACTTTTTCAAAATTATTGTTATTGTTTCTTTTAGTTTTAGTGGATTGCTGAATAAAAAAGGTTCATCTTGCCCAGTTACGAAAGGGTTCCCCTTTTTGAATTTATTTGTTATGCATAATTTGAAATTCTTACATGAATCTTATCATATAAGGGTTCATGCACAAATTACGTCAAGCTTTTAGGGGGGAGGGGGGTTTAGACAAACTTGGCAACCCATATACAATTTTGGAGGTCTCATACGAAAAACGTGACAAAGGGGTGGGGGGCTCATACGAAAAACGTGACCCCTTATTAGATCTTTTGAGTACGGTATAAGATACCAAAACTTTAACAGTAGTGACAGTTGAAAAACATAAATTGAAGACATTTCTATGTAAGACAATCAATAATTTATTAGGAACAATTGTTCAAACAACCACACAAGAGGATAACTATTTAAAATTTAAATGAGGTGATCTCTAGTTATTTTCTCTAATGAGGAGCATGTAGTTGATTTAAACATAGGATGAGAAATTAAATGGAGCAGATAAATTAAACTTACTGTGCAATAATTGGTCTAAGGTGTGCAATAATAGGATCCTTCTGTCTCGATAGTGTGCAACAACAGGGCAGCATGCGTGCAATAATAGGGTGTTGGCACTTGCCAGAAATTGTCCTACGTTGTGTCTATTTTTAACTGATACTGTAACTTTATTTTTAACACTTGTTTCACATGAAGGGAGACTTGAGACTGAACTGAACTTTTTGCTGTGTGTCGATTATTATAGGTTGGATTTATACATGAATTTATGCTAAGAACAAGACTGCCAGTTTGAACGGGCGAAAATCCCTAATTGCATGCTGAACTGTTCGAATGGAACACGTTCTCTATTGTTATTGCATGCAAGTCCATTTTCCATGTGGTGACCTAATGCATGTTGACCTAATGCTATTCGCTTCAACATACCCGCCGCCTTGAATGATTACGTTCAACATAATTGATGTAAACAAAACAAACATCTCTAGCTTAAACTAACAGGTAAGTATAATTTGTTTAACAATATTTGATTTTTCTTCTATTTACAGGCAACAATTATTTCTTATGGATGAGAATTGGGATCGATGAATGTTTCTTCTCGTTGCTCCTGACCAAGAACTGGCTCAAAACTTGGAAGTAAGCAAATTCTGGTAATTGGTCGGATGATGACACCTCTCGCGGTGCGAAGGCTAACAACTCGATTCAATTTATCTCTTCCAGGATGTACTTCAGTGATGCGCGCAAGTGGCCAACGGGTCGTAGGTACCATTTCGTCAACCAGTATGACCATCCTTCCAGGCTGGATCTCGTCGTTTCGTGCTGCAAGTTTCGTGTCTCTCATCATCTCCTGCAAGTACTCTGTTCGCCAGTGAATCCAGAATTTTTGAACGTGATGCTGGAGCTTCTGAAGATGTCCAAGGGCGCCTACCGGTGTATGCTGAATGGATGGGTCGGGCAGGGCTTGCATCGAGGTGCCGATGAGGAAGTGCGCTGGTGTTAGGGCGGCGAGGTCATTAGGATCATCGGACATCGGCAGAAGAGGACGGAATTCATCGCAGATTCGATTTGGTGTAGATTGTGTAGTAGGCTTCAAATGTGAGAAGTGTATTACCTAGTTGCCGAAATAGATGTCGCTTGGCTGTCTTGACCGCTGCTTCCCATAGGCCACCGAAATGTGGTGCCTTGGGAGGAGTCAAGTGCCACGTAATTCCCTGATCTGCGCAGGCAGAAGCGATAATGCTCTGCTCGTTCTGGCTCCTAAATCTGGCAAACAGCTCAGCCAGTTCTCGTTTTGCTCCTTCAAAATTCTTTCCGTTATCCGAATAGATATGGGCTGGAATTCCGCGTCTTGCAATGAATCTGCGCAACGCCGCAATGAACCCCTGGGTAGAGAGGTCCCCCACAAGCTCTAGGTGGACAGCCTTTGTCGCAAAGCATACAAATATGCACAGGTAAGCTTTTGCCGGAGCAGCTCGTTTATGGATGGGTTTCATGTACAGAGGACCGGCATAATCCACGCCGGTATTAGAGAATGGACGACTCGGGACAACCCTCGCTGCTGGTAGCTGTCCTATCTGCTGGTGTGCGGGCTGCGGACGTTGACGTATACACCGGAAACAATTTCGAACGATGCTGTGGACTAAACGGCGACCATTCAGTGGCCAATATTCTTCACGAATTGATGATAACAGTAGACGCCCGCCGCCGTGGAGCAACTTCCGATGATAGTGCTCTCCAATTAACCTGGTGAATGGATGATCCTTTGGGAGGAGGGCAGGGTGTTTAGACTGGTAAGGAAGCTGAGATAAGTTCAATCGACCTCCTACTCGTAATATTCCTTCCGGATCGATGAATGGACACATCCGACGTATTTTAGATTTTTTCATCACGGCATTTACTCGTTGTAGGTCCTTGATCTCATCCTCGAAGGCATCCAGCTGTGCAAGACGGATTAGGACGGCATTAGCGTTGACAAGCTCATCGACGCTGAGTGACTGTTCGTTGAGTCCAATCTCTAACAGTGATGCAAGTGGCTGGGTTCTAGTCTTTGAACGTGTTCTTGTCGCGAAACGGAGGCAATAACCTACAATGTGAAGCAGGCGAGTATAGGATGACCACCGAAGAAACCATGGATTAGTGCTGGGTTTTGTTTGAATGGATGCAACGACACTTTTCGTTTCCAGAATGTCCTCCGAAACGACAGGCGGGTTTGAAGTTGGCCAGGCCGATCGCTGGTGTGCCAACCATGAAGGACCATGCTTCCAATCCTCGCTTTTCAGGAATTCTTCCACTGACATCCCTCGTGATACCAGATCTGCAGGATTCTCGGTGCCGGGTACATGGTTCCATTTGCTTCCATGTGTGAAATGTTGCACCTCGGAAACCCTATTGGCAACGAACGTCTTCCATGTGCTGGGAGGTGCTCTAAGCCAATACAGACAGACGGCAGGAATCGGACCAGAAATACGATGCGGATACATTGATGTTGATAGCTTCTTTGATACGATGATGCAGGTGGGCAGCCAGGACACAGGCGCACAGTTCCAGGCGAGCTATTGTCAGCCTTTTCAGCGGAGCCACCTTACTCTTTGAAGCAAGTAGCCTGATTTGTACGGTTCCCCGAGCGTTTTCACAGCGGACGTATGTGCAGGCCCCGTATGCAGACGTCGAGGCATCGGCGAATGTATGCAGCTCAATTTGTGCCTCTGGGAGAAAGGCGTAGCGATCAATTCGATAGGTGGCAATCTTTGGAAGCTCAAGCCGAAAGTTTTCCCATTTCATCCGAATTATTGGAGGTACAGGGTCGTCCCAGTCGCAGGAAAGCGACCATAGTTCTTGCATAAGGATCTTAGCTCTGACTAAGATGGGTGCAATTAAGCCGAATGGATCGAGATGCCTAGCAATATCGGAGAGGATTGAACGTTTTGTTGGAAGCTGGTCACGGTGTTGTATTGGTGAATCGAAACGAAGTGTATCAGATTCTGGCTCCCATCGAATTCCTGGTGCCTTTATAGACTCATTCGGTAAGAATTGTGAAGCGATTGCGTGCCGATAAGGTCATCCCGGAGTCCCTGCAGTACTTCAAGGCGGTTTGATGTCCACTTTCTCAGAACGAATCCGCCTTTTGAGAGTAAGTTCGCTAGTTCTTCTCGGAGCTGGATAGCTTCTTCGATGGTCTTCGCCCTTCAATAAAATCGTCCACATAGAAGTTTTTTAGTAGTGCCTGGCCGGCTACCGGATAGTTATTGCCTTTATCCGATGCATCATGCTGGAGTGCACGCGTTGCCAGAAAAGAGGAAGGAGATACACCGTAGGTGACGGTTTGCAATTCGTAGGTTTGAACTGGAACGTGTATTGAAAACCGGAAGAGGATGCGTTGCAACGAACAATCATCAGGATGTAGACGTACTTGCCGGTACATCTTTGCTATGTCGCCAACTAGAGCCACGGGATGCGTCAGAAATCGGAGAATAATAGCAAGAAGGTCATCTTGGACCACCGGACCCACGCAGGAGCTTCGTTCAAGGAGAAGCCGGTAGAAGTACGAGCGGAGCCGTCGAATACGACTCTTACTTTGGTGGTCGTACTTCCTTCCTTTATTACGGGGTGGTGAGGTAGATAATATGTGTGGGAGTGATCTGATCCATCGTCCGGCTCGACCAATCGCATATGGCCGAGGTGAGGTACTCCCTCATGAAATTGTGGTATTCTTCCTTCAACTTCTGGTTCCGATCTAGTCGACGTTCGAGTTGCTCGAAGCGATAACGAGCGCTGATTTTTGATTCACCTAGCATCGCATCGAAGTCGGGTTTTCGTGGTAACCGGACAATGTAGCGGCCTGTCTCGTCTCGAGACGTTGTAGATTGAAAAAGTCCTCACAATGGCGTTCCTCGATCGAATAATTGTTGGCTACGGTCAATTCTTCTGTTTTCCAGAATCGTTCTATGCATTCCTCAAGCGTTGGCATACAAACGGCGACGACACTGGGAGTAATAGACTGCCGCTGAGTAGGGTGCTCTGTGCTTGCTGATCCCGTTACAACCCATCCGAAAACACTATCTACCAGTATTGGAAGCTTATCGGCCAACTGAAGACGAGCAGTGCTTGGGAAAAAGGAGTGAAAGTGCTTGGCGCCTAGAACCATATCAATTTGTTGACGCTTGTTGAACATCGGGTCGGCCAATGACAAATTTGAAGGAATTTGCCAGTCCTTGATGTATATATCTTGTGCTGGAAGATCCGCGGTCACCATGTCCATTAGTAGTAGGTCCACACCGCATTCAAAACTATCGTTCCTAGATTTGATTCGAGCGAAAATTGATTCCTTCACCTTCTTAGAGATATTGCCTGCTCCTTGAATTGTCACGTTTACTGGAGTCCGTTTCAAATGCAATCGTCGTGCCAGGCGATCTGTAATGAGATTTGGCTGAGAGGCACTATCTAGTAGCACCCGTGCTATGTGGTCTTGGCCATATGCATCGACGACCTTCACCAGTACCGTCAACAGAAGAACGTCTTCTCGAGATTGTGGAGCGGAGGCACTGGCAACGATCGCTTGGGACCTCTTCGGCATCTACGATGGGTGATCAGGGAACTGATTCTACGATGGAGGAAGCAGTAGACTGAATGGCTTGCGTCGGCATAGACGTGCGAGTGGAAGGCAAATCATTTACTGATCTAGTAACGTCACTGGAATGGAGCATGGTGTGATGACGTTTATGGCAATGTTTGCAGCTGTAACTCGATGGGCAATTGCGAGCAATGTGGCCACCTTTCAGGCAATTGTGACACAAGCTCTTGCTGGACACTAACCGCAGCCGCTCGGAGTGGGACAGCTGGTTGAATCTTGCACATTTCATAAGCGGATGATCTTGGCTGCAAGCTGGACATTTGCTGACGGAACTGGACGTAGAAGCACAGGATGATACACGGAAATTAGAAACTCTTCTGGTGGAATGAGATGATGCATTTGGAATAATTGCGGGCTGATGATGGTTCACCAGAATTGACTCCAAAACGCGCATACGGCGCTGAAGAAACTCGATCAAGCAGTCGTAGTTCGGGTTAACAGAGGTTGAGGCGTGTTCTTCCCAGGCTTTAAGCGTGTCGTCAGGGAGTTTCGTGCACAGGAGATGTTCCAGGATGGTGCTCCAGGAGTCCGTTGGTTCGCCTAGTTGACACAAGATCTTTGTGTGACGCTGGTATTCATCCACCAGCGCGTGTAGAGATGCAGCGGTTTCCTTCTTAGCCGGGTTAATTTCAAATAGAGCCTGGAGATGCCTTTTCTTCAATAGGTATTCGTTGGCGTACCTGTCGACCAACGTTTGCCACGCTAGGTTGTAATTCGCTGAGCAGATCGCAATGGACTCAATGAGCTGAGCCGCTTCACCTTTCAGGGCTGCTTTCAAATAATGGAACTTTTGGATTGCTGCAACGTCGGAATTGGAATGAATGAGCGCCAAAAAGGTGTCGTGAAAACCCAGCCACTGCATGTAGTCGCCGTTGAATTCAGGAAGCGAGATCGTAGGTAATTTCAACCCAGCGAGAGTGGACGACGGCGAAGAAGAAGATTCAGGGATTCGAGCTTGATTAAGTACAGGTAGTTTCGAAATTAAGGCGGCCTTTATTTGGAATAGCCGAGGTTCAAAATCTGCGCGAATATCGGCATGAGCTTGCCTACCTTCTTCACCATACTCAGTATCTTCCAACTGCCCTTGCACCTCTTCCAGCGTTGCCCACAAGTTGTTCAGGTAGTCTAGGCGTATCGGAACTTGCCCTCGGTCGCGTTGTTCGTTGAAATTGACCACGAATGCCTCTGCCCGACCCAGCGCGGCGATCATCGTGGTTCTCCGGGAAGCGAGATATACTCTTTGCTGCTGTTGCTGCTCCATCTTGCAATCCAGAACAGGGTAATCGGTATTCAGCAATAGAAAACAGATCAATTCCAAGACAAGTATGTGCCTTGAATTTATATAAAACAGCCAACAGGAACAATAAGCAGGCACCGTCCGTGCTAGTCGGTAAGATGGCGAAAAAATCAAGAACCAGTGAATCTGTTGAGTGGTTCACACAAGGCGGCACCGCCTTTCGGATGTTGATGATTGGGATACAGATGCAGAAAAGGTTTGGCCTGTGAGATAGCGTCTGTCCTTCTGAGGATGGCGCTGGACAGCCGAAATGCAATGGCGATATCCAGCAGTACCCTTTAACAAGCGACGAACCGAAGAACGATGGCGGGAATCAGCATTAGGATGTGTTCCAAACGGTTGTAGCCCAATTGTTTGAGCCTTGAATTGATTCTATACACCTCCGGAACAATGGCGTGAGAAAGATGGCAGCGCCCAGTGGATCGTCAAACGTGGCCAGTAAACTCAATGGCGTCGAATATCCTGGTCACGGCACCAGTTTTATGTTGGCACTTGCCAGAAATTGTCCTACGTTGTGTCTATTTTTAACTGATACTGTAACTTTATTTTTAACACTTGTTTCACATGAAGGGAGACTTGAGACTGAACTGAACTTTTTGCTGTGTGTCGATTATTATAGGTTGGATTTATACATGAATTTATGCTAAGAACAAGACTGCCAGTTTGAACGGGCGAAAATCCCTAATTGCATGCTGAACTGTTCGAATGGAACACGTTCTCTATTGTTATTGCATGCAAGTCCATTTTCCATGTGGTGACCTAATGCATGTTGACCTAATGCTATTCGCTTCAACATAGGGTTTGAAGGTAATGAAAGCGTGCAACAATGGGACTGCTGATAGCACTTTAATTTTAGTGTTTTATTTAATATATTTGTAATTATTTTAAACAAACTTGGTACTTACGACATTTCTAAGCATTCAATCTTTCCAATAGGTATAAGCATTTAGTGTTTTTTGTTTTCATTCATTTATAATAAATAAAAGTAATTGAACCTTGGCCTTAACTGTGCAATAATTGGCAATTTACCCTAGTTGGAATTGGAAATTTCTCATCTATTTTCACGTTTTATAGTTACAAGTAATCCAGTAAAAAAGCTCACACTCACCGTTATTCGAAAGTGAATTGATTTTCTTAAATAAAGTTCAATAAACAATTTACACACATTGATGTGGACCAAAATTAAAAAAACTCCTCACTATTGAGAGAAAACAATTGATCAGAGCCAGATTAGTAGTATAAATTTGCATCAATCCTTTCATCATCTCAACCGTCAGTCCGTTTTTAACAATCATCAAGAAGTCAACCCTTCTAGGACACATTCAAACTATCTAAACATCTTCAAGCCATCCATTCATGAAAAATCCTTTCCCACAGAGTGCATTCAATATCAATTTGTCGTTGCATCTAAAAGTCTTAACCTCATCGAAAAATATTTTCTCAAAGCATAAAGTTCAACTATTCGGGAAGAGCTAACTTGTCGTTGTAAGTTCACGTAGTCCTTCTTTTGAGCATCCCGCACAAGTCTCCAAACCCCTACCGGACTTCCGAACCGGTCTCACTCCGCCCGAAATTTATTACATTTGTCTGTTGCTGGTGCTCGGTGCGCCCAAGAAACCCACTTTAGAGGACAAGCCCACATGAAAGCCTTGCCGTGTTCCGAAGGAGGGCGAACATCTTCTCTGCTCAGCAATTGCGGAGGAGTCTAGATGAGAAAGCAACTCTCCCTTCACAATATTTACGATCATAATGTGTACGAACCACTTGCTTCAGCACCGTTTGATTTAGGAACTTCAACAGGCACATTTTTTCGACCTTAGAATCAAGCGAGAAGATGAAGAAGAAGAAAATAAAACAGCTGATTAGTTTATCGATTTTCATATTCCGAGCACGTTTCACGAAGATGGCAGCATAAAACACACAAAAACTTACACCGGAAAATGAGACTGCAACCCGACCCGTAAGCTCCCGCATTGAGCAGCGTGTTGCGATTATGGAGGGAAATTCGTCCTTTTGTTTCGTTCATTTTGCCATCGCCGTTTGCCAGGCTGAGGAAAAACTTTCGTATCGCTCGTAATTCAAGTTTCCTGGCCCATTTCGGTTCCGCTTTGATTTGTTTCCCAGTTCAGGCGCGAGCAACAGCAACAGCAGCAGAAGAACCATGATGAGTAGCAGAATGAAAGTTCTTTTCCAAATACTTGCCATGAGTTGTCCAGCATTTTTGGCAATGATGATGATTTTTGGCGAGGGATTCTGAAATTTAAATAAGAATGGAATTTGTTTTACTCAACACAAAAAGTTGATGAACAATCAAATCAACTCACGTGATAAGTGACGGAAAAGTGAACCCTCTCATGATCGAACCCAAAATCAGGCTCTTCACTCTATAGCTAATCATGGTATTAGGATCATTTTGCTCACGTTCGCATTTTCTCCCAACCTCTTCTGGACCATTGAAATCGAACAACTGCCAAACTGAAACTGGAATTGTTTTGATAATAAAATATTTTCGTTGCTCTTTCCCAACAAAACTCTTTCCCCCTCCCAGCCTCACCCCATCAATAATGGCCATTTTGTGTAGTTGGGAAACAACCGACCGAAGAAGGTAAAAGGGATCAAACTCCGAAATATTGTATGACATCCACAGTTCACTCTATCGAACCGGTTTCGGCTCCATTGTGGGAGGTCACGTACCAAACATTCGAATATGATTGCACACATTCCAGAAAGTATGAGACGCCGGCCGCGGAGGAGTGGAAAACCGGCGAAAAAGTGAAAAAAAAAACTTTTGGAAGGAGTAATATTTTTTATTGTTATTACGCTATCAACAATCAACGGCGAAAAAAAAAGAGACCACAACTGGTTAAAATATTCTGGAACAGAGAGGAAAATCCCCACTCTAGTACTTCCTTCACCACTGAAAGGGAGAAAATTTCTCCACTTTATTTGATTGTTTGGCTCGAAATCGGGAGATGGAAGGAAGCAGCTGCAGTGGGTAGAGTAATTTTCTCAAACGACGAAATTGAATTTGAAGGAATGGCTCCTCTTGAGATGTGTAACCACCAATTCGTCGGTTCAACGGGCGCTGAGGAGTTGGGACGTGTGCAAATTTCGACCCGATGACTTTTGGAAGCCATCCCCCATCTACGGGGGAGCGAAGCGAGCATTGTAACATTGAAAGAAGATTTATGAAACCAACTTTAACTGGTCAATTTGTAACTGTCAGAAATTGCTCGCGGGGCGTTAGTGGTGTGATGTAGCTTTTAGGAAAAGTGGTACCGAACTTTTTTTTTTTCTTTTTCATAAGCTGTTTGGTTCTGCTTCGGTGCCACCTCCATCATCGCCGCCGCAGCCGTCAGGAGATTTCGGAAGTTGGATGAATTCTTTTTCGTGCTTAGTCATGCTAAAAATACATTGTAATCTGCAGCTTGGAATGTGCCCCTCGTATGACGTGATTTTCTCTCTGTGTGTTTACTTGTTTTTCACGAGTTGGTAGTAAACACTTTACTCATTCGGTTAATTATATGGTGCTCGGGAGAGTAAACTTCTTATTTGTTTTTTTATGCTTCTTGGTCGGATGCGTGGTTGGGATTCTTAATTGAATTTGGAGTCGATTTTCATTTAGTAAATTGAATCTCATTGAATTGAAACAAATTTCTAATGGTTTTCTTCTTCTTTCTTTCCTTCTTCTTACAGGTAAGGTTAATTTTCAGACGAATGTTGGTGTTTTCCGGTACTTTCAGGTAAAGCGTTCATACACATGTCATTAATACACAATATGAATAAAATGGGGCCTAATACACTCCCTTGTGGTACACCAAGGCTGTTCTCCAGAAGGCTCGAAACAAAATCATTAAAAATAGTTCGTTGAGTTCATTCGACAAATACCACTTTCGAACCATCTATATTCAGAACCAGAAAATCCTAAGCGCTTGATTGTTTCTAACAACAAGGGCCGAGAAATCGTTTCAAATGCGTGTTTCAGATTAAAAAAAAAACAGCAACAATTGTATCTTTGCACTCTCCATTTTCTTTCCATATTGCTAACTGCACTAGATTTCACGCTGTTTCACAAGACTGACCTTCGCGATGGTTCCGGCGCAATCAAATTGTTATCATCTGGCCTTTTACAACTAGTTCCAATTTTTTTTTCTCAAGTGTGCAATAGGTTAATAGGACGAAACTCTTCGGCTTTATTCGTTCCAGCGATTTTTTAAATGGGAATAACTAATGATACTTTACACACTTTTGGCACGTGCCCAGTTTGCAGCGATTCATTAATTAGGCCCAGCAGGTTGTTTCCGATGATCTTAAAGCAGTCTTGTACTACTCTTGCATTTCCGTTATCTACTCTAGCCGTTTAGTTCGAAGAAACATTTTTGAAACTTCAGTTAACATTAATCGACAGTATTTTTAATCTGGCTCATCTACTAGATCAATGGATTGGTTGATTGACTTCATGCAATCTATAAATCTACATGCAATGATGTCCTCTGACTGTTCGTATGTGCCTTTGAAGGTTATGGATCACGGTTTGCAATTACTAGGTTTTAACGAGGATTTCAAAGTTTTCCATGGCTCTTTGCTGTTGTTTTGAAGCAAATCAACTTTGCTCTGAATATATTCGCAACGAGTTTGTTTACCGGGTTGAAAATATTTATTACGCGCTTCTTTTTTTTTTAATCAGCTCGTTTATTTGTTAGGCTCACGCGTGTATAACACTTTGCGGAGCCGATGTTCAATATTGTAATTAACATTGTTTTAATTTTTCGATTTTAGTAAAAGTGGGGCGCCAATTACTCGTGGCTAGCTCGAGGTTAATGGGTCTTACGCGCTTCTTTGTACCTATTCAAAAAGATATGCTTATTAGTTCTACGCCATTTCTTGTACAGCTTGTCTATTTCTACTTTTATGACGCAAAAGATCCAAAAAGTACCAGCTATTCGAGTTCTTTACTAAAATAAATTTATGTTCGACTAGGTTTTTGGTACATATCTTTTTGAAGTCTGTCCAAACAGCTGATTCGTGATCTAGAGAACCTGCTCAAAACGGCGTCTGTTCTCCATGTTAGGGGCGACCAATCGTCGATCTCGTGCCAGCATGGGACTCTACACAGAGCTGTGCACGATGGTCTTCCGGTGAGACAGGAGGTTGGTGCAGGCCAGCCATAAAAAATAATAGTGATGGAAGCACAATTTGTAAATCGGCGGCAAATTGGCAATTTGGAGCAATCGGCATAGACCCAGGCAACGAAAAAAGACTAACGATCGGAAACTCGGAACATGGAACTGTAAGTCCCTCCATTACTCGGCAAGTACCTGCATTCTTTTTGGCTTATTGAGGGGCCGCAAGTTCGACATTGTAGCGCAGCAGGAGGTTTGCTGGAAAGAATCAGCGGTACATACGTATCGGAAAATTGTAGGAAATACAACAGCTTCCCAAACCATGACGTCATAATCGTCATCGAAGATCTCAATGCTCAGGTCGGTTAGGAGTAAGAATTCAGACCGGTCATAGAAAAGTTCAGTGCCAACCAGCTTACGAACAAAAACGGCCTCAGACTTATCGATTTCGCCGCCTCCAAGAACATCGCCATAAGTAGTACCTACTTCCAGCATAGCCTCTTATATAGGTACACCTGGAGATCACCACAACAGACCGAATCATAAATCGACCACATTCATGGCAAAACAATACGATGTAATCTCGCTCAAGCAGCTTTCCGTGCCTAGATTAGAGTTGCAGGCCACGGGTCTAGGGACGAGATTGGTGAAGACGGTTGTGTCGAGCCACACCCTTTCCATCCGTAGAAAAATACGGTGGAGCGATTCAAACACCGTGTTAGCCTGGCTCAAAGCAGATCAACGAAGTTCTCACCAGTTTTTGGCTTTCAAAATCGGCAAAATTCTGAAGTCAACTGATGTTAAGGATTGGAGAAAGGTGCATACAAAATGGAACGTTGCTGACGACGCAACAAAATGGGGTAGTGGTCCGGATGCATCAGAAACTGCAAGGTGGTTATCGGGGCCGGAATTTCTCTATCGGGACGAATCAGAATGGCCAAGCCGTGGAGGAGAATTGAGCACTACGGAAGAAATTCAGACCACAGTAGCCGTTCATGGATGTTCCGTCAGCGGTACAGTTCAATTTGAGCGATTTTCTAAGTTGGAACGGTTAGTGCGAGCCATGAGATATGTTCGACGGTTTCAAATTAATTACCAGAAGAAGTAGGATATGTTGCCGTATCCGGATTCAGCAAACCTTTCAAGCCAAGAGTTGCAGGAAGCAGAGAAATCGGCACAGAAACAGGTTCAACTCGCAAAAATATTCTGCGCTGAAGTCAGAGCAAAAGAAGTCGGCGTAGTCACAAAAATCAATCGAGGAGAGCAGCTCAATTTACTAGCTGTGCCCATTCCTGGCAGCTGATGGATTGATTCATAAAGATGATTGGGAAACTAGGAGAATTTAAATTTAACACTTCATTTGATCACTTTTTAAAAAATAAAAAATTAAACCTTGAAACACTTTTTTAAATTTTCGCTAGTAATCGCGAGCAAATTCCATTTAATTCCACTATGAGCTTATCTTTTGACAGATAGGCCTATTTCGTCTGCTACTTACAGACTTCTTCAGTGTCGAGTGCTCGACTTGTTTCCCAATCACAATCGTTCTACTAATACGCTCAAAAAAGTTTTTTTTTTAAATAGTGTTTAAAAAAAAGTGAAAGTCATAAAGATGGTCGAATTAGTCGCTATCGGGATTTCGGAAGACGAAAAGTTTCCAGTGGTTCTTCCGAAGGAACACTACATCACAATACTGATCATCGATGAATAACACGGAAGGTTTTCCCACGCTAACAACTAAACTGTCGTAAACGAACTTAGGTAATGATTCTACGTACCGAAGCTCAGAGTTATGAATCGTTATGAAAGCGACTAAGATTTGTAGATTGTGTAAGCTGCGCAAAGCAGTGCCACAACCACCTCGAATGAGTACACTTCCTGAAGCGCGCCTAACACCCTACATCAGGGCATTCACATTCATCGGTCTCTACTTTTTAAGGCCCGTTGCAATACGGATGGGACGCAGCAATGATAAACGATGAACAGTGGGAAAAAAGAGCCCGAAATGCGAAATTATTCTATATCTCAGCTCGGTGTATTCTATTTTTTTGCTCGATGTGACTCAACATCAACAAAATGATGTTAGTCCGATGTAAAATTTTAAGGAAAATCGATTGAAGTAGGTTTCGTTTACCGCAAGGCTCTGTGAATGAAGATATGGCCGATTTTACCCTGATTCCCCTAATATTTTCATGTTTTTCACAATTTAATGCTTGTTCTTTGTAAAATTTTCTTGGAAAATCGATTGGAGTCGGTTTCATTTACCGTACGGCTCTGTGAACGTAAATATGGGTGATTTTACCCTGATTCCCCTTATAGTTTTGTGTTTATCATAAATTTCGTTGGTCGGAGTTACTCAATATCAACAAATTAAGACTAGTTCTTTGTAAAATTTGCTGGAAAATCGATTGGGATTGGTTTCGTTTAGTGCACAGCTCTGAGAACGAAGATATGGTCGATTCTACCCTGATTTCCCTAAGATTTTTGGGTTATTCAGAGATTGCTTTGTTTGGTTTGACTCAAGATCAACCAAATAAGGCTAGTCCTATGTGAAATTGCCTGAAAAATTGATTGAAGTTGGTTTTATTAACCAACGCATGGCTCTGTGAATGAAGATATGGCTGATTTTACCCTAATTTCTCTAGTATTTTTGTGTGATTCAGAAATTTATTTGTTGGGTGTGTTCCTACAGCAACAAAATAAGGCTAGTCTATAAAAATTTGTTTGGCCAATCGATTGAAGTTTGATTCATTCACCGCACGGTTATGTGAATGAAGTTATGGCTGATTTTACCATGATTCTCTTGACATTTTCGTTTTTTGTTCAGAAATTTTTTGTTTGGTGTTTTTCTAAAGCAACAAAATAAGATAATTCCCATGTAAATTTCCTGGAAGCTTGATTGAAGTTGGTTTCACTACTCTGTGAATGAAGATATGACATATTTAACCCCGATCCCCCTATTATTATTTTTTTGTTGTTCAGAAATTTCTTTGAGTACTACGTAACATTTTCTGGAAAATCGACTGGAGTTGATTTCATTCACCACACAGCTCTGTGAAAGAAGATATGTCTGATTTTACCCTGATTCCCCTAATATTGTTATGTTATTCAGAAAATGCTCTGCTCTGTGTGACTCAACATCACTAAAACTATGCTAGTCTTATGTAATTTTTTTTTTGGCAATCGATTGGTGTTGGTTTCGTTCATCGCACGGCCCTTAGAACAAATATACGGCACTATTTTACCCTGAATCCCCCAATATTTTCGAAATAAAGAAAAAAATCATTATAGGTAAACATGGATCCGCTCAAACGTCATCTAATGAATCCGTAAAAATGCTGTCTCCTGCCTACTTTATACTGTTCAGGTGCTTACAGCTGACGGCTCGAATGAATGCAATGAACTTTATTGCATTCATCCTGATTCTTCCCGTCTCTTTTACTCACATTTTGTCAGTTACCGCTGATACCGGTAGCACAGATGTGGAAGTTTTGTGTATTTCACTCACTTGTGAGTCACTCAGGGCATAGAAATTTCTGTCTGTGTGTGTGTGTGTGTGTGTGTGTGTGTGTGTGTGTGTGTGTGTGTGTGTGTGTGTGTGTGCAATCTAACACTCATTGGCCGGCAATGGCGCTATGGAAGAAATCTGTTTACAACAATCCCTCAAGTGACCATAGGAAGCAGCCTTAATCCGAGAGCTAAAAAGTGATAGCTCTACTATAGATCCAGCAACCCATTTCAGAATGTCTGGAGAGTCACGCCCATTCCGAGGTTACTTTCACATACAATAAGCCCCGCATGTAAAAATTACCGATATCATTTGGATAACGGTACTGCAAGACACTTTCAGATTTGTAAATGTTAAATTTTGAAACCAGGCACGTATTTGGTATTATTTCAAAATAAGGTGGTTTTTATATAGAGAAGGGAACGGCTTAATCAGGGCTTAGCCATTTTAATCAGTTGTTAGGAAATAGGTCTAAAACTCCTACATTTTCCAAATTATTTCACTTTTAATGATACGATCATAAGCTCTTTCTATCGGGCTTATGATTTGATGCATAAATCATGATTGATTACCAATTTATTACTGTCATTTTGAAGATTTGAAGTACATCATCTCGAAAACCATCAGTTTCTTACCAGCTGAAGAAGTTCGTACAATTTTTGTCTTTATGTATTCTGCATTTAATTGCGTGTACCGGAAGAGCATGTCTTCATCAGTTCTCTCTCACAGCTAGGCTTATTGCCAGAATTTGATACTTTCACTTTTTTTTAAACACTATTATTTAAAAAAACTTTTTTGAGCGTATTAGTAGAACGATTGTGATTGGGAAACTAAGGGAATTTCAAATTAACACTTCATTTGATCACTTTTTAAAAAATAAAAAATAAAACCTTGAAACACTTTTTCAAATTTTCGCTAGTAAACGCGAGCAACTTCCTTTTAATTCTACTATGAGCTTATCTTTTGACAGATAGGCCTATTTCGTCTGCTACTTACAGACTTCTTCAGTGTCGAGTGCTCGAAGTGCACAAGAAAATTCTGTGCACTGCGTGGAGAACGCATCTTAAATTATGTGCAGCCTTTCACGCACGCATGCGCATTGTCTCCGTTTGCTGTTTCTGACAAGCAAATGGCTGTTTTCTACATGCTCTGGTGTTCTTTTTTTTACACTCCACGCTCTGCAAATAATCAAATCCTCGCTATGAGGCGACTCTATATCAAACTTCAAAACTGCTAATAATCATTGATTCACTCGCGACAAAGCGCGGACAAACACTCAAACTTAACAATGTATGTCCGGTTGTCACAATACTATCACTAATAAACAAAACTTAGCTGATGTAACTCTTATTCCGGGTGCGGGGGCGAAGCACAAAAACCCAAAAAATGTGGAAATAATACCAACACTCACACATTTCGGGAGGGAATCGATTGTATTCACTACGTCTTTCCCAAAGCACGCGGATATTTTATGATTTCACTGTTTGTTAAAGGTCAATTACGAATTATTGTTTGATTTTTTTTTTTTCGCGAAAACGACACAGCAAAAACAAAACACGTCAGTTTCAAAGCACGGCTTGCTGCGATTCTCTTTCAAACTGTGTAAGAAGTGTATCGTAAATAAGTTGCGTTCGTGGATTTTCAGGCAACATATTGACATTGACTACCTATAAGTTTCATACCAAAAATAAATAATAACTTGTAACAACAAACAAACCCAGACTAATTAACGTTCGTTTTTCAAAATGCTTTGATATTCATTTATGTAAACAGATTCATTTTCAACATTAATTTCGAATTGTCAGAAATGAAATTCAATAAACCACAATGAATATCAATTACCCGTTGGGATAGAAAAATATACAAGGACAGCCCAGTGCATGGTATTCTTGTTCAACATTGCTATTATCTATTCTTAATTTTGGCATTTTAATTTTGGCAGATGGCGCCTACGAACAAACCAAATACACTACCGGTTAAAATGATTATGAATCCATTCTTAATGTGTGAAGTACTTTTATGATAGTTATCTTTGGAGACATCTTTATATTAGAGATATCTGGGAAATAGCAACAGAAATAGATTGAAGCGTTTTTTTATGTTTACTTATACCTGATTTACTTAGAATTTAAAACTGCTGAATTCTACACAGCAAAAAAATAAATAAATTTAATATTGAATTAATCGCAATTTGATTAGCTGTAATTTTGGTTGAAATCGCACAAAAAATCTCAAATTGTATCATAAAATAAAATAATATGTGTAATTTGAATTTCTTTAGACACAACTGCTTTAAGTGAAGTTATCTTAGCATGTAAGTGGAAAATATTGAACCATTCTAAGCATGCACCATATTTGTATAGCACTTATTGTGCAATCAATTGCAATTGTTTCATTGCACTATAATGACGAAAAACCACTAGCCAAAATCCAAAAAATTCAATCGTATGATTGTTCAAAGGAGAGTAGTTATTAAAATGTCGTCTCGTCATTTAGGTTGGTCGTTTTACTGTTACTTAAGGCATTTCATTTGAAAAAAAAAGTCGAGTCGAGCAAAATTGCACATTACAGAAGCCGACTACATCCGATATAGCAGTTTATAAAGACTGCTTCTTTAGTTCTTCAATGATTATCTCTTGAATTTCAGGGAAGTTCTCTCCTGATATTCTACAAAACTCCTAGATAAACTTCTGGAAAGTTCTACCCTGAAGTTTTGTGCAAATTTCGTTTTAAGTTCTGTGCAGTCGCTCCTGAATTTTTTGGAACTTCTCTCCTAAAGTTCGGAGAAATTTCTTTCATACTATCTGAGAATTCTTGGAAGGGAAATTTCTTTTTGACCTTCTTATAAGCCCTACCCTGAACATCGTGAAAACCTTTTCAAAACTTCGAATAGTTCTCTACTGAACTTAATTAACTAGGTTAGTTTCATAGTAAACTTCGAGGAAGCTTATCCCTGAAATTGTGGGAAGTATGACCTTCAACTTCGCAGATATTTTTTGTTGAATTTCTGATACATTGTAGCATGAGCTACTAAGAAAAGCCCCTCAAAAAACGATACCAACAGTTTGGAACGCTAGATGACCGCGTAGGGAGAAAAAGGCATGCAGGTCTTCTTTGATGATTCTCCACATGGATTTCTCCGAAATATTGGCTTCATTTGCAAGTTTTCTTATGGAACGCACCGGGTTGCGAGCAATTTTTGCACGGACCGATTTGATTACATTCGGCGTGCATGCAAAGAGCGGACGTCCGCTTCCCGGCTTCCGCTGCTTAGGACCATCCTGCAGAGACTTTTTTATGCGGTAAACTGTTGCCAAGTGGCACCCTAGCAACTTGGCAATCTTTGGCTTCTTCTGGGCGAGCAACAAACTGATGATCACTTCTTTCGCGAACATTTTGACGAATTTGTAAGAAAACAAATATAATGTTTCGATGCAGCTCCTGGAAGTTAACATAAACAAATACACTTTCGACAGAAATTAGTCACTAGCTACACGAATTAACCCAATACTCAAGTTTGAACATTTTCGCATTATTTTCTGCCGCACCCTGTATCTCAAGTAGAATGGCCCATATCTTCAAACCTTGCACTTTTTGAACGTTCTTTATCACTTACCATTAAAAACGATAATATTTGCCTATAAATCATTTCAATTTTACGTTAATAATGTCGTTATGTGAAAAACATTGTTGCAGTTGTGCAATGCACTTCGGTTTTTTAGCCGTTCAGAAAGTATGGCGACAGTGATTATTTAACTCGTTTCGCAGACGAAAAAAAAAATCCGAACAAGTTGATTTGTGGTGCGAACGTGATTTACTTGATTTTCCCCCCACCCTCTGGCATACATTGGCATCGCTGGAAGCAAAGCCCGATTCCGTTCGTTTGGCGGAGAAAATTGGCTTACGTGTCCTACGTGCACCACAAGTTTGTTTGAGTCGCGAAGAAAGAAATGCAAGGACACACGAACACGACTGCATCGCGACTGCAAAAATTGCCTGCGAGCTAGGTGGGAAGATAACATAAACTTTTTTTTTTGTCTGAGAATGCCATTTTGTTCTACTTTTGGTTCCAGTCAGCCGCCCAATTGTGAGTTGTGAATGTGGAAAAGGTGAAAACCCGGAATGTCTCCCGAAATGATGTCGTTATTTGCCGCAACACAGTCAGTAGAATTGCATATTGTTCGGTTTTTCAGTACCAGAAGCAGTTTTGACTGTTGTTCATTTCGTTGTGGTATGTTATTGCTATTCTCAACCTGGTACCAGAACCAGTTCCAAAAAGATATAAATCAATAATTCAGCTGCGAGCAATCACCGAATTGCAGCCAACTCTGCAGGAATTAATTCACAGTTGCAACATTTCGCTTATCAAGTTTAGAGGACGGCATCCGACGGTGGGGGAGGTTTCTATTCACCCACGAGGCGCCTTTTCAAGAGAACGATTCTCAAGGAAGACGCCAGCAAGTGGTCTATCCCGCCTGTCATAGCTAAGGGGCGGGTTGTTGGAGGACATCTTCCACAATTCCCTCTGGAGCAGTAAGTAGTTTAGCCGAACGCTGAACGCTGATGCTGCCGCGAAACGAGCGCCATGAAGGGTGGATGTATTGAAGATGAAAAATTAAATGTTGATACACTCTGGATGTCTGGCGATCTTGGTTGCGCTTCTTCCCACATGGGTTTGCTTTTTTTTCCACAGCACAACTCTTATCCATTTAGGAATGGTATGTGACCCAATTTCGAAATCAAAAAGGAAAACGGTTATTGTCTTGGGAAGTTTTTCTTTGGCATATCGTCTTCTTATGCACATATACTATATGAATACTGTATTCGGGAAAGCCAACCGGGAGCCAGTCACTTCACTTCGCTCACAGCACGTGCAAGAAATTGTTGGTAGGAATTTTGAGTGGTGTTGCTGCTTTTGCATCGCCAAATATTTATAGATTAGCCGGGGGTCCAATCTGGTTATGGATTCCACCAAACTCTCTCGATACCCATTTCCACTCACACACCCCTCGTTCGCTCCAGAGCGAAAAGGTTTGGACGGTGGGTGGTGGCGGTATCAAAAGCAATTTCATCGACTGTTTTATTTCCACCAGATTGCGAAAATTCAGAAGCGCACTTCACCCCCCCCCCCCCCCACCCTGGCTGACGCTCATCACAAGTTGTTTTGAAATTTACTCACTCACACATTCACTCCCTTAACTCTTCCCGTCCACCACCAGCCCATCATCGGTTTGATGTTGTTTTAGATGTTTTCCTAGATGGACACGAAAATCTCCGAACCATTTGGCATTCTGGCATTTTGTTTTCCCCCATTTTCTACCGACGTCTTGTTGTGAAATTTGCGTGTGCGTCTTTTCCCTCTTTGACTTGATCTGATGAACTAAGATGTATATACTCGCAACGTACGCACCTAGAGATCTGCTATCGAGAGCGCACCAAAAGGGGGCCTTCCAACATTCATCTGTTCTGTGGTATGTTCGATATGTTTATACACATTTGAAAAGGAGAGTGAATAAAGAAGCGTCATCCATTGAATGAGAACTGAATATTTTAGGATACTAACCGGCAGCGTGCAATAATCACACGGTCAGAGGGCGGAAAAAATGCAGCTCGATCCGGTAGAGAGGATTAGTAGTGTGAATTCATCACTTCAAATTCCTACACGAGGAAATTGTGATAACGGAAGATGGCATGCAGCAGCACTTTCCCCGTGATCAATCATTCGGTCTTGATTGTCGCACGTAATATGCTTTCACAGCTCAGAACTCGAGCGTCACACTTCTCTCGGACGCAAGTTTGTGACGCAAAAATAATAAAACCGGGGAAAACATTGGCGGATGGCTCATCGTTTCACGATCTTGACGTGCGGATATCACGATGTTGGGATTTGAAGTGAACGTGAAAGTTTGCTTTGAGGTAGGAGACTCGAATTTAGACGTTGACTTTGTAATGCGTCATGTACAGACAGTTATTGTTTTTGTTTTTGAACGATCATGTCTCTCATTAAGTTCAGTTTTTTTTTCGGTTGGTGTATCATCACTGCGACCATTATTTTGATCTATTGTGATACACAACTCATTTTTCTATACCATTTCAAGGTGATAAACTACGATCTTCGCATAATTTAGGGTATTATCCCAGTAAGGAATAATGTGGCGTACAAAACGCACTATCTCACAAGGGCATAGAGACCATATTTCAAAGGGCTTCTAGCCTCTAATCGAAAATTGTTGCTCTTGTGCAAAAAAATGCAGCACAACACAATGCGTTTCACGGCAGTACACCTATTGGTAAGTCTATATGTCAACATACTTCAATGTTGCGTCTTTCTAGAATTCTATATTACAACTGAATTTGCAACTAAATTAAAAATGACCATCAATATTATATAGTAAGACTGGTGGCAGGTCGAAATTATCGATAAAGCCCGATTCAAAGTAAAGTTGGACGCATTCAAGTGATCATAACTCAAGAATTAAGCAATATACACGGTTGATCAAAACATCAAATAGGGTATTCAGCATTGAAACGATTTATTACAAGTTATTACATTTCACCGTTTCGAACGAACTTTCGCGCTTTACTTCTTGTGATCGATACCATCATGATCTGCACAGTCGCTGGTGACACTGTACCGGTGAACTTATTTCACTTGAAACGCATTTGTTGTGCATTTGTTATTTCTTGAACCGCATCTTCGAAGTTTTCGCTTGACAATTGCCCAATATTTTTCTATCGGTCTGAACTCAGGGCAATTCGGAGAATTAATCTCTGTGGCGACAAAATTTACATTGTTTGCAGAATATCATTCTAGTACTTCCTTAGAGTAGTGGCAGCTGGCTAGATCCGGCCAAAACATAACGTTGGTCTTGTGTTGCCGAATGAAGGGTAAAATCCGCTTTTTCAGACACTCTTAAATGTAAACCTTCGACGTCATTGTGTGAGATGTGATGAAAACCTTGGTTTTAAGCCCACAACTGCAGATTCCTTGCCAAATCATTAGTTTCCGAGGAAACTTATCAGCAAAAACAAATTTATACCTGGAAGGAACATCCTCACGATAAGTTGCCAGGTAAAATTTTCATTTTGCGTGTAATGTAACATTAAAAAATGCCTGTCAAACGTTTTTTGATCCAACCACCAGGGATGCGCCCACATTTACTTTGAATCGAGCTTTATTCACACGGCCAGAAATCGAACTCAATTCGAGAGGCAATTTTTCTCAGTCGCATGGGAACTGCGACTCAGTTTCGTAAAATTTGGAGCTACTCAGTCTATGAGTGACCATGCGACTGAGTAAAGTGGCCTCTCAAATTGAGTTTAATTGTCCCGCCGTGCATATTGAATATGATGTCCAACACTACAACAACAATCAGCTGTCCAAACAAAACTAGCGGCAGGATCGCTCTGAAATTTGGCATGCATGCATAATTATGAACGGACAACAAGGCACTATAACCTATTGATATTTTTTATTGTCGGCAATTCGTAGTAGACCATATGTCACAGTTTGATCTTAATCCTAGTTATAATAGAGGTAATAAAATATATATGAGATTAGTCTAAATAGCGCCTGGTATACATTATTCATATCACGTGACCGTTCGTGTACATTAAGTACTTAAATTTATAACTTATCGATCAATGCCTAACATACCTTAAACAAAATTGCCTAAGAGTTTTTTTGTGCATTGTTATTATCAATTCTTTCAATTCGCATTGTATTTATTTTTTTTGTTCCGTCGGCCTGTTTCCTCACATGGTGACAACCACCGACGCCAAGGAGACGATTCCACCACCTGGACCCTACCTATCGACTCATGAATATGAGCCGAGACCAACGGCTTTACTTCCCTACCGAAGGAAGACGTGACCAGATTTTTTCGCCTCAGAAAATCCACCGACATCGACTGGGATTGAACCCAGACCCACTGTGGGGTGCCAAGTAGCAGTCACGCTTACCACTACACCACCGACGCCGGCTTGTTTGCATTGCAGCAAGGCATCATTTTATTTAAAAGCCCATTTTTGGCATAGCTTGTTCTATGATTGCTAATATAAATGAGATTTCTGATTCTTAGCGGGCGGATAGGAACATATAAATTAATATTTTCAGGGGTATTGACATTGACATCATTTTTGAAAACTACCATAGCAAAATTTCTTCTCTTTTGTAATCTCTCTAAATTGCAAACTAAATCTTTTGATAAACCCGAGCATGTTGCTTGATCTTTAAATAATGCTGTTATAATGATCAACGAAAGTTAACTAAGAATCGAGTATAACACCTAAGTGGTTTTGTGCATTGTAGGTTACTTTCTTGTAAATGATGTTGCATTACACTTTTTAACAAAAAGTTCTAGCAAACTCTTATTATAGGTTGATGATCGCGTTCCATTGATGATCGTTATTGATCGCGTTCCATTTCATCATTAGATGCATAAACGTTTTGAAAAAAAACATCAAAGAAATCACTATTCTCAAATGGTGTGCTACCTGTCATGTTATCCAAATGCATTGTTGATGGAAAATTTTAAGATTTCAGTTTTTCTTTAGCAAACTTTAAAAAGATTTAGGATCTGACTGATATTATTTTCCATTTGTGCGTTGTGCTCTATATTTGCATGTTTCATTTCTTAGTTCAGTTTATCGCATATTACACGATATGTTGAAAGATTTTCGTTTGTTTTGATTTACTAAAAGATAAGTCTGATTTCGAAAAAACTATCATCTAACATTGTGATTTTACCATGCACGAATGTAGAGTATTCAATAGTAGAGTGAAAACTTAATTTTCCCAAGTGGAGCTGGTGAATCACACTGCAAATAAATTTTATGTTATACTACGAAATCGAAGGTAGCACTAACGAATCCAGTCGTTGTTTTCCTCCACGAAACTAATGTGTACGTTTTATGAAGCAACCTTCGTAATTAATGGGACACGCGCAACTGTCAAAAGCACGAAGCAGTTGTTGAAACAGAAAGAACATTCGATCATTTCCCAAAAATAATACAGAAGCGACGAACATTTTGCTACAAATTAAAAAGAAACGACTCTTTTCTGAGTACATGAATGACAGACACATCTTCTTTATCGACTTATAATGTTATTGAAAAGAAAAAAACACAATCACGCGGAGTTGTCCAGCGTTTTATTTTTATTTTTTATTTTGTTGACATGGGAATGGGATATAGTGACTCGTGTGAAGAAACTTCACAAAAAAAATCATTCGCAATCATAGTGTTCAGTTTCAGCTTGGCGTTGGCACGAAAGGGAACTCACCTGGACAGAATTGTTCAGATGGTTTGCTTGCAAATTGATTTCGTCCTTTTCTAGCTGCTTATTTCTTCGGCTTGAAGTTTTCTCTAAACACTTTTCCGATTGATAATTATTGTTTTTTATTACCGTAATCAGCAACGGTTGTTTGGATAGTGAATTATTTTCTCTTCCTGCAATTCTATGGCTTACTTGATTTCCTCAACACATCGCATGTCACCTCCTTTCATTGTTTTTGTTATAAATAGTATGTTTCGATAAAAACAAATGCCTGTATCTTTTCATATTTAAAGGCTAGAGTACAGCCATCATCCAAAAGTTTGGGTGTTTCAGTGAAAGGAAAAACTTTCTTCACCATAGAATGCCGCGGAATACTCAAAGTAAGAAATTCTAATTGAAAAGCTAATTGAAGACTGTATTTCATGCGAAAACCACACTTCTTTGATTCATGCCCACCTAGCAATTATCAATTACCCCCCATATATGAAAACATTAAAATGTTCAGTAAAATATTGACCACCATGTCACGGAATTTTATTCCCAAAATATTTGCGCCATTTTGAGATATTTTGAACAACAAAACACTTGTATCAATTTAGTTCTAAAAGATAGCGTATTGCTGTCTTCTAAAAAGTTGTGTGTTTGAGTAAAAGGGAAAACTTTCTAGAACATAGTAGACCGAGGAAAAATCAAAGAAAAAAGTTAGAGCTAAGAAATCGATTTGAAAGAGTTTCCCATATAAAATGCTTCATATCTCAATAAAAAATACAAGATAGCAAGTTGGTGTTATGTGCAAAGTTTATTGAAATTGTGAGTTCTACAATTTTGTAGAATGTTTTAAAAGCCTAGAACGTCATACAAAAAAGTTAAAAATAAAATCGTGCCCCGATGAACGCAGTTTATGGACGACCCCCTTTTTCAGATGCGCCTTAATCTTACCAAAAACTTCTTTTAAGACACCAATTTGATTACACGTCATCTAAGTGCATTTTTATTTTATTCCTGAAAATCGCCCTTCCGGACCAATGTTCACTGATGGCTTTGTGATAGTTATTCTAGCGATATATTGTGTGCACTCTGTTTTTATGTGCACATGGGCGACAAACTCTCTCCTTTTTGGGTTTGTTTTGATTCGCAACGTCTGAGATTCAAGTTGACTCAAAACGTACCTCTGCTTCACGTTTTGAACATATGTTATGATATTAAAGCCACATTTCACACAAAGAGATTGGAATTGTTCCTAAAATTGGCAACCACCATTTTATTCAGTTTTAAATCATTTTTTACTTACTTTCGTCATTACCAAAGTAGCAATGTTAGTTTTGTTCCAGTCTTTATTTCTCGGATTTGTTGATAAAACTACATTTAGAACTGTTTTGTCTTCCAACTTCACTTCTATGCTTCTTTAAAGTCAAAATTTGTTATAGGGGGCCCCGCTCTAGATGGTTGTGAAAACAAGTTAATAAAACCTCTATAAGACCATACATGTTTTGAAAATGTTCTAGTGAAAGATGTTATGACCACTTGAGAATCTTCATAAAACCTATTATTTGCCATCAAAGTCAGCATATGGTCAAATGGCCTCAGCTGGCAAACTTCATGGTGATATCGTTGTTCTGCTTCGTTCGATTATTTGCTCTTCTGATTTATTAAGCAGTAAATAAAATTTAAGCAAAAAAGTTCTAGTGATGCGGGTAATTCTGTTTGATTGCAAAATATCCAAAACAAATTGAGTTTTTACAGCATACCATGCTCCAAATCATATGCACATTTAATGTTTTGGTGCATCTTGGCACGCTAAGAGTCGAAAAATTAATGACCCTTGGATATAATGCGAGTTTAAAAAAAAAGAGAAATAAAATTGAAACAAATATACCGTGAAGTACCCTAATTCTGCGCAGCGCCAAATTAAGCGCATTTTTCCAAAATTTTGCAGTTAATTGCAGGATTGTCAAACTTTATATTTTATCCCATAAACAAGAGGGCGACATAAATTTACATGTAGAGAACTAAATTCAAAGAATATTCAACTAAACATTAGTTCAGAATGTTTTAAAATGCGCAAAATTAGGGCATTAGGTGCGCAGAATATGGGGACTTCACGGTATTCAATAAATTAATCATGAATTTGAATAAGGTTTGAATAAACGAATGCTAAAATCTGTCTCTGATCTACAGTGCATTTGTATCACATATGAAATTTAATAATTTATTTTTTTATAAGATGATTTCTTATATTTCAATATGGCGATTAAGAGAAATCACAGTTTTGCCAGAAAGCCAATTTGCCGTCGCAATGACAACGTTCAAACTATTTGGTCATTTGGTGACTTTCTTCAATGCCAATTTGTCGTTTAATGCATATACTGGAGGCAAAATGGTTATACATTAATTTTTCTACAGATCATAATACGATAATTTCAATGAGTCCTAGAACGGCATTTCAAAACAGCATTTTACTTGTTCATAAGTCGAAATAAATCCTTTGATAGGAGTAAAACAAATTTGAGAAAACAAGGCTTAAAGATCGTTGTAAACAAGCTGTGTAGGTTCTCATAAACCTGACCTAAATATGAAACCTATTGGCAAGTCAGGATAAAACCTAATTAATTTTCAGTGGTTCTCATAATACTGTGATAAAACTTAATAAAGCTGGATGGTTTTGGCAATGTAACTTAGGTTGTGGAGTCACTCAAATTTGAGTAAATGTAACTGGCATTGACATGTCGACAAATCAAAAACATCGACTCAAATCAGATGAAGGTTTTTGATTTGTCGACTTTCCAATCGCAGTTAAATTTATTCAAATTTGAGTGACTCGCCTATTGACGAAATTGAGTCCAAAACGAGTTAAAATGGCTGACCGTGTGTTCATATGGCGGGAGCATACTTGTCAGTGCGTTCCGTTTTCGACTTCCGGATTCACAGTCAAGCGCTTTTCAAACAATTTGCAAACACCAAACACGGTACTTCTTGAAAGTTTTGGTAGTTTTTTTTTGGCAAGATTGCGTACCGAAAACGTTAGATTTTGCTGCCGTTCGCAAGGTATGCGTTTGCGCACTTTTACTTGATTCGACGCCATTTTATCAAATGCAACCAGAATGTAAACATAAGCCACACAAAAACTACAAGCTTCAGCCCCATTGGGTTGTTTGAAATGATGACGTAAACTACGCAACTAATTGTAAACCATGCAGATTGTACAATGCAATATTGTTTGAATTAATCCTTTCAGACCTAAAATATTCTAAGCGTTATTATTCAAGCTTAAATTGACGTGGCTGAGTAGCTCAGTGGCTACTCGTTCTGCTTACAGAGCAGATGGTCGGGAGTTCAATCCCAGGCCCCTTCCTTGCTTTTTGTCACTTGCTTCTTTCTATCACCACCAGATTTAAAATAAATAGCAGTCTACTGCGCTTGCATTGATCGCATCACTTACAACAGTGAATCCATGAACCAAAAATAACCTGCCTCCCTAACACAAATCTATCCTTCCCTTGACAATTGTGAAGACGCAGAGGTAAACACGGTCTCTAACCAACGATTGTCAAACTAATCATCCTTCCCTTCCTCCCGAAAGACCGTGAGGACGTGGCCGGCGCCGCTACTGATCTATTAATAGAATGAACTAGTGAACTTGTACATTGAAGATGTAAAGCTACTCCCAAGCTCCATCTATGTGGTTCTCTGTGCAATACCACTAGTTCGGATCGGTAACGCAACTGCGATACGCACGGTCTTTAAAAAAACAAGGAGTTTGTTTGAACATAAATCGTATATGCAGTTAAAATAACAGAAATTATAACATAAAATCCTCAAGAGTAACAAAATAATAGCAAACTATGATATAGATTTAACTCAAATAAAACAATCTTCGAACAGTTTTTCATACGATGTAGCAAAATCATATCAGCTAGTGTTAGAATTAATTTATTTCTTTACGTGAGATTTTGTTTCGAGGGGCATTATGTCTTAATTTGTTAAAATGATATCATACAATTATCCAGATTACACATCTTTAACAGATTTATAACATAGTATATTCGATGAATGCCATGGAAGACCAACAGACATAATGTGATAAGCTTGAGATATTCATGCCAAACAAACTAACTTCACTTGTAGCTATAACCCATAAATCTACTGTTACAATTGTATACCTTAAGCCAGGAGGTTACGGTTTGCTACTGTATATCTTAAGTTCTGAACTCAAGTCAGTTTTATGAAGATACAGAAGATTCACTGAATGTGTTTGAATGCATATCGTCACCTTTCATAGGATATAAAGCTAATGTTACGACAGTAGATCCTAACTTCTGAATTCAAGGGCAGTTTCGGTGATCTAGAACATCCCAAGATATCTCATTATATCATTAAATTTTTCAGAAGCAGATCATTTCCCATCTACATGAAAGGCTCTAGGAGTAGACAGTATTTATTGCTAGAGCAAATAGGAATGAAGAGAAAGTATGGATAGTTTCGTTAAGGGTAACGGCAGGCTATGAAATTGAAAGATACAAGTTTGAAAACGAGTGGAGGGCATTTGAACGGTATTATCAGTATATCAGTTCACCTTCCAGAAGACTCACTTAAATTGGTCAAATACATATTGTTACTTTGTTTTGTCCAGCACGCTACAGTAACAGCTGTAGATTTTCAGATGTGAATTCCAAGATAGTTTGAATTCCTAGAAGATTATCTCATAATGTCTGTTGGTCCAAGATATTCAATGAATATGTTTCAATACACAGCATAGCTTTACATTGCCCATAAAGCTTTTGTTGCAACTATAAGTCTTGTTCTGATGTTCAGATCTCAATAATAGTTTGGATGACCTAGAAATTTCTGTTTTATTTCCTTGATTATCGAGATTTTCAAGCCATATGGGCTGGTTCATCTCCGTCTAAGTCACTCACATAACTTGTAGGTATTTTGCCAGGTAACTTGTCCATAGGTGAGGTTCGAACTCTTGAATTTGGCGTAAGAGGTGTGGATATTAACCACTACGCCGGGGTCGCTCCCGACGTAAATCATGTCATATAATGTTTGCGAAATTTTGAGTTTATTAATTGAATAAGTTTGAATATTTATTATTACTTTATACTGCTTAAACATTACTGTTACAACTGTAAATCTAAAATTCTGAACCCCAGGACAGTTTGTATGACCTAATGAATCAGAAAGTTGTACTATATTGACTGTTGACCTTTCAAAAGATTTATTGAATATGTTTGAATACATATAGTCACCTTATATAGCACAAAAAGCTTCTGTTACAACTGGAGATCTTATGTTTTGAGCTTTAGGACAGTTTGGATGACCTATCCAAAAATTGTCACATTATCTCTGTTGACCTTCTACACTTTTCAATGCATTTTTCCTTTGCATACTCCAAAAATCTACAGCTACAACTGTAGAGCTAATGTGCTGATCTCGAAGACAGTTTGTATGACGTCGATCATCCCAGTTTATCTCGTAATGTTTGTCTACGTTCCAAAATATTCACTTAATATGATCGAATACGAAGCGTTACTTTGTATAACTCAAAAAGTCAAAGTTACTGAAGATCTTAATTTATGAGCTCAAGGACAGTTTTGATGACCTAGAATATCACAAAATTACCAAATATTGACTGTTGACTGTTCCAAAAGGTTCATTCAATATGTTTGAATACATATCATAACCTTATGTGGCCCTTCAGGCTACTGTTACAACTGTAGATCTTAAGTTCTGAACTCAAGTGCATTTTGGATAACCTTGAACATCCCAGAAAGATACAAACATATTTAACGTTCATCACCAAAAACTTAAAAATAATCTATTTAATAATACGTATATGCACTGATTTCTAAAACATCACTCTATACTATTAATAAGGCATTTATTTATTATTTCTGAGCTTCTTCATATTCAGGATGTTCAAGGTCGTCCATTAGGCCTTGCAATTATATGTTTTTTTTAACTCTCAGGTAGAAGAATTGATGTAGAACAAATTTGCCGAAGACAGTGAACAGTTGGATTCAGTCTGTGATTTTATTCTGCCATTTTCCTGTTGGGGTCATATATGACCCCTTAGGCCTGAAAGGGTAGGTATACTTTTAAGGCAAGGCTTATCATTTATGATTTTTTCAATAGTGTGTGTCCCAAAATCAACTTTGTTCAGTATTGAAATAGATGCGTAGAAATATTTCCGATCGATTGTTGCAAAAGTTTTGAGAAGTTCTTGGGAAATGACTGCGATATTGACGCTCAAAATCTGACAATTTTTCGTGACGGTCGTAATGCGATTATTTTTTTTAATTGTACCCCAGTATAGAAAACAAAGACGTAGTCCTACGTGAAAAGTGGAGAGTTTTAGCTGTCATATTACTGAAACTTTTCAGTGATCTGTGAAATAATTCAAAAACTGCACTGAATGAAACGCGTCCGAAAATTAACGTGGACTGGCTTTTGATTTTATTTGATTGAATTGAGAGTTAGGATTCGTTTTCTATACTGTGTTGTCAGATTGTTCTCTGAGGAACATTCAATCAGTGTGCTTTAAGATTGACTGTTCATTCTCAGGTTTTGAGTGTCGTTTCAATTGAGATCCACCTCTTTCTTGCCTCTTTGAATTTCATTCTTATGCTGCACAGTGGGGCAGCAGAACCGAATGGTGTGGCCAAAACCTCTAGCGCCACGTGTATGCATCCTACAGGTTTGCAGTCTTTGAGAAAATTGTTTGGTGGAAAAGCGCCATCTTTTGACGGTTTTGATTAGTTCATATTTCCTCCGCATAGTTGGCGCTCGATTCTATCTTTTAACGGAGCGTCCTAGAGGGATGGATTTTTCGACAAAATTGTTTATTTGATCATTTATTACGGGTTCTACTGATGACACGGTTAAAAAAATCTAATCAATTAAAAGAAATACACGGTACTGTGGTTGAATACAAGTTTTCATCATTGCGTAGGTATGCGCCATGTACATATTCTGCATTGGTATTGGTGTCAGCTTTAGCTTCATTCATACGCTACCGAATGTGCGCGGTGTTGACATTCTGTTAGTTGTTGTTCGTTTGTTACGCGCGATGAAGAGTATCGGGACTTCGTAATTAAGCGTTTTTGAACGGTGAGCGACCCGGCGATATATTCCGGCTGCTGAAATCGCATGGGGTCAAGCGGAACTTTGTCTACACGACCATCAGGCGATACCGGGAGACGTCCTCGACCAATGACCGTGCGAGATCGGTCGGCCGCGTTCAGCGAGGACGCCACGGGTCATCAAGATCGTGAGGAGCGAATTCGGCGCAAAAGAACCGCTCAATCCGGAAAACGGCTGCAGATCTCAACGTTTCCATTGGAACCGCTCACACCATACTCACCAAGGACCTTGGTTTCAGGCCTTACAAAAAACGTAAGGTCCATGGCGTTTCGGAGGCTACCAGCAAAAAGCGGTTGGATCGAGCTAAGAGGATCCTCTCTCGGCACGCTGGTCAGGAGTTTGTTTTTCGGACGAGAAACTGTTCGTGCTGCAGCAACCGCACTGATGTGCAAAATGACCGGGTGTGGGCGCCATCGAGGGACAGCATTCCTGAATCCAATATAAACATCCCTCGGTTCCAAAGTGCCGCGTCGGTGATGGTTTGGGGGCAGTATGCAAACGTGGTAAGCTACCCTTGGTGTTTATTGAAAAAAACGTCAAAATCAACGCGGCGTACTACAAAACTGAGGTTTTGGAAAAGGTTGTTGCCCCCAGTCTCCGAAGCCTCTACGGCGATGAGCACTACGTGTTCCAGCAGGACGGTGCACCAGCCCATACGGCAAATGTGGTTCAAGCCTGGTGTCGGGACAATTTAACCGACTTTCTGGACAAAACTTTGTGGCCTCCCAGCTCCCCGGACTTGAATCCTCTCGACTTTTTTGTTTGGTCCTATATGATGGCGAAGCTGAACGAATACAAGGTCAGCACTTTGGATCATTTCAAGACGGTAATTCTCAAAATCTGGGACGAAATGCCCATGCAGTCCGTGCGTGCCGCCTGCGACGCGTTCGAGAAACGTTTGAAGCTCGTTAAGGAGTACAAAGGGGGTCATTCAAGAGAAATGTTGTAAACGTTCCTTGTAAACATAGCTTTCAATAACATAAATCCAAAAAATAAAAAAACATGTTTTCATTTTTTTAACAAATTTTGAAAGTGTATCCGAACTTATTGAACACCGTGTAAACCTACATTTATAAAAATGATGTTTTATCAAAAGCCCTGCCGTTCCCTTTTGAACTACATACATTCAAATGTCCAACCACGTTTACACTAAGCTCTCTCAAAAATTTGGCTGCTACTTTTTCCTGTATTTTGAGTAATTGTTATTTGAAAACAACTCCATTTTACAACATAATCTATCTATGTATATAAAAATGAATTTCTGTCTGTGTGTCTATTTGTCTGAACCTAATAGACTCGAAAACTACTGAACCGATCGGCGTGATATTTTGTATGCAGGGATTTTGGGGCCAGGTTCGTAATCTGCGTTAAAGACCCTCCCTTCTGGGAAAAGGGCGCTTCCCGCCACAAATGAAGCACTAATTTCTACGCCAACTCAAGGAAGCTAATCAAGCAAAAACCAAATTAAGCATGTGAGCTTTTAAAAACAAAGAAAAGTTTCTATGGTAACCGAGAATTCACTGCACGCAACACGAAGACAAAGAATCAAGCAAACGGAACAAAATTTAGCATGTGGTGGTTTTTAAAGACAAAAAAATGTGTCTATGTTGGTTTGAGACCCCTCCCCATCCTAAGGGGGGGGGTCTCCAATACAAATGAAACACAATATTCTGCATGGCTCGAGAACTAATCAAGCAAATGGAACCAAATGTAGTATGTGGTGGTTTTTGAAGACAAAACATTGTTCTATGTTGATTTGAGACCCGTCCCCTTTCTAAAAGGGGGGGATCCCATACAAATGAAACGCAAATCTCTACATAACTCGAGAACTAATCAGGGAAATGGCATGTGGAAGTTTTTGAAGAAGAGTAATGTTTCTATTGTGATTTGCGACTCTTCCGCCATGTGATAACTAGATAGCATAGCTAGAGAAATAATAAAGCAAATGGAACCAAATTTGGAATGTGGAGGTTTTTGGAGGTAAGAAATGTTTCTATGGTAGCTCAAGACCCCTTCCCCTGTTGAAGTGGGGGGGGGGGGGGTAGGACTATCATACAAATGAAACACAAATTTCTGCATATATTGAGAACAAATCAAGCAAATGGAAATAAAATTGGCGTGCGGGGTTTTTTGAATGCACGAAACGTTTCTATGGAGATTCCAAACACAAATTTTAACCAAACATGAGAATTATCCAAAAAAATAAAACACAAATTGTGTATTTCTCGGTTGAGAAGAATGTTCTAATAGAAACTTGAACCCCTTCTTAGTCAAAAAAAAAAATCTTTCCAAAAAACAACCTTTGTTTATTCATTTAGTTGCACGCGTAGCAACGCTCGCACCGGGGTCAGCTAGTTGTGAATATATTGATGTATGATATGTTGCAAAATGTGTCTGAAATGAACAAGTTTCTGCATTACGGCAATATTTCATCGTTTTAATTTTATATTGAAAGTCTACATTCGCTCAAAAAGTAGTAAAAACTTCTTTTTGCGGTATTTAAAAAAAAAAGGCCAATGTTTTTTTTTCTGTGTAAGATAGCTCTATGACGTCTTGGACAACATTTCTCAGCATGATCAAATACACAAATTTGTCGAAAAAACATCCTTCTAGGACGATCCGTTAAAAAGATAGAATGGAGCGCCATCTATGCGGAGGAAATATAATCTAATCAAAACCGTCAAAAGATGGCACTTTTTCTCAAAGACTGCAAACCTGTAGGAAGTATACACGCAGCGCTAGAGGTTTTGGCCACACTAGAGGGTTTGCTGCCCCATTGTGCGCTGCTATGCTCACAAACTAACCATATCTTAGACGAATCTTGGAAAATTGACAGACTTCGGTTATTACATCAACGTTCCGACTAAATAACTCAACTGAAAAACCATACTGCAGTCTATCAGCTAACCGACCGCATAGGTAGTTTCACCTCCGATGATCAAACAATTCAACAGACTCATATGCTATACCCATAGCTATTTTAAAATAAAAGTGAGCACGTACCGTAAGGGTGAGTTCATGAGCAGTATCAAGTCTACATTCCCAAACAACCGTCCGTCCAACTTGCCTTCATTCCCATTGTGGCAAAAAAAAAATCCATTCCTTGCCGATGCGCAGCAAAGCAATCCCATCGGAACTATCCACTCACGCCAACTATCTGCAACGAAAAACAACCGCTCTGGTCTGAGCCTTGTTTATTAAAAAGAATAGCCAGCTTCTTCAAACGACCTCGGTACAAGTCTTTCCCACAAATCCTCATATCCCTCCGCCATATCTCATCCTTTGGCTGGCGATGAAGGAAAAAGGCATTGATTTCGAAAATCCTCCGGGAAGCGCAACGAGCGATCCGTATCGATGCATGATGGAGAGACCGGCCCAGGTCGTCCTCTTCTGCAACTTTGATGCGAGAAACTCCCACGTGGGTGTTTTGGCTTTTTACCTTTCCGTCCGACCGGTCGGTCGGTGCTTCAAATTGGCCCCTTAGCACACACCGACATATGGGAGGTCTACTGAATAAAAGAAAAGATGAGTTGGAAAATGAAGCGCACCGAGTGCTAGCCAGCGCCCAGGATCACCGTGACTGTGAAAAGCCACAAACAAGCAGAAATTTCCCTCCTTTCCAATCGCTCGGTCGGTGCAGCGAACTGGAAAATGCTCCCGTTTCGATGTATTGTTCGAGGGGTTATATGAATCATCGCAGGTGGAAGGAGGATGATGATGATGGTGTTTTGTTGTAAAATTGCTAATCAATAATCGAATTAGTTCACAGTAGGGATGCCACAGTTGGGGTGTGAGTCCGACAGATTTGACCACCACGTTTTATTTGCTGCTTTTTTTTTCGATTTGGGAACAAATACTGCGGTGGCTGTTATCGTGAAAACCCGGACTGTGTGCTGGGAAAATCGCTCCGCGCACGTTGACGTTCGGTTTGATTAATGGGATTTTAATCGGGTTTGATTAATGGGAGCCGGGGCTGTGAAAAAAAGCGATTGGAAGTTGTGGGTTTTAGAGGGAATTATTTTGAATTTTGGAACCTGCTAGGGGTCGTAAGTAATTTAAGTTTGGTTTTGAGAGGGGTCAGTTACGTTCTAGATTGAAGAAATGATGAAATTTTATGACCCTTGAATATTTTTTTCCAAATTTTCATCTGACGAAAAGTCAATTGAAAAACATATTTTATTTTAGGAAACTGACGGATTAATCTTTCACTCTTATTTCGATTTGCCCTGTGCATCCTTCAATACCACCCCTCTCTATGAAACATCCACAAATGGGTGAGCACATTCTCCCACAATCACATACGCACCCAACAACCCAACCCACTCAACCAATGGTCTCGCACAAATTGCTTGTAACTAATTGATTCCAGGGAAACCGTTTTCACTCGCATTTTCCGCCACTTGCGTTGTGGCCACCCGTTTCGAATCCAGCGTAGCTCCCATTATACACATTCGATTCGAGTTTGCTGTTTGCTAATTGTACACCATGTTCATGAACAGAACTAGCTGCTTGGACGGATGGGGGAGGGGACCAGTGCATGTACCAACCCGTGTTCGACTTTTCAGTTTTACCCTTTTCCTGGCGATAGGTTTTGTGAAAAGGGCAGATCAGTCACTACCGATGGTGGATCTGTTGTCGGTAGCGGGTTAAGTAGATATCATATTGCACGGTCAGACAAGCTGCTAGGCATCCGTAAGCGGACGCACTTAAGTTGACTGTTGATGCGATGTGAGGTGAGTGTGGTGATTGTTTGATGTTGAACTCAAGTTAAATTGTGTGAGCCTGAATCATGGAATCATGGAATTTCAAGTCTTGTAAATGTCGGTGAACTCTTAGCTTGCCGTAAAATGAGCTCAAGGGATTTTGAGGAATGTCAATTGGGAGTCAAGAGTAGCTCCCAAGTCCTTGGTTTGATCAGCTCTTGTCAAAACTACTCTAGCAAAGGTATAATTCTAGACTTTTGGATTCTTCAATCCTAAATAATCGAGTGATAATCGAGCATTTTTCGAAATACGGTTATATGCTAATTCCTTTAGCATCAATCGACGAAAGGCTGTTGTTGCAGAAAATGAAGTGTTAGCTAAGCCTACTAAGATTTAGCCCATTTAGTATTGGAACAAACCCTTTTGATTCTTACAGCAAACCTAGAGGACTGATTTGTAAACTATGACATCTTATGTGTTCCCTGTAACAATAACAACATCAGAAGTTTTTTTTCGCGGTGCTGTTCGAACGTGTTTCAGAGAAATACATAATTGAAGAGAGAAACACAAGAACCATAATTGTGCGCCATCATTTGGAAACCCCTTCATAGTCTGGGCCAAAACTTGCTAAAGTGTGGGTTTTCTCTCGAAATACCGTGTGGCTTGTTTTGTCCCTTAAGATTACCTATGTATGGGTCCCCTAACATTGCTCAATTCCAGTCAATGAGAAGGCGGAATCTCAAGCAAAGGTGGGCGCACAAGAAGGTGAGATTTTTTAAAGAAGAATTTCACATAATAAATTTTTCCCATTAGTACGTCAGAGTTCTTATCAATGTTGGCAAAACGATTGGACAAGTAACTCTCTTGGGCGGTGGTTACATTCAATTATTCCGAATACTTCGTCGAGATCGTGGTTCACAAGTCGGGATGTAAGTTGCGGTTTCATTCGTGTGATGTCAAAAGCTAGCCACGAGTAATTGGCATCGCACTTTTACTAATATAGAAAAATAAAATTTTGTGAACCACAATATTGAATATCGGCTCCGTAAAGTGTTACACACGCCTGAGCCTAACAAATAAACAAACTGATAATGTGATTGCAGATAAATTTGAACGTAAATACATGATTTGGCAAGGCATCTATAAGGACTGTATTGTTAATTATGAGTACACCTTTGAGGTTCTGTATGAAAAAGACTATGACTTATTTTGACAGCTGTTCAATGTCAATGTGTTGCTTGCTTTGTAATCAAACGAAAACCTTCATTAAAAGGTAAAGTTATACTTCAAGCGGAACAATGCGAGGTCTTACGGAAGAAAAGC
>JASCZW010001756.1:0-34016 GCA_034211315.2 Aedes japonicus
CATATCCGTCCGTAAGAAACACAAACATATGGCATGGAGTCTAGCTTTCGCAAGAAAAGATTTATTAATATTCAATACCTTTTTTTCAATTTCGGACCTTCCGCATATGCTTGTGCTGCGTGGAATAGAAATACAGACGGTGCCGGACAGAATGGAAAAAGTGTTTTTCGATCATAAATTATATTTTTTCATCGATTTGGAAGAAAACTATTACTTCTCTTTCCCCACTTTCTTCTCGTCAGTATTGCTTGGATTGCTTGGATTAGTCCGGAGCAAGGTAAAAAGAGACAAAATTTTTAAGACAAGCTGTCGGACGTTTCGTTGCTTCTTGCTAGAATGCTGAATCGTTCTTAAAGTTTACTTGGCTGTTTTTCTCCTCGGCTACAACAGTTCGATTGTTTGGGCGTTCCATTGTCGATTTCAGACAAATTAAGAAGAACAAACTATCGCTCCAGCATTCAGCACCCGGGAGAAATATGGCGTTTTAATAACGCATAAAATTATGCATGACAAGAGATGCCATCAAGTGCTGAACAAATTTTTAACGATTTTCTAAGTGCCACCACTTGAGAAAAAGTGGGATGCGGAGATGTTCATACAATCGACGGTCTGTCACACATACAATATTTTTTCGGATTTTCTCTTTTGTTATCTAATATTTCCCTCCCGGATGAGTGGCCTATCTCCCCCGGCAGATCACCATTGTGCGAAACGGCTGCATTGTGTTCGTGACATTTATAACCTGGCAAACTTTATTTTTAATAAATTCACCCCGCGTGGATGGCCCATCGTAGAGCGGGAGAGAAAAAATGACACAGGATGAACCCTGGGATGAGCTGAGCTATGTACCAACCGCAGAGTGATGTCAACAAATACCGGAGACAATTGTTTGCTATTTGTCTCAACGGTTTTAGAACGAGCTTCGATGGTAATGATGAGGGGAGGTGAGGTTGAAGTAATCCCATACATATGTCAAGGATGATCGCGAGTATTCAACTGATTTTTGGAACATGCAAGTAAGTTTCGTATCAGGCTTTTAAAAATATAGTTTATTGTGATTTTTATACACCAAAAAATTGTCGATTTCGACTTTAAAAAAAATAATTAATGATTTTCTTCAATGAATAGTAATGTTATTTCATGCAATAATTCCTAGATTTGAAAACCTCACAGTCGCGGCTAGTAAATAACTAACTAGTTATTTCAGTTAAAAAACTTGGAAAATTTAAACTCCTCTTGTTCATTTTTAAAAAAAATTTAAATAAAAAAATTGAAACACTTTTTCAAACTTTCACTGGTAAACTGGTATGGAAAAAGCTCATATAAGGGCCTATTGCATCTATGAGTTATATATACAATTAAAATTAGTTTGTTATTTTCAATCTGTTTTCATGCCCATAAAAAAAATCATGTTATCATTCAGAAATCATACACCACATATAATTTTAAAATAGCAAGACTTGATAATCACATCTTGTAATATTTGCTCGCTTGTATTTTGATACGATTTCGAATGATTGGCATAGTTGATTAGTACATACAAAAATTTTTTTTCGAGGTACGCACTTAGGAATTATTATTTTTACACTTGATGTAATTCAAATTTAATCTACTCATTTAAAAAAATGACAATCGGGCTGCGGCTGCGGTTCAATTTTTTAAAGAAAAAAAATCAACATTAAATTTATACATTTGTTCATAAAGTATGCCCCAAATTAAAAAAAAAATCTTCACTCTTTTTCGGGTACTTTTGGTATATTTTGCGTGTGAGCGAAGCGAAGTGTGCTTTTATGAACCTTATCTGTCAAGTGATGTAAACAATATAGTTGTTCAATATACGCTGTATTGGTAAAATGTACTCAAAAAAAATAGTGACCCGTTGGCTTCTCGCGAAAACATCTCCACACTGCGAACAAAATCCACGTAATATCCACCTGAAAAGGTACGTAGATATTTTCCATCGTACTTTTCAGGTGAAAATTACGTGTTTTGGTCAATTTCAGCTTTAAGTGATTCAGATGAAAATCAAGTGATTTTCACGTAAATTTTATCGAATGTACCGGTGATTCTCACGTTGGCTTCACATAAATATTACTTGATTTTCTAGTAATGTTTATGTGACTTTATGATGAATTCTATTTGTTTTCTTTATTGAATATATTTATAAAATGAGGCTTATTCTTCGCCATGACTGTTAATAAAAACCTTATGTGAGGTGATTCTATATTTATGATTTCTTTATTTTATCATTATGACTTAAATAATAAATCTGAATCACAACACTCATGGTACAGAATAAGCCTCAATGTATTCTAGTAGAATGTTCTTTTTATCAAAAGTAATAGCCACTCATGCAAATTGCATTATTCATTAAATTCTCTTTTTGGTTGAATACAATTTAATTCGTTTGGAGAGGGCGGGGCTATATGAACCACTTTGCTTTTCATTATTTTATTTTATTTTATTTATTTAATCATTCAAATATACATCGGTATAATTCTTAGGTACTATATGCTGAATCGAATCTATTCTTTATTCTAAACATATATAGACTATTGATACGGTGCAGGGTAATTGGAGGTGTACAGAATACATCAATATTTAATATATTTACGATTGGACTTCGTTTTTTAGCTTCAAATGCCATAAAGTGATCATTATAACTGCTTGATTCCCAATGCTGACAGACTATGTAAATTGATTCTTTCAACGAAATGAAGTCTAAAATTTCACATAGGAGCATGACTCCATTTTCAAACAACGTTAAAAAATTCCCAGTTATATACTCAGTTCCTTTATATTCAATTACATTTGAAAACATTAATATGAAATTTGAATTCAACTGCAATGGCTGGGATAAAATATTGAAGTAATGCCTAAGTCGAATGTCACCTGGATAAAAAATACCAGTAGTTGAATTTTTATTGAAGACTGTGTTGGACATATCGTAATAAAATTGCAAACATGCTTTGACTCCTAGCGTGTAACAAAGATTTTTTCTGGACGACATTACATGTTCATATTGCTTGAACCCTCTATGTTAAGCTTCATACCGAAAACACATCATTTTACTGATTGGCCCTGAAATGCAAATGATTGATGGATAGTGGACAATGAAGTGGTGCTTAGGTTTGAGGTCCTTTTGGAAGAGTTTAATGTACAAACTATGATGATTATAAATAAGCTCGCATAATTGCTCTATTTCCTCTAATGAAAATGAACGTTTGAGGCAAAAATCGACTAGTTTTATTAATGACTTACAATATGTCCATACATCATCTTCAATAGGAATGTAATGTCCAATAATCAAAGAGAAGTAATGTGAGAAGCAGCGCATTTCACTTGAAGTCATTCGTAATTGAACGGTCTTCCTTTTTTCTTTGCTATTATAACTTTCAGTAATGTCTGGCATACGTTTCAATTCACTATCTATGCATAGCTTGGCAAACATAGTTCAACGTTTATTGAAGTCGCTAACCGAGAAGTACTTTTTAGTGTAGATAAAGTAGTCCAATGCATCGGAAAAACCATACTTGCAAATACCATTGCTAAAAATGTCATGCATGGCGTCTACACTACGATTTTCTATAACGTGAAAGGATGGAAGCACATTAAATATTGAGTTACCCGAAATACCAGTATCACAGTGCCGATTAATTTCAACATCCTCCTCATAATCTACTCTTCGGCGAATACAATCGGCGTGCTCTTTTACGTCCCTTCTTAGTAGATCTTTTGGTCATCTACAGAAACGGCAATAAAATGTAGAATTAAAACCGCTTGACAAATGCAGCATTGTATGCACTCCTATGTTGTCTCCCTGCACTAAACATAAAACGAATCTTACTAAGACTGTTCGGCCATTTAAGTCCGACATAATTCCAGCTTCTTCCAATTCTTTTAACTTATTCACGAGTGCAGGCATCAGTTTGTTAAAGCCGACTTTTATGTCTACTTTTTTAAGCATCCCAGCAACAAATATATTGCACAGCTTGCCATGAAATTCTTCAGGAAATGTAGGGAAGCTGTAATACACGCCACAAACTGAGTGCCTATTGCTATGAGAGCTTTGTGTGTCATTGACTTCAAATTCGTCACTGTACAACCATAGTGGAACTTTAGTATCTTTGCCATATTTCATTCGTATTTGTTTCCATTTGTTAGCTGAAACAAAGTTAGTGATTTCCAACGAACTTTCTAGTTTTTCCGTGTTAGAAACAGTTTTTTCCAATAAATCTTCGCATCCAAAAAATGTTTTAATTTGATACTCGACGGGCATTAACATCAGATAACTACAGTTTGGTCCCATTTCATGTTCAATCACTGCTTCGAATGGTTTCTGAATTATGTTATCATTTTCAATAGTTATCATCACTGGTAATTGAAACCCTCCATAAGTATGCAAATACTTGAAAAAATTGTGGTCAGAACTTATAAATGCGAACATTTGCTTAAGCTTAGATAGATAAAGGGTGATACGGTCAAAATTTGGTCAAAGGGAAAACGCGTGTAAATCGGTGAAATCGTTTATTTAAAAAATCAAATTAAATTTCTTTTTCAAGTTCAATTAGTATAAAATTCAGGAAAAATATTCAGTTAGGCTTCCGCTTTTCCAAATCCGAATTGCCGGGCCTTACGCTTGACCCCTGCCATCAGATTTTGTACAGCCACCTTGTCCACCTTCTTCGCCGCAGAAAGCCAGTTTGCCTTGAACTGCTGCTCGTCCTCAGCAGTTTTTTGGTCTTCTTTAGGTTCCGCTTGACAATAGCCCAGTATTTCTTAATTGGGCGGAGCTCTGGCGTGTTGGGAGGGTTCTTGTCCTTGGGAACCACCTGCACGTTGTTGGCGGCGTACCACTCCATGGCCTTTTTACCGTAATGGCAAGATGCCAAATCCGGCCAAAACAGTACGGAACAACCGTGTTTCTTCAGGAAAGGCAGCAGACGTTTATTCAAACACTCTTTCACGTAAATTTCTTGGTTGAAAGTCCCGGAAGCTATGAAAATGCTGCTTTTCAAGCCACAGGTACAGATGGCTTGCCAAACCAGATATTTCTTTGCGAACTTTGACAGTTTCGTGTGCTTGAAAATATCTGCTACCTTTCCCCTTCCTTTTGCCGTATAAAACTCCTGTCCCGGAAGCTGCTTGTAGTCGGCTTTGACGTAGGTTTCGTCGTCCATTACCACGCAGTCAAACTTCGTCAGCATAGTCGTGTACAGCCTCCGGGATCGCGCTTTGGCCGTCGTATTTTGTTTATCATCGCGATTTGGAGTCACTACCTTCTTGTAAGTCGATAGTCCGGCTCGTTTTTTGGCTCGATGCACGGTTGTAGACGATACACCCAGCTTATTTGCGGCATCTCGGAGAGATAGGTGACGGTTTCGCTTGAAACTACCGGCAACTCTCTTTGTCGTCTCAGCGGCTTCCGGTTTTCGATTTTCCCCCGATCCAGACTTCCTGGCTGTCGACAAACGTTCCCCAAACACTTTAATTACATTCGTAACGGTTGATTTGGCAACTTTTAGCGATTTTGCCAACTTTGCGTGCGAGTAGCTCGGATTTTCGCGATGCGCGAGCAAAATTTTGATACGCTGCTCTTCTTGCTTGGACGGCATTTTGACAACTGAAGAGTGAATTCCAAAATCAAAATAGGAGCAACATTCTACACACACACACCTTCAAAATGAGGGGTGTTCAGGTTTTTTAAATGCAAAATTGAAAGAAATACGTCAAGTTGATATTGACCAAATTTTGACCGTATCGCCCTTTAGCTCTTAAAATTAAACTCGACTTCTGGATCATTGAATTTCAAATCTAGTTCCTCCATTTGACAAGCAACTTCATTGAAAATAGCAGAAGCATGGCGCTGGATATCATAAACATCCTTATGCGTTAGATTGTTCTTCATATGCAGGCTCAACGTAAAATTTACCGACGATTTATCAATAGTTTCAAACTTAGAGGATAGTTTATTCGAGAATACATCTGTTTCAGTTTAGTTATTATCAATTTTATGCTTTTTGATTAATATTTGATTGTCGTGTTCCTTGTCTTCATGACTTGTTTCATCGATCTCCTGATTTGTTAATTGTGAAGTTGATTCACCTAACGCTGAATGCCTAATTATATGCTTTTTGAAAGGATAAAATTTTGAAAAAAATTGATTGCAGTTAGCAATTGTACATCTATAGCAATAATCAACTGGAACTACATGGTGGTCTTTCAAATATTCGAGGTAATCGTTTATGTTGGAAAAAGTAACGTCACATTCCGCAAGCATACATTTAATCATTTTCGGTAACCGATGGTGTATGGTGAACAGTCAGGAACTTTGTTAATCTGTTGATCGCCGCATACGATTCGCGCTGCTGAACCAAGTATGCATAAGAACTTACAAAGTGCCACACTAACTTAGACACTCTTGAAAAAGGTAGTCCCAAAACCGCAGTTAGTTTTAAAAGTACATCCGTAGCTCTGGCAGCTGTGTTCAATTCGTAGCATATGTCCTTATAGTATACGTAGAAAGGACCATGAATATTTGACACTCCTGTTCCAATAGCAATCAATTTAGGAACAACTGGTAGATTCCGTTCCTCATAGCTGGAATAAACGGCTTCAACCTTTCCTATTGCGTCAGCTATAGTTTCAGCGAAGACAACGGTATCGTTTTGGGCTACACAAATCGTGGGCTTGTATCGTGATCCTGCTGGAATTGGAGGTAGACCTGTGTGTAAACCTAACAACACGGCACAGTGTTTAGAGTCTGAAAATTATAAAAAAATGACATTTCTATAAATTTTCACCTAGGTGGTTTAATTACCTTCGGTTGTACTACAGCTTTTCAATAATTTTAATAGATGTTCAGCTGATGGATCCGCCGCCGTTTGTGATATGTAAGCAATCAGTGCAGGTCGAATAGCGGAGAAGCTGTTTAAGCCATTATCTGCACCCAGGGCTAGAAGCCGAAGGTCAATGTCTATCTGTTAATCGAAAATTAGTTATTCATGTGAAGAAATATCTCTGGTTCAATTACTCACTAACTGAAATCCATGTGGATTTTTAAAATGACCACACACTTTTAGGATTTTGGTAACGGTCTTCTTGTTACGCAGTAGTTGTTTACGGGATTCAAAGCTTATTGACCACTTGTCGAGTACTGTAGACCACGGCGTATCATTCAGAGCAAGCCATTCATTTGCTTCGATGGATTGCTGACTGATTTCAGTTTTACCGTCTGTTGGCTCTTCCGGTTTGATTTTCTTTAAATGTTGAAATCAAAGATTTCACTTTTTCTCTTTTTCTGCTTCAAATTGCCAATCTTATTGACAATTTTTCCGCCGTGGTTACGACGAGCTCCACCTCGCGGTAAGTAATAACTTTCCTGCAACAAGACAAAACTTGTTCTTTTTATGTTCCATACCCATTACCCACTAGTATTTTTACCTTTCGTTCAGACTTGAAGAGGCTAGTTACAGCCAGAGCATATCGTTCAAAATCCTCAGCACGAAGTTTATTATGTGTCGCCAGATGATATTTAGCAATTATGCCTGCTAAAGCAAGTTGTTTCGCTTCGCTTAGTTCTCCAAGATTTGATCGCTGCATAATATCTTTACCTTCTTCTGTGCATTTCAAAAAGCCTGCCAACACATCTGGTGAAAACAGAGTAGCCGAAGATGATGGTTGCTGGTTTTGAATAACTGAAAGAAGCATTTCGCTTTAGAACAATTTTTGTTTATTAAATATCAGCCTACCTGATGCATCCGGTACTCTCAATGGAGACGCTAAACGATTCTCTGTCGTTAGTGGAGCACAATAAGTGACAATTCCTTCTTCATCTGAATTATTTTCACCAAAATCTGTGCCATTCGCGGTGATGCTTTCAACACTTGGAGCAATTGGTAAGGCCGCATCAACAGGCTGACCTCCGGAAAGGATTTCAGCAGACTGCTTGTTTTTGTTGTTTTTCGTTGGGTCAGAAATCGGGATTAGACCATTTATTCATTTAAAACGCATCATTTTGATATTTACTCACATTTCTATTTCTCCAGGATCTGATGAGGTCAAAAAGTACTTCGTATTTCCAATTAACGTCTGCTTGCTGCAAGGAATCCTTCAGGTCATCGTAAGAGCTTGTGAAAAGCTCAAATATTCCAATCGCGCACTCTGCAATTCATAACATACTAAATAATGGAATATTCAACTATTGATAATTTATACTTACGTTGAAAAACTGCAAAAATATCGTCCGGAAATCCCAAATCGGCCGCCAATGTCAAACTCGCGTTTGTTTCTGTCGCCATCTCGAAATCAAATATTTTCACACCAAGAGCTCACGTACAATTTACGTGAATCTCACTTAACAATCACCAATTTGACACCTGACTTCAACCAGCCTGTCCAATGAAATTTACTACCATGTCATTGAATTTCATGTGGAGTAGGTGATTCCTATTGGATTTCTATGTTTGAGAAGCTACGTGCTTTTTCAGGTGAAATTTACATTCCTGATTGGTTCAGTGCAGAGCCAACGATTATAGAATGCCATCTGGTAACCCTAATGAAACCCTTTAACGTTGAAGGATTCATCATCATTTTTCCGTCATCATCAAAAAATCTAAAGCAGTTTTTTCGTTTGATATTTAAATTCTGGAAATGAAAATGTATTTACTGTGTTCCGCTTGGCAAGCAAAATACAGTGAATACATTTTCACGAACTATGTTTTGATTTTGAACGAAAGAACTGCTTTCGAATTTTTGATGATGACCGAAAATTGATGAATCTTTCAACCTTAAGTTCCACAAGAAAAAGCTTATCCTCTGACAGTTTTTCAGTTTTTCATTTTTTTTATTTTTTATTAAAGTCATCAAGTGATGTGTTCATTCCTCAGTGCACAAGTAAACGGTGAAGTTCGTGTCTTCCGTGCTTCATAGTTATGTCTTTTTCACCGTGTTATTTACATTAGAATTCTAGACAAAATAGTCAAAAGGCCGAAAGTAACAATTGTGAACAATGGCTTCTAGCGCATTTTTCTGGGATCTGCTTGCTCCCATGAACCAAATAGCACCAGAAATAAATACAAAAAGTTATTACCTTCCCGTTGGTAGTGGATGTAGATGTTTGCAACCTGGCATTTCCAGGAAATTTAAGTTTTAAGTCATTGTTTACAAATGTTACTTTCGACCTTGACGATTTTCTCTAGAATTCATACTTTTTTCCCCACACTCAAAATAATCGACACGTTACATACACGTAAAACGAACGTAATTTGCATCCACTGCCAAAACCAGTAATACACACGTGGAATTCACGTAAGAGCTACGTGATTTCCACGTAAGTTCACATTCTACGTGAAAATCACATAAACTTTACGTGATTTTTCACGTAAAATTCACTGGCACGTAATGTTTACGTGATTTTACTGAAGAAAATTTGGTTACGTGTTCAGGTGGAAGTTACGTGAAATTTCACGTGAAAACAACGTGTCGATTTTTTGAGTGCACTTCACCATTATTTTCGTCGTTGTGGTGATCGAGTTTTTGTTTCTGAGGTAGAAAACGCGCAGTTTAAATTGCACTGTTTAAACTGTTCACAGAAATAATTGATTGCAATTAGCAAGCATTAGATCGTCCATTTTGCATCGCATCTCCGCTTGGCACGCACACCAGCAGTCCATCGTGTGTAGCGTACATTCGTTCATCTGCCAACCACCACCGACCAGCATCATCATCATCGTCATCATTTTCATCATCGTTGAGCTCCACGTCTAGCCGGTACACGCGGCCACACGTCGTCGTCCGGTGCTGCAGACCAGTGATACATATAAGTTAAGTTTTTGTTTCTCTTTCTTCGTATACATTGTAATTTTTTTTTTTTTTGCGTGTGTGAGAGAGTATTTTGAGCTTTAGTTTGTTTTTCTGTGTTTGATTATATATAATTGTGACAGTGATTGAGCGTCATAAGCCCGCACAAGTGAGCTATGGATGATTTGTTGGAAGATGCCATCTATAGCGCGAAATGATGAGGTAGCTCATAAAGTTACCAGATCTCGTGCATATCCAGATGGCTCAGCAGGTCCATGGGTGGTCTACTTTCTCCCAAAACGAAACCTCTGAACGTTTATCAGCTCAGTAATGATCTGACGAAGCGATTCTCGGCCGTCACCGAGATAATCAAAGTGAGACCCAATAAACTTCGGGTCGTTATGTCCAACCTTAAGCAAGCAAATGAGATTGCTTTCTCTCAGCGTTTTACACAGGAGAATCGGGTGTATATCTCAGCTCGGCCTATTGAAATTGAAGGTGTGATCACCGAAACAAGTTCGATCCCTGAGATGCTGCTGAAACAGGCGGCTTGTCGGTTCAAGAACCCTCTGCTTTCTCTTGTTAAGATACTCGATGTGCAAAAGTTAAGCACAGTATCTATCACTAAGGGTGAAAAGAAGTTTACACCAACAGACTCGTTTTGTTAGACCTTCTCTGGTTCAAAGGAAAATCTTATTTCACCTGGTTTCCGTAGTACTAACTACACCCAGGACTTTTCATCTCTTCCGGGAACATCAAAACCCCTGATGCCCCGATTTAAAGAACAGAAGCCCCTTTCTCGGCTGGGCTGTTCTAATTTGATGACATTATCGAAGGTATCATCAAGCACCTCGAAATTTCTGACCCTTTTAAAAGCATTGATCTGGAAATGCTTCCCACAGTGAAAACTTTGAAGCAATTGACAATCAAGTGGCCCCTCATTGGGGCAATCATTTCCTTCGATGGATATTTTTTCAAATGAGTTCGGGGATTGGATCACTGTTCTGCAGTGGAATTGTAGAAGTCTAATTCCGAAATTGGAATCTTTTGAATGTCTTGCTTACAATACCGGTTGCGATGCATTTGCTCTCTGTGAAACCTGGATCTCTTCCGAAATTGATCTTCCGTTTCATGATTTCAATATTATTCGTCTTGACCGGGAGGATTCGCGTGGAGGAGGAGTACTTTTGGGGATCAAAAAGTGGTACTATTTCTATAGAGTGAATTTTCTTGGAATTCTAGGTATTGAAGTTGTTGCATGTCATTGCATTGCTTCTGGGTATATTCCTCATAGAGCCTCACTTAACCAAAAACAACCTTCAGATATTTGTTCGGTCTTTCCTCCTCCACGGTTGATCATGGGAGATTTTAACTCTCACGGTACAGACCCGGGAGAACTTTATGATGACAACTGTTCTTCCCTGATATATGACCTCTGTGACAACTTCAAGTTCTCAACAATGGAGAAGTAACACGTTTGCCTGGTCCATCTTCAGTTGGCAGTAGATAAGACCTCACACTTTGCTCAAATTCATTATCGTCAGGATCGTTCAGGATCCCCACGTTAGTGATTATTTACCTATTAAAAGTTCGTTTGCCACCAGGTTCGATCCGTCGGAATCCATTAACGTCGCGTATGACCTAACTCCTAATATTGATTGGACAAAGTTTAGGACAGCAGTAGATGAAACCGTAATGACGGTAGAAAGGCTTTCACCGCTGGAAGAACATTACTTGCTCTCCAACCTGATCATAGACAGCGCGCTTCAAGCTCAAACTAGACCAGTTCTAGGAACCTCATTTCGCAGGAAACCTCCTTCTGGGGTGCGATCAGCAAAGCATCGAGGTTTACCGTAAGAAGACCGACGCGTTTAAAGCGTTTTCATAGACACGGAACACCTGAGCACTTCAAAACGTACACGGCATTCGAACGCAAGTTTATGAGTAATTGCCATTCAAAAACCTGGTAAGTCCACGTCTAACCACAACTCCCATCGACCCATCGCGATGTCATCTTGTATTCGAAAGTTACTACCCCGCATGGGGATGCTTGGTAAAAGTTTGTGTTCCTGTTTCGAAATACTACCTCACAATGCCCTCCGCTCAATTTCAAACTACTTCTATTCAATTTTCACCGCCTGCCGTGAGCTAACGGAACTATCAATACTTTCTCTTAACAACTTTGTTCTAGCAAAAATTGCTGTCTACTCCTAGAGCCTCATGGTGATGAGAAATTATTTCCTTCTCAAAACAACATCATCATTCGAAAGTTATTGGAGGAAATGATCCTTTTTCGCCTGGAAAAATGGGTTGAGACGAACAACCTGCTTTCAGATACTCAATATAGTTTCCGTAGAGGTAAGGGAACGAACGACTGTCTCGCGTTGCTTTCCACAGATTTGCAGTTAGCTTTTGCTAAAAAAGAGCAAATGGCTTCTGTATTATTGGATATCAAGGGGGCTTTTGATTCAGTATCTGTTGAAGTTGTTTCAGATAAACTCCACGCTTGTGGTTTTTCACCATTAATGAATAACTTTTTGTACAATTTGCTCTCAGAGAAACATATGAGTTCTTCTCGTGGAAACTCTACAGCTTCTTGTTTGAGCTTCTTCCCCAGGGATCCTGGGGGGCTTACTTTTGTATAATTTGTATAAAGGGTGTATTCGATAAAAATGGCACACAGAAAATCTTCTGTAACGTTTGAATCGTATGAGTAGAAAACCTAGAAATTTGAGTAGATCTTATCCATAGTGTATTATTTTCATCTGCCAAGTTTCATAGTTATACATTCAGTAGTTCCAGTCATGTCATCGAAACAAGAAATTGTCCGTGAGAAAATTTTGTGCACTCACAATCAAAATCCAGGGGCGTCCCACCGGTGGATTGCTAAAAGGCTTGGAATTGCAAATACAACTGTGTCTCGTGTGATGCGAACCTTCAAGGAGCGTCTGAGTGTCCAAAGGAAGGAAGGGAGTGGTCGTAAAAGTGGTCCAATGGACAGTAAAATGGCCAGGAAAGTCGTACAACAATTCAAGAACCGTCCAAACATGTCAATTCGAGATGTCGCTAAAAAGTTTAAGGTGTCAGTCGGTTTTGTGCAGAAAACCATGAAGCGTGCTGGGTTACATGTTTACAAAGTGCAAAAAGCCCCAAACCGGAATGAAAAACAAAACATCACTGCAAAAACCCGCGCCCGGAAACTTTACACGAAGCTGCTCACCAAATCCGGTTGCATCGTGATGGATGACGAAACATACGTCAAGGCCGACTTCCGTCAACTTCCTGGGCAAGAATATTTCGTTGCCAAGTCGAAGTTCGATGTTCCGGAGGATGTTCGAAAGAAGAAACTATCGAAATTTGCAAAGAAGTTTCTAATCTGGCAGGCGATTTGCGGATGTGGTGAAATAAGTGCTCTCTTCATCACTTCCGGAACAATAAACGGTGCGATTTACACGGAAGAGTACTTTAAGAAGCGTCTCTTGCCATTCATTAAGAAGCAAAAAGGATCAACTCTGTTTTGGCCTGATCTAGCATCCTGCCGCTGCGCTCGAAACGAATTGGAGTGGTACCGAGCCAACGGAGTCAATTTTGTGCCAAATGATATGAACCCACCAAATTCACCGGAACGTCGTCCAATTGAAAAATTCTGGGCTATTATGAAAACGGAACTTCGGAAACATCCCAAAACTATAAAAACAGAGCTAGAATTGAAGAAAATTTGGGTAAAAACAACAAAAACACTGGGAAAATCGGTTGTACAAAATTTGATGGGTGGAGTGAAAAGGAAGGTGCGGGCATTCGGGATGGGAGACGAAATTGAATAAAACAAATGTTGTAAATCATTAGTAGTTCTTCATTCCCTGAAAATTTCAAGAAAATCCGATAATCAGTTTAATTTTGATGAGTATATATGTGTGTGCCATTTTTATCGAATACACCCTTTAAGTGACAACTTAGACAATTTGTCTACTTGTGCTCTCGAGCTAGGTATCGAATTCTCTACAGAGAAAATTGAGGTGGTAGTTTTTTCTAGAAAGCATAACCCTGCACAACCGAAGCTTCAAATTTGGGGTACATCGATAACTCATTCCATGTCCTTTAAACATCTTGGGGTCTGGTTTGATTCTGAGTGCACCTGGAGATCCCATATTGAGTATCTGAAGCGAAAATGCCAGCAAAGGATCAACTTTCTCTGCACAATTACCGGGACCTGGTGGGAAGCACATCCGCAAGATCTTCTAACGTTGTACCGGACAACGATTTTGTCGGTTATAAAATACGGTAGTTTTTGTTTTCAGTCAGCGGCTTGGTCGCACACCATCAAGCTGGAACGTATTCAGTATCGGTGTCTTCGCTTCGCGTTAGGTTACATGCACTCGACTCACACCATGTGTCTTGAAGTGCTGGCTGGCGTTTTGCCATCAGTTTACAGAATTGTGTATCCGGCTCCTCACCAGGTGTGAAGTCATGAACCCTCAGGTAATCGAAAAATTTGAGAAGCTTCTCGAGTTGAATCCTCAAACTCGCTTCATGACTTTGTACCATTTGTACATAACACAGGATGTCAGCCCTTCGCCGAACATTTCCAATCGTTTTGCTTCTTCGAATTCGGCAATTTGATTCATTTTGATTTATCTTATTTATCATCTTCCTATAATTGCTCCTGTGATATTTGCTGCAAAGATTGGCCAATTCGATTCCCCTAAATCGTTCTTCACTGACGGATCATTAATAGAGGAGTCAGCAGGCTTTGGTATATTAAATGAAATTCGTAGCTCCTTATTCCGCATATGTCGCTGAATTAGCGGCAATACACTATAGGCTACTTGCCTCACTAGCAACGGATCAGTATTTCATTTTCACGGATAGTCTCAGTTCTATAGAGGCTTATTCGCTTTTTGAGGCCGGTAAAGCACGTCTCGTATTTTCTCATGAAAATACAGGAACTTCTTAGTGCTTTATCTTCGCGTTATTTTATCATCACCTTTGTATGGATCCCATCTCATTGTTCAATGCTGGTCAATGAGGAAAAAGACTTGCTTGCAAAGGTAGGCGCTATGGCAGGCGGTATTTATGATCGAAAAATCGTCTTCAATGATTTTTTTCCTATTTTCGTCAACAGTCACTCGTTAACTGGCAGCATAAATCGAGTAAAGGAGATTTGGGGTGATGGCAACATTCTATCATCCCAGAGGTGTCGAAGAAATCTTGAATTGAGGAGATGGATGTGAGTCGAGACTTCATTCATCTGATGTGACGCCGAAAGTCCAATCATTATTTTTTGAACGCTCATTTATACCGAGTTGGGCTAAGCGACAGCGATCGCTGTGAATGTGGAAATGTTTACCAGGACGCTGATCACGTTTTTGGTAATATGCTGAGCATTTTGGAGTCAAATCTGAGCTTTATGATTCTTTTCGGGCTCGAGATAGACAACTCAATGTACCGGTTCGAGTTTTTTTTTTGGGCTGTGCGTGATCTGGAGTTTATGAAACTCATTTATGTGTTTTTGACTAACATTAGCCTTAGATTGTACTTATTTTGACCTGTATGTTTACTATAAGTTATATGTGTTTGTGTGTTTTTATTTCTTTCTAAAAAATGTTCAAGTCAAAAGAAAACCTAAAGTTGTATAGTTATAAGTTTTTAAACAAATCCGACTTAAAAATAAACGTGCTTTGTAAACCATACTTTAAATTCCCGCTCATCTTCCCATCCGTTCATCTGTTATTCCTATTAAACTCAAGACGGCTTCGAGTAATCGGATCCATTCCCCTAACATTAGTATTAAGATAATTGATGTATATGAATATGAAAACTTGGCACTGTAAAGTTGATTCGATTGAGCCTGTACAAATAAATGATTTATTTATAAAAAAAAAGTGATGTGTTAGTTTAAGTTTTTCTAATAATAAAGAGTTGCTGCTAACGTGATATAATTTTAACGACCACAGGGCTGACTAACATGCTTTTAAATCTATTAAACATTTTACAAATATACGTAGGTTTGATTTTCAATTAGTTAAATGGGGTGTTGTTTAGTATCCCTAGTTGAAGAAAAAACTGAATAGCCATCCGTGTTCCCTATCAAACAATTCCTATAACGTTTGATTTAACTAACACTAACAATCACATTACATGGCTAACTGTAACCGCTTCCAATAAAATATGTTTTGTACTCGTCAGTGTTTAGTCTAAACAATAGTTATCTAATGGTACCGAGGCGGAATGTAGACCATCAATTAGCTCCTCTTTCATCACAGAACACATTCAACGAGATAACACATTCATACAAAGATGATGTCAATCTTTTCCATCTAATCCTTCCCAAGTTCATAAACAGCTTGACTTGTTTAGCAAAAAGTTAATCTTATGAATTGTGCTACTTCTTATATATCGCCATTATGATACAGTAAGCCTGCTCGTGCTGTTGTATAGTTTCATCTTCCCTCAGACATGATCTAACCGTTGAACGCGATACGTCCAGAGAATAGGACTAAGTTTGTTTTCCCACATATGCTCCGACCAACCCACATTCCTCAACCCGCCAAAATCCCCGCCATACATATTTTCCACCCTCGTATCCCTTTACAGCTCCACGTTACAGTGCAGAGCATGTCGTAGGAAATTTCATTTCGTGGAAACCGACGGCATGTGTACCAGTTAGGATCGTATAAAAATATGAACATTTATATGTCGTTTAAGGCGGATTACTTTCTGAGCGTATTATGTCAATAAAAGCGGAGACTCTATTTGGAAGAGATTGAAAATAAGTACTCGTGTACGATGAGAGAGAACGAGTGGCTTCTTAGTTGGAGGAAAATATGAAATAAGTTGGCAGATAGAGCAGTCATCATATTACATGCCTATATGAACATCCACTCTTGTATGACATCTCGCCGCATGTATGGTTCAAGGAGCCGTTCGCGTGTACATGGTCTGTGGGGGTGAAGGTGGCATTCTAACCCGCTACGGTACGGTATCTCAAGTATCCGAGCAAAGGAAAGGAAAAAATCAAGGATAAAAGACCCATAAATTGATAAACTTTATTGATTCAAATGAGGCGTATAATCGATTAAACATTCTCAATTGAGAAGACTGCCTCCGAAAATTTGAAGCATTGGCAGGGTTATGTGCTTTTTATACGACCAAAGTACATAAATTGAAAATATTCTTTTTAATCAACACTTGGGAGAAATAAATCTGGAAAGCCCCAGTTGATAATAAACCGGTATAAATGATTCAATGCTCAGTGGAGTCCGTAGCTATCAAATGCTAGGGATGCGACACATCTAAATCTAGATTTTTAATGAGTTAAAATCTCATGCTTTGTATCGGCTCCCATCGTTTTGCAATATATCCTAAAAATCATCATAAATATTTTTTTCTATCTATCAAGCGAGCGCGCATCTCTAAACTGTGGATTAAAACATTTGCTGCAACTCAGATAGAGTCGCACCCCTTGATCAAAACCATAAAAACCTTTTGGGAAACTATTCATTTATTTCGCAAAAGAGTACATCGTAGGCTACTTACTTATAACTTATTTACTTTGGTTTTGCAGATTTATAAATATTTTTTCAGAGCTGATTAAGATATGCGCACAGCAAAATCTGGCCACGGGTTATGGATCACATCTTTTTATTTGTCAACTAGCTGATCCCGGTGCGAGCGTTGCTACGCCTGCAACTATATGAATGAACATTACAAAGAACTGACGCTTTTTTTTAATGAGTTTTTTTTTGAGTAATAAGGAGTTCAAACTTCTATCAGAACATTCTTTTTGCCCAGACAATACACAGTTTGTGGCTTAGTTACCTGTATAATTTCTTAGGATTGGTTGAAATTTGAGTTTGAATTTACCATAGAAACATTTCTTGCATTCAAAAACCCCCGAATACCATTTTTGATTCCATTTGCTTGATTAGTTCTCAAGCTATGCAGACGTTTGTGCTTCATTTGTATGCGAGCCGGAAGAGGGAAGCGGTCTCAAACAATCATAAGAACCTTCCCCAGCCCCAAAAATACCTGCATAAATCCATTTTAATATAAATAAAAATCCTGTTTCCAATAACCCCCACATGCCAAATGTGGTTTCATTTACTTGAATAGTTCTCGAGTTATGCAGAAAATTGCGTTTCATTTGTATGAGAGCCTTTTCCCCCCTTTCAGAGGGCAAAGGTGTCTCAAACCACCATAGAAATATGTCTGACCTTCAAAAAAATCCACATGCCAAATTTGATTCCATTTTCTTGATTAGTTCTCGAGTTATGCATAAATTTGTGTTTCATTTGTTTCAGAAAAGGGAGGGGTCTCAAATTAGCATTGAAACAGTATTCATCTACAAAAACGTCCACATGCCAGATTTGGTTCAATTTGCTTGATTAGTTCTCGAGTTATACAGAATATTGTATTTCATTTGTATAGGAGCACCCCATTTTCAGGGCGAAGAGGAATCTGAAACCATAAAAGAAACCTTTCTTGCCTTTAAAACCTCCCACATGCTAAATTTGGTTTCTTTTGCTTGGGGTCTCAAACCACCGTAGAAACATTTCTTGCCTACAAAACCTCCACATGCCATATTTGGTTCCATTTGTTTGATTAGTTCTTGAGTTATGCAGAAAATAGTTTTTCATTTGCATGGGAGCCCCTATTTTTAAAGGAGGGAGGGGTGTCAAACTATAATAAGATCCTTTCCCAGACCCAAAAACCCCTGCATACAAATTTGCATAGCGATAGGGATAGTTCTCATGTTTGGTTCAAATTTGTGTTTCGTATGTATGGTAGCCCCCCTTTTCAGAGTGAGGAGCGGTCTTTAATTACCACAAAAACATTTCTTGCCTTCAACTCACCCATACCAATTTTGGTTCCATTTGCTTGATTAGTGCTTGAGTTACGCAGGATCGAACTATCATAAGATGCTTTTCCAGACCCAAAAACCACTGAATACAAATTTGCAAAGCAGTAGGTATAGTTCTCATATGAGAGCCCCCCTTTTAAGAGGGAGGAGGGGCTTTGAACCACCATAAAAACATTTCATGCCTTAAAAAACTTGTCCATTCCAAATTTGGTTCCATTTGCTTGATTATTTCTCGAGTTATGCAGAAATTTGGGTTCCATTTGTTTGAGAGCACCCCCTCCCCCCTTCCTCCTTATATGACGGAAGAGTCTCAAATCACCATAGAAACATTTCCCTCCTTCAAAAACTTCCACATTCGAAATTTGGTTCCATTTCTCTTATTAGTTCTCGAGTTATGCAAGGATTTGCGTTTCATTTGAATAGGTTCCCTCCCCCCCTTTCAGAAAGAGGAGGGGTCTCAAATCAACATAGAACAATTTTTTGTCTTCAAAAACCACCACATACTAAATTTGGTTCCATTTGCTTGATTAGTTCTCGAGTCATACAGAATAGTGTATTTCATTTGTATCGGAGCCCCCCCCCCCCCCTCCCCCCTTTAGGATGGAAAGGGGTCTCAAACCAACATAGAAACATTTTTTGTCTTAAAAAACCACCACATGCTAAATTTCGTTTCTTCTGCTTGATTAGTTCTCGAGTTATGCAGAATATTGTGTTTTATTTGTATGGGAGCCCCCCCTTTTATGACGGGGAGGGTTCTCAAGCTACCATAAAAACCTTTTTTGCCTTCAAAAACTCACACATGCTAAATTTGGTTTCTTTTGCTTGATTAGTTCTCGAGTTGTGTAGAAATTTGTGTTTCATTTGTATGGGAGCCCCCCTTTCTAGTGAAGGGAGGGGTCTTAAACCATCATAAGATTATTTTCCGGCCCCAAAAATCTCTGCATACAAAATTTCACGCCGATCGGTCCTTCCGCTCGCGAGTTAAATCGTGACAAAGGAAACCCCAACGCATTTTTATTATATAGATATAAATGTCACCAATACTGTTAACGCAATGTCATTAGGTATGTGTGAACGTTTTGACATACGTTTGGTTGTCACATAAGCATTGTATTGAAAATAGAGTCGAATGAACAAGAAATGGGTGAAAAAAAATTGCACAAAAGTGTGGAAAATCCGTCTCTGAGGCATCATGATATAGCAAAATCACTCGGAGTCCCTAGTTCAACAGTAAATAAAGTTTTGAATCGCTTCTGGGATCGGTTGACTCTCGATCGAAAACCAGGATCTGGTGGCAAGTGGAACAGCAACTTCAAATCCCAGCAGGATGCAATGCTTCGGCTGATTAATCAAACCCCGAACCTTTCCAGCCGAGATGAGGCTAAAATGGTCAAAACATCGTATTCTTTGTAGTGAAGAAAGCGGCAGGATATAGGTCGTTCAAGGTAATAGAAACCCCAAACAGGAACGAGAAGTACGAAACCAGTTCGAAAACAAGAGCGCCTAATCTGTATGACAAACTGCTGACAAAATTTGACTGCGTGGTTCAATGAGGTCTATACAGGTGGAGCAGAAGTGGTTCAGTTGTATTTGTGTAATGCAAAACACTGTCATTGTGTTCGTGAGATGATGCACAGCCTGTTTTTTGTAAGTATGCGTGACGTCTCCAAAAATAACAATTCACAACAGCAGCAAATCACAAGGCAGAATGTTTATTTTCGGTATTTGGTATAGATTTAAAAGGTTTCTTGTGCAGTAAAAGGATGTGGACAAAAACTTAACTTGCTTTGTTATCATTCGTTTGTTTTTGGAGTTTTACGTCACTATCCGAAATCATGGATTGTTTACACATTTTTTGTTGCTAATACCGGCAAACACCCTTCTCTTCACTACCTGTATACATATCATTGGTTATGGATGATGAAATAAACGTCAAAGCAGACTTCAAGCAACGTGGCCAATTTCAAGATCGAAGTTCTGTAATAAGCAGGCTATTTGTAGTTGTGGTTTTAAGGGCAAAAGCTTGATAACTACAAGTAAGATTAACCTACAAGTTTACGTCAACGAGTGTCTGCAAAAACGGCTACTACCATTCGCCAAAAAGCACACGACTTCTGTGTTGTTTTGGCGTCTTCCCATTATGACAAAGCGACTGAGGAGTGGTATTCAGAAAACACCGTCAACATTGCACTTAAAGACTGTAATCCACCACCCTAGAACTTCGCCCAATCGAAAGATATTGGGCCATTGTGAAGCAAAAGCTTGGGAAATCGAAAGAAGTGGCAAATTATGAGTAAGATTTTGCTAAAAAGTGGGAAAATGTTTGCAGAAAGGTGACTGAGGACAAGTACGAATAATTATATTTTGATGTAAATGAATTATAAATTTACCCCTTGTCAGGATGATTTTTGTCCGGATTTGTAATAATGTTATATTACGTGTATTTTTTTTGGCTAGATTTTGCTGTGCGCATACCATATAAACAGTATTTATACACTCTACATTTTGCTACGCAAGCATTCATATTGACAAAAACTGCAATTACGTCGTTTTTCGTTGCATGGTTAATTCGCAGAAATGGTGAAAAATGCTTCACCATCATCCAATGCAAATACAAATCCCTTTGCTCGTCTGTCATATGAACAGTTTTCCGGCAGCTTTACGGGAGCGCCGAAGCCTCCAAGGAAAGTAGCTGAACAGAAACCCCAAAACAGCTTGCCCAATTCCAGGAGTAGTGTAAGAAAGGAAGATCCAACTTATTATGTTCTTATGGGTGTTTCCGGTAAAGAGTTATATTACGGTTCGAGTAGCGCAACAAATCGTTTAAATAATTCGGACGGATTAGAAGAAAATATTCTTTTAGTTTTAATCGTTTCGAAACGCGTCACGCGGTTTTCGTTTTAATGATTCATACTGACATTAACTCATACACTGGGAAAAATGGTTGATTCGAAAAAGTAAGTGAACATACATAACATTCTTCCCTCCTTTAAAAGAAATTCAAGTTCACGGCGAATACCTACGAGTTGCACGCCGTTCTCTGTTTGTTCGACGTAAAACAGGTGGAGTGACTTCTCGACGCCGGTCCGGACTGCTACTAGGTGAAAGAAAAAGTTCATCTGATGAATCGGAAGAATCAGAAGAGCTTTCGGACGATGCGTTGGATTCGTTGTTGGTAGTCGGTTCCTGTGACGTCATACTATCTCCGTAATAATGAGCGCGCGGCGTTGTCTCACCTGGTGTCAAAATCGAAGGACTTGATTCACTTGATGGTATGTGTGTCGACTTATCGCTGTCACCTGTGCCGCTGTAAAAACATCGAATCTGGTCGATGTGACGTTTCAGATGCTTTCCATTGTAAATAATCTCGTAGTGTAGATCTCCCAATCGAGCGTAAATCCTTCCTGCAATCCATTTGTCCATTCGAGCATTTCCTGACAGAAAGTAAACCTGATCTCCTGGAGCGAATGAACGGAACGAAGACTCAAATGCTGCCCGCTGCTTGTCGGAGATTTTCGTGCGGGTATCCTGCGGTATCACAAGATCCAATCGTGTTCGGATGTTTCGCCCGAGGAACAGTTTCGCTGGCGAATTCCCAGTTTCGGCATGAGGAGCTTTCCGATACTGCTGAAGAAATATGTTGAGATTAGCTTGTAAAGTTTGACTCGTTGTTTCCATGGCTTTCAGTGCACTTTTAACTGTCTGGACGTAGCGCTCGGCTTGACCATTTGTTGCAGGATGATATGGGGCGGAAAGCTTGTGATATTTAACACCACTCTTCTCCAGGAATGTTTTGAACTCCGCAGCGGTAAACTGCGGACCGTTGTCCGATACGAGTGTTACTGGTGCTCCATACGTCGAAAAGAGTTCGTCGAGAATCTTGATCGTGGCAGCTGTTGTTGTAGAGGTGGTGACTTTAACTTCGAACCATTTGATAAACGCATCGACGATTATCAGCAGCATTGCACCTGCTACGGGACCAGCGTAATCAACGTGAATACGTTCCCACGGACCATTTGGATATTCCCAATGGTGGCTTCTGAACTTTGGCGGTGCTGGTGCGTGACGGGCACACTCTTTACACGCTTTTGCCATTCTTTCGATGTCCGAGTCGATTCCGGGCCAGTAAACGTAGGAACGTGCTAGTCCTTTCATTTTCACGACGCCAAAGTGCGCTACGTGCAGATCGTTCAGGATTGCCTGGCGAAGTACAGCTGGAATGACCACTCGATGTTCGAAGAGCAAGCAGTCAGCAGCTATTGTGTATTTCGATTCCGGGGCCTTGAAGCCAGACTGTTTAAGATTGCGACCTAATTCCAATTCTCGAACAATTTGTCCAAGCTGAGGGTCCTTCCGGGTTTCACGCGCTATGTTTTTGGCTCGCACTGGCAGCTGCTGAATTTGGAGGTGCGCAAACTGTTCGAATTCATCCTCTGTATCTCCTCCCCCGCTAGACAAGCTATTGACGCCGGACTGTGTTGCTTTGCTCGGAATCCGGGAACAGTAATCAGCATTGGTATTCAGGTTGGTTGGCTTGTAGACGACGTTGAAGTTGAAATGTGCAAGGTAATCGGCATAGTTGGCCATTCGGCTGATGCAGAGCGTAGGCAAGGACTTTTCTGGATGCAGTATCTGCGTGAGGGGCTTATGGTCCGTAATCAAGGTAAATTTACGAGCATACAGATAGTGAAAAAACCGTTTGACCGCCCACACAATTGCTAGGGCTTCTTTGTCAATTTGGGGGTAACGTTGCTCCGTTTTAGACATCGTACAACTGGCATACGCTATTGGCCGCTCCGTTCCATCGCTCAGCTGATGTGAAAGTACGGCTCCCAATCCTGTTTTGCTCGCATCCGTTGCCAAAATGAGCGGTAATGCTGGATCATACGGTATCAAAACTTGCGGTGAAATAAGCGCCTGTTTCAGATCTCGGTACGCCTTGTCTGCTTCTGGGGTCCATTCGAAAGTGTCGGTTGCTAGCATATCCCGAATACTTCGAGCCCGAGATGAGAGATTCGGGATGAATGCACTGTAGTAGGTCGCCTTGCCCAGGAAAAGTTGTAATTGATCTGCGTTTGCCGGTCGTGGTGCATCACGGACTGCTTCGATGTGTTTGTCCGATTTGTGAAGGCCATGCCGATCGATTCTGTGCCCAAGGCAGTCAAGAGATGATGTTGCGAAGATGCATTTGGATTTATTGAGTCGTAGTCCGTTTTGCTTTAGCCTGTCCATGGTCGCTGCGAGGGCTACTAGGAGATCATTAAAGTTGTCTGCGGAGACGATGATGTCATCGTAAAAGTTGACGACGTTATCCAGGCCATGTAGGACTGTTTCCATTCGGCGTTGCCAAATAGCGGGTATATTCGCTGCGCCATATACAGCTCTCGTGGGGCGAATGAGACCATGCGTCACCGTATTGAGGGTGAGCACATGACGGAACTCATTGTCGATCGGAAGATGCGTATAAGCGTCGGTTAGGTCGAGATGACAGAACAAAGAAGCCCCTTTCATCTTGTTGAAGACTGTTTCGACCTTCGGTATTGGATGTTCGTCGACTATCATCCTTGGATTGACTGTAGGCTTGTAATTGCCAGTGATTCGGATGCTTCCGTTTTTCTTCACTACGATGTGAGTCGGTGACGCCCATTCGGAGTAGTCCACCTTCTCGTAGAAACCTGCGATGATTTTTTTTGTCGATTTCAGCTGCGTAGCGATCTCGAAGAGCAAGTGGTACATCCCGTGCCTTGGCAAAGATGGGAGATACTCCTGGTTTCATGTGCACTTTTGCTGGTGGTCCGCTCAGCATTCCGGGAACTTCACTAAAGATCTCCTCGTAGTTGCCCAGCAGTTCGGACAGCTGCGCTTCTTGCATTGGAGTGAGTTCGGTGGAAGTGACTGCGTTGACAGATGTCTCCGGAGCAAACATTTCGTTTATGTTAATCTGATCAGCGAACTGGGCGATCCATTCACGCCCAAAGAGAGGATCGGATTCTCCCGAAACGACGTAAACGTTCAACTTACGTGATGCTTATCCAACTGCGACTTTCACGGGAATGCGACCAAGGCAGTTGATTCGATGGCCCGAATAACTTGAGAACTGCCTGTCTGACGGAAGCAGAGAAAATCTTGGCTTGATTCTCCTCAGCTTAGACTCCGAAATGATTCCGCATGGCGCTCCGTATCCAGCTCCATTTGCAGGCGATGCCCATCGATTTCAACGTTAATCATTTTCTTCCCGGTCGCTGTTACATCGTGGATCTGTCCCAGTGTCTGTACTACGTCGATTATGGAAGCTGGATTCTCTGACTATTCTACTTGATCCATGGAGTTCTGGTACCTTGAACGACCCGTTCGGCATACTTTGGCAATGTGGCCTTTCTTGTTGCACGTATTGCACCTTGCTTCACGGAACCGACATTGGTTCCGCATGTGTTGTCCTCCGCAGCCGTTACAGAAGCTTGATCCGATGTTCCGATGACTGCCCGTTGGTTGATTTCCATCCGATGATTCTCGTCGATGCGGCTGCTGCTGTGGTGTTGGTGCAGCCCGACTGTACTTCTAGTCCTTGGAGTTTCGTATCCTAGCTTATTCGTGTCTTCCGGTTCCATCGATGATGTCCCGGGGTTGACTTCCCGTGCCGTGTTACGGGTTGCTTCCAGTGTGTGCGCGATTTCGTATGCGGCTTTAAACGTTGCTGGATTCTTCGCGATGATTTCGTCGCACAGATTTCTTGCCTCGAGCCCGTGAAGAAATAGTTCAATCAGCATCCGGTCTAAGAATTCGCCGTATTCGCAGTATGCGGCTCCTTGCTTCAAACGAAGTACAAATTGGGCGACAGATTCGCCCTTATTTTGCACGATGTGTTGAAATTTGATGCTATCGACGAATTTGTTTTTGAGCGATCGAACTGGTCGGAGAGTGTGGTGCGCAAATCTGCGTACGTGACGTCGGCAGGGTCACGAGGACTTACCAGGAATTTCAGTGCGTTGTTGAGCTCAGCCCCCATGTGCACTCTGGCATAGTTCGCGTACTGGGCTTCCGGAATGAGGCTCAGCTGCAATGCCCACTCGAACCTCTTGAAGTAGTCGGAGACGGACGCATCTTCCGTGGAGTGGTATTCTGACATGGAAAACGGAGGTACCTTTGGTGATAGGCCAGCGTGATTTGCGGCTGGATCTGGATCCGTTTGCTGTGCGACGCTTCCAATTGATGCCTTCAGAGCCTGAGCGATCATTTGCGAGAGCGCCTCCATGAGTTCAGGGGTCACTTGAGCCATTTTGCTCTTCCAAATTGCGTTTTCCTGCTGGTCCTAACCTCACTCTTTAACCGCTGGAGATTGTTGCGAATAATCCCACTTCTGACACCAAATGTTATGTTCTTATGGGTGTTTCCGGTAAAGAGTTATATTACGGTTCGAGTAGCGCAACAAATCGTTTAAATAATTCGGACGGATTAGAAGAAAATATTCTTTTAGTTTTAATCGTTTCGAAACGCGTCACGCGGTTTTCGTTTTAATGATTCATACTGACATTAACTCATACACTGGGAAAAATGGTTGATTCGAAAAAGTAAGTGAACATACATAACACAACTCATCCTGGTTTTCGCAATCAATGCTCAGAGGATTTTCCTCCCGGGGACATCAGCACCGGCTGTTATTAAAAATAAAAGGCTTTGCATAGCTTCAGTGCACATCCCTCTTAAAGCCTCAATTACCCAGGAAAAAACATCCTGATATTCGTCGGTCCATCCAGCTCAACGGTTGATCATGTGAGATTTTAACTGTGTAATGTAGACTGGAGAGAATAGTACGATGACAACCAGTCTTCCTTGATATATGAATTCTGTGACAACTTCAATATAACCGTTCGAAACAATAGAAAAGTTACACGCTTGGCTGGTAAATTCTAGCTTGGCAGTAGCTTAGATCTCACACTATGGTTGAACTCATGATCATTCAATTGTAACTAATGGGACCACCCCTACCCAGTACTAATTAGACCCTCCTCTTCAAATGCCTCAGGGTCGGCGTACGCGCTAAATTATCGTGGCCAAGAAAATACCAGATACTTCCACTTGAACACCAAAACCGAATACACACACTTACACACACTCTTAACGTCACTGCATGATAGCTCCTGTTGCCGATGGGACACTACTTCGGCTTCTCGATCATATTTCTGCTAGTTTCCGCCTGGATACACGTCGCTCGTATCGACGACGTCCTTCTATGCAACGCTATCAACAAAATGGCGGTGACTGAATGGTTGTACCCCACAGGACGAATCTGTAAGGCAAACTCTGGCTCAGGACGTATGGAGTCGAGCTTTGAACATCGAAGCTCCACCGATATGCTACGTCGCTACAGGTTCCGAGCCTGTTCCACTTACACACTTAGAAAATTTTACAGTATTCGGTAATTGTTTACCGAACTTTCAACAGCTGAACAGTTCGGTAATCCGATTTAACGGATTTCAGTGAAATTTTACAAGTTCCGGTAATTATTTTACCGGAAGGCTGTGTAATTTCGGCTGTGTAAATCGAATTACCGAACGTTCAGCTGTTGAAAGTTCGGTAAAAATGTACCGAATACTGTAAAATTTTCTAAGTGTGTAGACAAGAGGGTATACTTATGTCCAGCCAAAGGGGTCCTATTGCAGGTGTGTTAGGGTTATTTTTGGCAATTAGTAATAAGGGACGACCGATGGTCAGGTGATAAGCCATACCTAGATGTTCCTCCGAATGTCGCCCAATTTGTCACTTCACTATTTCAAACAGTGTGGTTAAGGTTATCCAATCGCCTTAGAATGACTGACTCACGTCCTTACTTAGCAAAAGTTGTAAGCTAATTGCCATTCAGCGATGGCGGTCGTTCACACGAAAAGACATGGCCGTTACATTCTCCTTCATTACATTTTCGTCCCGTTGTATTTCCCATTGCACCACCCATCATGGCCTTCCATATATTTGTTTACACCAGGTGATGAGTAGCAGAACTACCGTATGCTGCTGTTGTTGTCTGCAGAGTGGGTGTTGGTTGTGGGTCCTCCCTTAGCTCAGTCGGTAAAGGCGCAGCTTCAAAGCAACACCATGCTTGAGGTGGCTGGGTTTGATTCCCGGTCTGTTTTAGAATTTTTCGTAAAGGTAAATTTCTCGACTCCCTAGGTATAGGTTATGATTGTACTTGCCACCCAATCATACTAATTCAAAAATGGTACTTGACATCAAAAGCTTGCAATTAATAACTGTGGAAGTGCATTAAGAACACTAAGTTGAAAGCAAGCAATAAGCAAATTACGAAAACAATAAGCTTGAATTGTTAAAAATGAAGGATGTTGGTTGTGTCCAGCTTCCATGAATCCATAATTTTCAAGGCGTACAAAATGAACAACGAAAACTAATTACACGAAAATCTCAACAGTCTTGGACAAATCACCACACCACTGGTTACACATTATCGCAGCCTGCAAGCGAAATGTGATGCAAGATTACCACGGTAGTAATCATTTACCTATTTAAATTTAGATTGCCACCGTATTCAATCTGTCAGAATCTATCAACGCCTATGACTTAACTCGTAATATCGATTGAACTAAGTTTAGTACAGCAATAGAGGAATATAACTTCCGTTCCAAGCTGATTTTAGACAGCAAGCCTCAAGCTCAAACTAGACCAGTCCTATGAACGTCGTTTCGTTGGAAACCTCTTTCTCCATGGTGGGATCAAACATGCACCGAGGTTTACCGTAGAAAGTCTGACGCGTTTAAAATTTTCCATAGACGTGGAACACCTGAGAACTTCAAAGAATACATGTCACTCGAACGCGCACTTATGAGCCTCCTCAAGACAAAGAAATGTGGACGCTGGTGGATACAGTTCGTGGATGGGCTATCGAAATATTGCGTAACCGAACTTCGAGAGTGAGGAGTACTCGTACGAATGGATGCTCAAGTTTCTGATTCAGATTATGTGCCTGCATTGAATGGTTCCTCGCAAACCACGACATCGGAAGACGAGTTTTATCAATGGTAGAACTCTCTCTTTCTCTCTCTCTCTCTCTCTCCCTGTCTCTCTCTCTATCTATATATGTTCGTGAATCAGTTTCTATAACTTAATATTGTTCGGGGTCTTGGGAAACGAATGAAAAATATTGGCATTCTAAAGCCTGGTGATGTCTTCGTTTGGCCTTTAGAGTATTTAAATGACGTTCTCTAACGAGTTAACATCTTTAAATTGTCATACTGGGTAATCGATGGTACCCTAACTGAGCTCACATCTGCAAAGGTATACTCTAGGCAGATTCGTATCAAATTGGCTGAAATAGGACATATGTCAACTCGTCAAGGGGATGAAGTCATGGGCCAGCACATCAACATGAAACTAGGATTGGAAATTGGTTCACTGTTGTAGAACCCCTTGGTTTAAAGTACACCTTGTAGTCTGCACCTTGCTATACACTCTTGCGCTTATCATTACCTTTCGGTACTATAATCTTTGGCTTTGTTTTTATGCGCTATGTTATTTTGACAGAATATTTTCGGTGTGTTGGTGTGAGTTACGTTATTGGGGGCGAATCATTAAGGTTGGGATGGAGCTTGGGACCGGAATACTTCCTGAACCAACAAATATATTCATTTTCTTCAGGACTATCCAGCAGCTGCTTAAACCACGTTCTAAAAGATAGATTAGCAGTGATGGAATGCAACAACCGTAATAACAATTTTTGTGTTACAGTGTTACATATATATGGTTCAGATCCTCCATTAGCTCAGTCTATTAAGGGAAAACTACGCACAGCTAGAGCAAGTGTATGATGGCTGCCCGCAGCGGGACGTAAAAGTCGTCATTGGCGACATGAACGCTCAGGTAGGACGGGAGGCAATGTGCAGACAAGTAATAAGGTCTAGAAGCCTGCATACCGTATCGAACGATAACGGCCAACGATGCGTGAACATTGCGACCGCCCGTGTTTTAGTAGTCCCAAGTACCTTCTTCCCCGTAAAGACATCCACAAAGCCACTTGAAGAACACCTGACCAACGAACAGAAAAGCAAATCAACCATGTTGTAACCGACGGGAAATTCTTCACCGATATCATCAACGTTCGCACTAATCGCAGCGCAAATATAGACTCGGACCACTACCTAGTTGCAGTATGTATGCGCTCAAAACTTTCGACGGTGTACAACCCACGTCGAAAAGGGCGACAAGCTGGATTGCTGCAATTATTGTGCAATCACGCTACTGATCGCCGCCTACAAGTTGCTCTCCCAAATTGTATGCCGCCGCCTATCACCAATTGCAAAGTAGTTCGTGGGGCAATACCAAGTGGGATTCATGGGTGCCCTTGCTTCTACGGACCAGATTTTCACGATTTGGCAAGTGCTGCAGAAATATCGCGAATGTAACGTGACCACACATTATCTTTTCGTCAATTTAAAATCAGCTTATGATACCATCGATATGGATTTCCAGAAAAACCTGACGTGGTAGGTCAAAGCAACGATTGATTGAGTGATGTGTGTCATCCGAGTATCAGGGAAACTCTCGAGTCCCTTCGAATCTCGGAGAGGGTTACGGCAAGGTGATGGATTGTCGTGTTTGTTGTTTAACATTGAATTGGAGGGTGTGATACGAAGAGCTGGGATAGAAACGAGTGGCACGTTCTTCAGGAAGTCTGTCTAACTATTTGGATTCACCGATGACGTTGATATCGTAGCACTTAACTTTAAGACGATAGCGTGGACGTACTTTAGAGCTGGTTGCATTGGGCTTGTGATCAATGCGTTGAAAACAAAATACATGAAAGAAAGAGGCTCACGAGAAGACAATGTTAGCCTCCTACCACGAATTCAGATCGACGGTGATGAAATCGAAGTAAGAGAAGAATTTGTGTATCTGGGCTCATTCATGACCGCCGATAACGACACCAGCAGAGAGATGCAAAGGGGAATTATGGCTAGAAACCGTGCCTACTTTGTACTCCGAAGCACGCTAAGATCGAACAATGTTCGTCGAACTACAAAGTTGACCATCTAAGAGACATTAATTAGACCGGTAGTTCTCTCCGGCCAAGAAACATGGACATTGCTAGGGGAGGACCAATGTGCCCTTGGTGTCTTTGAATGGAAAGAGCTGCGTACGATCTACGGTGGAGTTCAGATGGTAGATGGAACGTGGAGGAGTCGCATGAACCACGAATTGCATCAGTTGCTGGGAGAACTTCCCATCGTACACATCGCAAAAATCTGTCGACAACGATGGGCTGGGCATATCGTAAGAATGTTGGACGGCAGCCCTGTTAAATTGGTTCTCAAAAACGAACCATAGGGTACAAGAAGAAGAGGCGCGCAAGAAGCAAGGTGGATCGATCAAGTAGAAGGCTACCTGCGGACTTTCCGCAGACAGCGAGGCTGGTGAGGTACAGTCATGGACCGATTACAATGGAAACAGCTTCTGTGTGCCACACCGGCCTTGTTCTGATTGGTAAGGTAAGTATCAGAAGCTCTCAACTAAATACTGCGGGAGTTCAATTGAATCACTAAATTTAGAGCAGCAAAAAAATGTGATTGTGATCAGTAATAAGCTTAAAATTCACCTGTTATACCATTCTCGAAAACTTATTCAAAATGACGTATTTGATTTTGTAATCAAAGAGGGAAACAAAGATTTAATTAATAATTAATCAAAACTCCTAGTACTTCCTTACTACCAAACAGATAAGTGCCACTATCACACTGAAAATCTATTACACCTTTTTGTATAATGCAAGAATTGAATTTCGTGAAAACCAGTCAATCGCTGCTTCTATTTTTCGTACTCATGCACGATGGCGTTGCTGCTGTGATGGGGGGGGGAATAACTGATCGCTTTTGAGAGTTATCACTTCATACACATTAATCAAGTATCTTCTCACGAGTCACCATGGCCTTGTGCGATCAACTACGAATTCAGAAACAGCTCTTTCCAAAAATGCAGGATCGAATACCATGTCAGCAACATTAAAAAACCCTGGACAACCCTGGACGTGGTTACGCTTTTTTTCAATTATATTTTGAGTCGATATGGTAAATCTGTCAGATCAGTTTCGTCGATAATTTAACTAACGAATAACGTTAGTTTTTTCTTAGATTTTGTAATATAAACTAAAATTAATATTCAGTGCACAAACGGTAATATTTTTCTATCATGATGGTGATAATTGGTTGCGTGGAGGTGCAATGCGTTTCGAGAAATTGACGTTTAAATCTTTGTTCCCCTCTTTGTTTACAAAATCAAAAACGTCATTTTGAATAAGTGTTTCCATTTGAGAGATAGTCTGCTTTCTCATTGGCTGGAATTGAACAGGGATTAAAGGGACCCATGTAAAGAGTGGTTGAAGATGATCTCTCGATGACAAACTCATGTGTTCCCTTAATTTCGAAAGGTGCTCTACATAAGATGGTGGTCTACTAGAATACATCGACCGAGGATTCTCAATCAAACTGTGACTGTCTGAACATACCAACCAACACAAAGTCATTTAACTAACCATCTTTTTGGTTTTAGCGCTTAGCTAACAAAAAATAGGCAACGTCATTGGAGGCTTGATGAGTATCCAAAACGTAATCTTTATAGAAGGCAAAAGTGAGATCAATTTAACAGCATTTTACCGGAACGTAATGCGTTTGTGTTGAGGATTTTTCCTATCATTCTTTAATTCTTGATTCTGTATCCTCAACTACGTGTATTATAAAGCTGTTACAATGAGTTTATAACTAGTGTTGTTGCTTTTCCCAACCAACGCATCCCGTGAAGGATCAGTAGAATTATAAATACCGAACGGGCACTTGCACGCTATAAATTATGAAAGATGTGACAGCATTATGCTAAGTGTATCATTGCAATTGAATTAATTATTCACGGTCCGGAATCGCTGGAGTGTGACATTTACTGCACCGCACCAGTGCCCATTTCGTCATAATTTTTATGCCTTCATAGTCGCACTACCACCTAGGCCCAACAAGATGTGATTACACTTTTTACCGAGCGTGAACTCATCCGCAAGTTCCTGATAAGACGGTCCTCGGTGGCGCGCTTCTCGTTAATGAAGGGCTCGCATAATCCACTTAGGATTCATTATTCGACTTCCAGAAATAAATAAAAGCTGAAAGTCATCTTCCCTCAAAACCAGCGATAAGTAGCTAGGCGGTGATTAGAAGAAAAAAAAAATCAAAACACACCGTCTATGCCTTCGAGGAACAGAGAATTCTTGTTTTGAGCGGATCATATTTTAATTCCCTTTCCATGTCACTTTGAACTGTATACATCATTATACCCGCAATAGACAATTATATAGCTGTTAAAAGACGCGTTTGGAAAATCACTTCATCAAGGGTTGGTAAATGATCTTATTGCGTGAGGGGATGTGAAAACATTCCACCGGTTACGGAAATAGGAGAGGGAGAGAGTGATTCTCAGCTCAGCTGGTGGTAAGGCGCCAAAAGTTCTGCGATTTGCTCGTTACGGGCCCCTATTGGTAGCAGCTCTACTTCTGACAAGGGGACAAATAATCCTTAAGAAGTTGAAAATATAAATGAAAAGGGCACATTCACCTCGTAACAGTTTAAATAGTGAGTTCTATAGATGATTATGTTTTCACTAGACATAAAATGTTTTCTCGATTCGTACAACCGACCATTTAGTCAACATTTTTTGATCTCACTACATTACAAAGTATTGGAGGAATACTTTTATGTCGAAATAAAGAGCAATAGTTTATTATTTTGAGAATGATACAAAACTATCAGCTCCGGTAAAGTAAAGCAGTTTGAAAATAGTCTAGAAGTCAGAGCCGTTTCCAGAAACGTACCACACAATCACCTTGCCACATGAACCAGTCTGTGTAATATTATGCGGCTTACACACTGAAGGTTTGATAAACCTCTGGAAATAATGAACACAAATTTTAGTAGTTGTTCCAAATAATTTGATAATACTCTTTCACGGTGCTAGTTGAGCTAGATGTAGTTTTCCACTGGAGTATTTTTCTAAAGCATTTTTTTAAGGAATAGCAGATTTTATGTCATAAATCATTTACCTTTGTGCCATATCAAAAAGGGATAGCATATCCCGAACGTTAAGATATTTGAAGAATGGCGTTAAAGATGTTACTTTTGCAAACCGATTCAAAACTGGGTTTATGTTTAAGTTGCAACACAGAAAATTTATTTTATTTTCAGACAGCTAATTTCACTCGTTTCGTAAATATGGATTTTGTACATAGAACAAATGTCTCGTGTATAGTAAGGAAACATTCATATTGCTTTTTATCTGGTGAAATGCCATCATTACACTTTCTTGTACAATGCACGAA
>JASCZW010001756.1:49022-127637 GCA_034211315.2 Aedes japonicus
TGGCTTGTGCTGCCACACCTTCTGAACATGTTGCCTGGGTACCTGTACAAGATTCTGGGAAACTACTTCCAGAATCGCGTACTGGTGTACAACACGGAGGAGGGTCAGAAACGTGTACATATCACCGCAGGCGTCCCACAAGGTTCGATCCTGGGTCCGGTGCTATGGAACACGATGTACGACGAAGTGTTACGGCTCGAGTTCCCGAGCGGGGTGAAGATAGTCGGGTTCGCGGACGACATCACCCTGGAAATATGTGGTGAATCCATCGAGGAGGTGGAGCTGACGGCCTCACACTCCATCGACATTGTGGAGAGATGGATGCGCTCCAAAAACTGGAGCTAGCTCACCATAAGACTGAGGTCACGGTTGTCGACAACCGAAAATCGGAGCAATACGCTACGATTAGTGCAGGCAACTGCACTATTGAATCGAAGAGATCTCTGGAGGTATCTTGGGGTCATGATCGACGATAAGCTGTCCTTTACCAGCCACGTCGATTACGCTTGCAAGAAAGCCTCCATGGCTATCTCGGCATTATCCCGCATGATGTCGAATAGCTCGGCGGTGCAAGGGAGTAAGCGTAAACTCCTGGCCAGTGTCGCCCTGTCCATACTTAGGTACGGCGGGCCGGCATGGATCACCGCCTTGAACATGAAGTGCTACCTAGGTAAGCTAGAGAGTACACACAGGCTAATGTGCCTAAGAGTGGTTAGTGCATACCGAACGGTATCACGCGACGCGGTCTGTGTCCTAGCGGGGATGATGCCAATAGGCATCGTCATAAAGAGGATGCAGAGTGCTTCGAGCAACGTGGAACAAGAGGTATTCGAAAGACCACTAGAGCCGCATCAATGGTTAAGTGGCAGAGGGAATGGAATAACTCCACCAAAGGTCGGTGGACCCACCGACTAATCCCGGAACTATCCGGGTGGGTCGGTAGGCGACACGGGGAGGTTAACTTCCACTTAACGCAGATTCTGTCAGGCCATGGGTGCTTTAGACAATATCTGCACAAATATGGGCATGCACAGTCCTCCGCATGTACCGAGTGCGCGGGAGCAGAGGAAACCGCGGAACATGTATTCTTCACATGTCCTCGCTTCGACGGCGCGAGATCCGGCATGATGGCCGTAAGCGGTCACGACACGACTCCGGATAATTTGGTCCCGAGGATGTGCCAAGACCGGGACATCTGGGACGCGGTATGCGTAGCAGCCTCCCAGATTGTCCTCGATCTCCAATTGAAATGGCGAAACGACCAAAGGCAGGTCGAAAGGGCGACCTAACTACTGAAGACCTAAGTAGTTAGACATAGTGGGTGCATAATTAGCACAAAAGCCCCCTCCCCGAAGTAATACCGAAAGGTGGTTCCGGGGAGGGAGAAAGGCTTAAGGCACGGGTGGGTTTTTAGTGGGTCGAGGAGTTGGCACCCTCATCCCCACACCCTGAGTTCTTCAGGTGGCTGGCTGCAGATTTTCCATCCCGTCTAAAAAAAAAAAAAAAAAAATTACGTGCTTATCGTCCGGTTTCCCGGCACACATCAAGCATTTGGAGGAGAGCCTAGCTAGACGATGGTACCATTGTGGTTCTTCCAGGTATTACCCCAGGTCTGGTGCTTTGCGTTGAGATCACCGGTGATAATTAATTGCCCCCGCCTTCTCTGTGAGGAAATCGATGAGCTCAAAGATTTTATTCTTAACAGAACAAGCATTCCAATTGAGAATGCTAATTGATTTTTCAGGGTCCATTTTGGTTTATGAGGTTCGATTTGTTGTTCATTGTAACTGCAGCAACTTAGCTTGTAAGAACTCCATCATCTGGTCCGGGGAGAAGAGCAAGTCATCATCAGACGCATCGGCTGAGGTAGAGCGTGAACCTGGGATTCCCCAGCTTGGAGAGGGCACGTCTTGCAATGACGGCATTGTATCGGCTGCTGAGAGACGTTGTTGTACGTTGAACGTACGGTTTTTCTTCCGATGGTTCAAGTTGAGAGGTGGAGTTTGTGACGACTGAAGCATTTCGCGAAGGGTTGCTCCTTGCTCCTTACATATCGTTCACTGCTGCATATGAGATCTCCCTTGCTAACATTTGAAGTCTGTGATAGGGAAATACTTGAAATTAGAAAATTTACTCTGCAAAGTAAATTATAAGACATCACCGTGTATATGCGCTATTTTAAAAGTATAATGTTGAAAATCAATAATTTTCAATATTGGAATTGCCACGCAGAAAATTGTACCTCAGTTTAGAAGACTTACGTCAGACATAGTCCTACATAAAAAAAAACTTAACAAACTACTCGTAGTTGCGTTTTTTTATTTTCAATAATATTTTGAGTCGATATTCTGGTTATGTTAGTCGTTCATGCAACCACCAGAGAGACGTTTCTTTTGAATTTGTTACAAAATGTCCGTAGCTCGTTGTTTTGTTTTCGTACAATGCACGAATGTTCTTTCTATGTCAACAAATGATTCGTGCTTTTGAAAGTTGCACGTGTGCCATTCATTACGAAGGTATCAATGAAGGGCCAAAAACGGGTTGGGAGGATCGATAGGCAACATCACTTATCTTCTTCCAACAACAAAATTGACCGTTTGCTAAAAAAAAATCTATCAAACATGAGGATGGCTCAATAGGCTAAGTGGAGAGCCCGTCCTCTACCACCTTGATCAAAAAGTTCCCGGAATGACCACTGTGTGGCGCTCTTATTCACAGGTCTGTAACGTGTTCGAAAGAAATTTCTTTTTTGATACCAAACCAATGTTAAATTCCGTTAACTGAAACGGAAAAGTAAAGAATCGAAAAAAAGGTTTCTGTAGCAGTATCCACCTGGAAAGAACGAAAAATAAAAATGGAATTTGTATGGTTTCCACGCAAACAAATGGGAGCTGTCACTTTTACTTTCGGAAATTTTTTTCGCTCGATTATTCCGTAAGTGAAGGTGACATTTCGTTCCATGCAGATCAATTGTCAAAATACCACTTGATAATATTGAACAAAATTCCGTAACCTCTTTACTTTTTAGGTCGATACTGGCCTTTAAAACTCAACATTTGTAGAACCTGTACCGTATTGAGCCCCTCCCTCTCTCCCTCTCTCTCTCTCTCTCTCTCTCTCTCTCTCTCTCTTAGGCAACGATACTTTGAAGATTACAGTCGTCTATCACTGACACGAACGTTTCAGACCACAAACTGACCAGAGAGAGATGGCCGATGAATTTTGAAATTGGTTAAGGTTTAACCAACGCCGTTTAAGCCGGCGTCGGTGGTGTAGTGGTAAGCGTGGCTGCTACTGGCACCCCAGTGGGTCTGGGTTCAATCCCAGTCAACGTTGGTGGTTTTTCTGAGGCGAAAAAATCTTGTCGCGTCTTCCTTCGGAAGGAAAGTAGAGCCGTTGGTGGAGTCGTCTCCCTGGTGTCGGTGAATGTCACCATGTGAGGAAATAGGCCGACGGAAAATAAATAAAAATAAAAAAAAGGATCCGTTTGAGACATTTTTGTTAATGATTTGACCTCATACTAGTCGCTGCAAAGGGGGTGCCAAACGACCTTCAGTCGAAAAAAAAGGCGATGCTCACAGTTTTCATGAATTTCAAGGGTCTTGTGTATCATGCCTTTCACAAGACCATACCGCCAACAAGGCGTATTATTTTGGCGTTATGAGACTTTTGCGTGTAGCAATTCGCATTTGTGTACAAATAACTCGTGGATTTTCCACCATGATAAAGCACCATCACAGAATGCCATCTTTATCCATGAACATTTGGCTAAAAACGCGTTTCAGCACCCAAAATAAGATCATTAAAAAATAGATGGCTCTGCTGGCTTGGATCAAGCGCTGGCATAAGTGAATTGCAGTCGATAGGGAGTACTTTGAAGGGGACAATAGCGGTTTCGATGAAAATCTTGAGTTTTTAATTACCTGAATAAATTCCTAGAGCTTTTTGATCAAGGTTATATTTCGTTTACAAATTCAAATGCTTGACATAAAATAATTTAAAAAATATCCTTCAATACATCCTCAGAGCAGTACTGCAGATAACTCGGGACACTGGTAACAGAATCTTTGAATGTTTCGTATATCAAAGATCGTGCAATCAAACCCTAACAGCTATTGGCACTGGAGTCTGTTTCAGGACAGACAACAATCGTGCATCTCAAAATTGAAAACGACAGCAAGGACAAGGACGAGGAGCGTGGGACTGAAGACGACGTCGGCTATGGCGGGTGGCGCCCTGCCGAGCCTAATTCAATGAATTTAAAATAATTACGCCACACAATGAAGGGAAAGTAGAGGGCGAGTGCGAAAACGCGGGACCGAAAACAATTCCCAAATTGAAAATAGGGGTTGCACGCTGTACTTCCGCTTTTCCGTGACAAGAGTGCGGTTGTTGCCGCAGTGAGTGCGAGCAGAGAGCATGGAAAGTGAAACAGATATTTTAACGCTATAAATTCTGATTTGAAACGTTTACGCTTCACTGTACTCGAAAGGGGATTGAAATCAAGGTTCCAACCGGAGATTCCGGTGGCAGAGTGCGTTCGGTTCGTTAGGGACAGGTTCTCCCTCATATCTCGGTTGCGACTAGCAGAAGGCTGAAGTACTGCTTGCCTCTGCTGCTGGTGAAAAAATGGGGGAGAACGATAAAAAGCGAAAATTATACACCTACAACCATTTGCCACCGTCGCCACTTAATTTGATACGGAAGGAAACTCAACAAATCAAATCATTTAGTTAACAATTTGTTGTTTTTAATTTAATTGCTATTATATTTTAGAGTGTGCGGGATTATGTCAAATTAAGTGAGCATTTATTCACTTCAATCAACAGGGCTCAATCAGTCTTAATGGATCTTCTGCGGTTGCGATTGTGATAACGATTGTGGGGTGACCTTTGAATTGCTCTGATGAATTCCCTTGCTAACCTTGTAACAAACTCTCTTGTTAATGGAACTTTTATGAGTGGTGCATTTGTATTCGATTGTTTAATTTATGGCTTTACAAAAGATAGACTCTAGTTAGACGATAGAAAATATAAGAATATTTTAAATCAATTAAAAACTGTCTTTCCAAGTCAAGGGCAATCTTTCAGTATATGGTTAATGAAACAATCGAAACTAGTGGTTTGCTAGAATATATGCAATTAAATTATATTTTTAAGGGTTTTAATTAATTTGAAGGTTGATACTTAATGTTATATATAATACTTCAACTTGAAAATAAACTCAATCCTGTACGTACGAGATTTTATTCGCCTGTATTGATATACTGTAATTTTGATTTGAACCAATTTGAAAGCCACATCTTTCACAAATCAACAATAGGACTTAAAAATTGAATTGAGATTGAGATTAATAATGTTAATAGATTCTTTTGAAACTTGCAGAAAATGAAGATCAACTGAAAATCAACAATCGAAAATGAAGTAAATGTTCAGAGTGGTGATACAAAGGTGTTTGAACAAGGGTGCCTTTCAGGACGCCTTAAAAATTCAGACCCAGTGTAATGTACCAAAGACAGGGAAGCCACCAGATGACCCATCGGCATATAGACCTATATGTCTGTTGGATACAGCGGGTCAGCGGCTGGATAGTTATGAAAAAAAATGGATATTGTTTTTGGCTCAGGAAGTACCAGCACATCGGTCTCAAGATGATTCGCCTCTGATAATGAACATAGATGTTAAGAATGTAATGTAATTTAATATATGGTCTACTATTGATTGACGCCAAGAAATAAATAACTGTAACTCACACAAACACACCCACAAATTTTCTGATAAAATAATACAGCCAATCAAAACATAAACAAAGCTTCTAGTACAGAAAAGCGCAAGAGTGTATTGCTAGGTGCAACCTGCAAAGTGTACTTCATACCAAGGGGTTCTACAACAGTGATCGCTGTAAAATCGCTAGTTGCACATTGATTGTTGGTAAGGTGCTCGAGAGGGTAATCCTCAACAGACTGACAATATACACGAAGGGTATAGGCGGTCTTTCTAACAATCAGTTTTGGAAGTCGACGGTCACCAAGACGGCCGAAGTGGCAATCCAGCGCAAGAGGCGACGAGTGCGCTACTGTGCAGTGGTCACCCTTGACGTGAGAAATGCGTTCAATAGCGCCATTTGGGTGGCTATCGCCGATTCGCTCCAACGCCTTCAGGTTCCTGGATACCTGTACAAGATTCTGGGAAGTTATTTCCAGAATTGCGTACTGGTGTACAATACAGAGGTAGGACAGAAACGTGTTCAGATCATCGCAGGCGTCCCACAAGATTCGATCCTAGGTCCGGTGCTGTAGAACACGATGTACTATGAGAAACTACGGATTGAGTTCCCAAACGGGGTGAAGATCGTCGGGTTCTCAGACGACATCACCCTAGAGATATGTGGTTAGTCCATTAAAGAGGTGGAGCTAGAGTCCTCGCATTCGATTGATATTGTGAAGAGATGGATGAGTTCCAGGAATCTAGAGCTAGCCCATCATAAGATTGAGGTCACGGTCCGAAAATCGGAGCAACATGTGACGATTAGTGCAGGTAACAAAATCGAACAGGTCTTTGAGGTACTTGTCGGTACACGTCGATAACGCCTGCAAGAAAGTTTCTAAGGCTACAGCGGTATTATCCCACATGATATCGAATAGCTCGGCGGTGCAAGAGAGTAAGCGTAAACTCCTAACCAGTGTCGCCTTGTCCAAACTTAGGTACGGCAGGCAGGCATGGATCACCGCCTTGAGTATCAAGAGCTACATAATAAGCTAGAGAGTACGCACAGGATTATGTGCCTAAGAGTGGTTAGTGCATACCGAACGATTTCACGCGACGGCGTGAGATCCGGCATGATAGCCGAAAGCGGTCACGACACGATGCTGGATAACCTGGTTCAGAGGATGTGCCAAGTACGGGACATCTGAGACGCGGTATGCATAGCAGCCTCCAAGATTGTCCTCGGTCTCCAACAAAAATGGCGAAACAACTAACGGCTGGTCTCAGGGACCACACCTAACTACTGAAGCCCTAAGTAGTTAGACATAGTGGATGCCTAACCAGCAGAATAGCCCCCAGTCCGAAGTAATACCGAAAAGTGGTTCCGGGGAGGGTCCAAGGAGTTGGCACCCTCATCCCCACACCCTGAGTTCTTCAGGAGTCTGGTTGAAGATTTTTTATCATATCGAAAAAAAGTTGAAGCTCTTCGCTCCAATTACCTTCATCGAGAAACCACCTAGAACTCCTGATTGGTTTTTTAATGGTTCTGAAGATGCACATCCAATTTTCTAGATGGGTCTGAAATCCGTTAGATATTATCTTAACCAACAATTTAAGTTTGAAGGAATTCCGAGACATCCAGCCGATCAGGTAAAACCTCATTATTAACTCGATCAAATGAGGATTGCAGGACTTGTGCATTAAAGTCTATACCTTGCAAGCGAAATGAAAAGAAATGGACGTGATTTGATTACGTTAATTTATGGAGATAGAATCCATGACAATCTCAAAAATATTTGACCAGGAACATAGTAAGGTTATTCTTTGATAGTTCTTAATATTTCGCTTTCTTGTGTAACTGGAAACATAATTGTAGTATTCCAGCAGGAAGATGATCGGTGCTTTTCGATCAAAGCGTTGAATGAATCCTGTTCACATTGAATTTCGGACACTTTTCTTTCAGTGTAGTTTTTAACTTATTTCACGGATCAACGAAACGTTTCAATTATATGACAGCTAAAACTCCTCTGCACTTTATTTCGTGTTACATTGCTTGTTGCATTTAGTAAATTGGTGTTGAATCAAGTGAAAGTGCTCAAACGCATTTTGTACGAACGGCAGCCGAATTCCACGTTGTCGGAATGCGGTCGTTCCAAGGAACTAGAATTATAAAAAAAAAAATACCATGTTTAGTGTTTACAAATTGTTTGACCAGCGCTTGACTATGGCTCAGAAGGTTGCAAGAGGAATAAATCGAAAAGAATACTCCCGGCAAATTGACAAGAAGGTGGTATCCATTATTAAAAATAAATCTCAACATTTCTGTGCGAATTGTGGCTCGCAAAGATGAAAAATAATCATAGGTTTGTGCGAAAAGTAAAGCAGAGGAATGGAATGAAGGCTTACAAAGTTGAAAAGGTGCCCAATCGTGATAACAAGCATAATTTCACTGTAAAAATTCGTGCTTGAGGAGCTTTACACCAAGTTCAGCTTCCGAGTCTGGCTTTTTACACCGCAATGCAAAGAAACGCCGTTGGGTTAATTGTTTTCTTCACAGATATATAATAATAATAAACAATCAAAGGAATCAAATGTACCAGGAACTGGATGGTCAGATTTTTTTTCCGACGCAAGAAGTATCGGTCCCAAGCTAGATGACTTACCTTATCAATCAGACCAACGCCGTTGTGGCCTCTGCTGTACACAGGAGTTGTCTCTTTCCTATTTGGTCCATGGATGCATCTCGCAAGCCTCGCAGTCTGCGAAGGGTAAGCTAGTAACCTTCTACTTGTACGTTACATCTTCCATTCATAGACACCAAGGACACGTTGATCCTCCACGAGTAATGCCTATGCATCGTGGTCGTAGAAGACAGCCCTCTGAAGACTACCGATCTAATAACTTTCTTGTAGATGGTCAACATTGTTAATCTAAGCGTCCTTCGGAATCTAAAGTAGGCTTAATTGCCAGCCATAATGCGCCTTTGTATCTTTCTGCTGATGTCGTTATCGGCGACTAATTCATCATCCTCCTCGATTTGGTCGCCGTCAATCGTAAGTCTTTTTCCGTCATGTATTGTTCTTTGCGCCATTTCGGATGTTTGTCAAATCTTGTTGGTACACTCCTATACGCTGAAAATGCTAACCATGGTAAACAAACCACTGTAGTGGCGCGAAGGATGGCGCAGAAAACATAGTAAAACTTTCGGCGCAAAGGGCATTATTTTGTTTTTAACACAATAATGACAAGCCAAAACCTACTTCTTTCAGCCTTACGTCTAATGAACGTTTGCGCCATCGTCGCAGAGTTGTGTGCTACGATATCAACATCGTCGGCAAAGCCAAAAAGTGGACCAGACTTCCTAAAGATCGTATCGTAGACTCCTTTCAATGCCATTTTAAATAGCTAACACGACAATGCATCACCTTGCCGTAACTCGTTCCGAGATTCGAATGAACTTAAGAGTGCCCCTGAGACTTGGAAAACACACATCACTCGATCCAGCGTCAGTTTTTCTGAAATCCCATATTCGTGCATGGTTTGTCATAGCTGGACTTGATCGATTGTTTCCTGAACTGATATCGATGAAAACATGATGTGCACACGTTATATCTGCGCTGTTTCTACAGCATTCGTCGTATCACAAAAATCTGGTTCGTAGTTGCGTAAAAATAACACAGCTAATGCTTTGTGCACAAATTACGTCACGCAAAAAAGCGGGATTTTGGACTCCCTCCCCCCCCCTCCTATGTTACAATAAGTAACACTTGACCAACCACTCCCCCCCCCCCTCCCCCCCATTTTTCAATTGTGATAAAATCCTCACAAAAACTGTTATTGTTGTTGTTTTTATGTTTCGTTCTTGTTTAGGTAACCCGAAATTAGGAAAAACTACAAAAATTAGTAAATTAATTTCATTTAAGTAACTTAAAGCTATATTAAAGATTATCAAAAACATTGCACTCATTGTACTGCATTTATTCAGGTAACTGGATGTTCTTAAAACTGTTACAAGTAATAGTTTAACAAGTTTACTCAAATGTCTTTAAATTATTTAAAGTATCACAAAAAAAGTTCGAAGTTTTATTCACATAACTTCAGGGAGTTAGTTACTCTGCCACGTTGTGTTTGTGTTTCAGTGTGTCGAAAGGTGTTTTTGTGTTTCAACTCATCTGTCAATACTACAATCAAAAACTTATGCTTAATGTCAACCATGGACCTTTTTGACGATTAATTCACGCACACTTATGCATCATCTAAATCACATCAGTGCAAGCAAGAGGGAAACAAAACAGTAAGAAGGCAAAAAATCGATTCGTGTAAGTGATCCCAGGAATGAATTTATTTTTCATGTGGTGGCGAGTGTGTTTGAAGTGTGGCGGATTGTGTTTTTTGGGGTGGTAACACAAACAATATATTTCTCACCAATTAGTGATACAAATCGTCATGAGATACCTTTCGTTGAGTAGATCACATTTAAAAACGAAAAGGTGAGATATGTCAGTGACATATCTGCAAAGTCGACGTAGGACTGCTGGTTGATGTGGAGGAATTGTAATAGAATTAATAAATATCTACTATATTTTGTTCAGTCTAAAGACTCATCAAACCATCTGTTATTAAATTTTGTTTTCCACGAAAATGAATATAGTCAACTCTTTATAACTCTTGAAGTGGCCCTATAAAGGGCCATTTGGTATTCAGTTATTCGCTGTTCCTGGAGTGATCCGGTAATTCTCGAGTACCAGATGATGATTTGGTAGACAGTCGAATGGGTGGTCGTTGTTGTTGGTTCTGTTCCATGGAAGAAAAGCATATAATATTAGTCTTTAGGTGTTTTAGGAGCGTTAATATTGTGTATGAAAATCTTGAATTCAACTCTTTAGAACTCCTTAAGTGACCCTGAAAAGGGCCGTTTGGTATTTTGTCGTTTGTTGTTTATGGTCCGAGTAGTACAAACAATGGTCCAGTGCTAGGTGATGGTTGGTTGTCGAATGGGTAGATGTTGTCATTCCAGTTCATGTTCCACAATATCGGCTACCTGTTGATTTAATGGTTCGGGTGCTTCGAATGCGAGTACAGACAACATAGGTATATGATACAAAAAATATGAACAATAACGTCTGCACTCTACGCCGATATTTTTAACAAACGTTAAATCTATACAAGTACCACCAAGTAAATTTTAAATGTTTTTGCATAAAATCTAGAAAATCTATTATGTAGAAGGAGATGTTCGCTCATCACCATGAGGCACCAAGAGTGAACATTAATGTTTTTGACTAGAATGACAGATGTGAAGAGAATGTGTTGAAAGTTCCGTCAGTGTACGGCAGGTAGGAAATATAACTTTAGTGATCGTCAGTCGGTGCGAATCAAAACAAACCCAAAAAAGGAGAGAGTTCCTCTCCCATGTGCGCATCAATAAACAGAGTGCACACAATAGATCGCTAGAATAACTATACAAGCCACAGTGGTACATGAGCGTCTTTCCATGCGTCAATTTTGCCTGTTGTAGTGGCGCACTTGTTCCGTTGCTACAACCTCTCCGCAGTGGGATGTTAGGCAAAGATTACCGTCCATGGTTCGAGTACCATTGGATACATGCCCTTCGCTCATTTTTCAAAACATCTGTTAGATTTCCCACCTGCCGTACACTGACGGAACTTTCAACACTTTCTCTTCACATCTTTCATTCTAGTCAAAAACATTAATGTTCACTCTTGGTGCCTCATGGTGATGAGCGAACATCTCCTTCTACATCATAATCGTTACTCCTCGCACGGAGAATAAATAACATAACAATTAATGTATAGAAAATCTATGTTTTCATTTTTGGAAACGTCAATGTTAAAGTGTCCGGTCAACACAACTGGCGTATCTTGCGCAGCATACCTGAACAACATGCGAATCAAGAACAATTTTAAATTATTGGTAGTTGTTCCTGGTGAAATGTACACCACAACCAGCAGAACTTCAGTGTCCATTACTGATATATTAGCTGCACAAAATGGCTTTTATTGGAGTCATATACAATCTCCGGGAAAGTGCCACCTTACGACTTATGAACAGTTAACGCACAGGCACTGACCACCGGAAACTGTATGCGCTTGCATTTAATGATGCCACTCAGCTTTATATTAGCCGATCGTTTGGAGATGGGAGTCCAATCCTCTTGTAGGATTCCAGGTCTGGTGAAACCTATCGCCGCACTCTCGAACTTAAACCACAACTTTACGATCTGCTGCCCAGAATCGTCTTCGTCCTGTTCGAGGTATTTCAGCTCGCCGATCGCGCCATTCACTACACCATCTTCGACATCATTTTCATTACTCGGTTAGCTCATAAGATATTAATAAAACGAACTCTTTAATTAGGCAAAATGTTTTGTTCGCCCTTAAAAGGGCGGGTTTTATTAATTGTCGGGGGAACGCGATCGAAACTTGTTTCTCGGTCTGAAATGGCCTGAGCCTGGTCGTGGCAGCCTGGTATGGCCTGAATATTTGACAGGAATCCACAATGGGTACTGCCATTGTCAGCAGCTTTTGTGCCAGCTGCTTCTGGGTACCGAGAGCTGCTGCTGCCAAAGCTTGGTGCTGCCACGTTATTATTTTAATAATAATGAAAATTATTATTAGAAGAGTTTAAATCAGTTAAGATATTATCTTTCAAATGTCTTTACACATAGCTAGAATATCATAAGAATTTAATTTATTTCTTCTATATTCTTTTTCTTCTCTACAATCAATTAAGCAAACTCTTTAGTTGGGAAAATTATGTTGAAGAGGACCCTTTTTATTAATTGTTGGGGAGAGGGGGAGGGGGTCTTCTCGAGTAGCAAGATGGTCTGAATTTTCTCCGGCCTCTTGGAGTAACGTCATGTTGAAGTAACGCCATGTAGTGAAAATGTCGATAAGCTCAAGATAAAATATTAATTTAACAAACTCTCTTATTGGGAAAATTGTTTTGGTCGCCCAAAAAGAACAGGTTGTATTAATTATCGGGGGGAACACAGCGATCAAATTGGCTTCTCGGTCTTCTCAAGTAGCAGGATGGCCTGAATGATTGGCAGGTTATCACCCTGTGAAATTGTCAGAACAGAGAAAATCGGGATTTACATATAGATAAGCAGCATCAGCTTCGGCCACTTTATCCGCTCTTGAAGTAACGCGAAGTAACATTACAACTTCATAGATTATCTTATGATAAAATAATATTTTAACGAACTCCTTAATTGGTAACATTGTTTTGTTCGCCCTGAAAAGGACGGGTTTTTATTTAATTGTCGCGGGCAGCATGGTACACATTCGAAATGTGCTTCTCGGTCTTCTCAAGTAGCAAGATGGCCTGAATTTTCTCCGGGCTCGTTGAAGTAACACCATGTTGAAGTAACGCCATGTAGTGAAAATGTCGATTTGCATATTGTTTTGGTCCCCCTGAAAAGAACGGGTTGTATTAATTGTTGGGGGAACATGGTACGCGATCAAATTTGCTTCTCGGTCTTCTCAAGTAGCAGGATGGCCTGAAAAATTGGTAGGAAACCACCCTAAGAAATTGTCAGAACATAGAAAATCAGGATTTACATATAGATTGACGCGGCTCGGCCATTTTATCCGGGCTCTTCAAGTTACACCATGTTGAGACGGTGCGTTGTAATGCTATTTTCACTACTCGATTAGCTCATAAGATATTAATAAAACAAACTTTAATATGGCAAATTGTTTTGTTCGCTCTGAAAAGGGCGGGTTTCATCAATTGTCGGGGAATTGCGATCGAAATTTGTATGTATGGCCTGAATATATGACAGGAATCCACTGTATGTACTGCCATCGTCAGCTGCTTTTTAAGTCACGACCACTTGGTTTAGGGGGATGGATGTGGGTCGAGGCGCCATTCGTGTCATGTCTCGCCTCATGTCCAATCATTATTCTTTGAAGGTTCATTTATACCGGTTTGGGCTGAGGGACAGCAATCTCTGTGAGTGTGGACAAGGCTATCAGGACGCAGATCACGTCATTTGGTCTTGTGCTGAACATCGTGGAGTCAGATCGGGGCTCTATGATTCCCTTTGGGATCGAGGTAGACAACCCAATGTGCCAATTCGAGATATTTTGTCTGTACGTGTTTGGGAGTACATGAAACTCATTTATGTGTTTTTGACTAACATTAGCTTTAGATTGTAGTTAGTTTAACCTGTATGTTTAGTTTAAGTTTTTTTTTTCAGTGTATGTGTTTTTTTTTCTTTTTCAAAAAATGTTCAAGTCAAAAGAAAACCATAAGTTGTATAGTTATGTGTTTCAATAATTTAGAATTTAAATTTAATGTGTTATGTGAACTTTAAATTTCCACCCTCTTTCCCATCCGTAATTTGTAATTCCTATTAACCTCGAGAAGGCCGCGAGTTATCGGTTTTATCCCCCTAACTTTAGTTTTAAGATAAATGATGTTTAAAAAACATGAAAATTTGGCTCTGTTAAGTTGATTCGATTGAGCCTGTACAAATAAATGATTAATTAAAAAAAGTCACGACAGGCTGGGCACTGCTGGCTACCGACCGCCAGCTGCTGCTTCCACGACCAGGTGGGCATTACTTCTACTAATGCTGGGCATTCCTTTGTACCGAGCGATGCTGCTGGGTGCTGCCCAGCACCGGGAGATCCGCGCAGCTCCATGGCTGCCGAACGAATGAGGCATTTGTTCGGAAATGTGTCTTTTATCATGGCATCGGGTACCATTGCATGAACAAAAGGGGGTATCAACTAAAGCAATGTGAATCAAATTCATTAAAAGGGGAGGGGAATCAGATGTTTCGCCAAACACTAGCGTGAAACAGAATCTACCTCTCGAGAACAAAGAATAAGAAGAAGAAGACGATGGGAGACGTCTCTTGCTTAGATTTGAAAACTGTGCTAGGAAATTTGGTTAATTTACTCTGCGAATCGAAATTATAAGACATCACCTTACATTTACGTTATTTTTAATAAGTTAATGTTAAAAATCAATTAACTTGATTACTAAAACTGATACGTAGAATTATTTCCAATCGATTGGTGCAAACGATATGAAAATCGTTTATGCAATGACTTAGTTATTATCGCTCAAAATATCCACAACGACCCGTAACGCGGTCGATTTCAGAAATTTTAGAACGGCGCCCCAGTATAGAAATGAAAGACGTAGTCCTACGTCAAAAGTATGTCTCCATTCATTGAAATTTTAGCATTTGGTCGAAAATCAAAAGATAGACTTAATCCATTTTTCTTAAATTTTCAGATTTCTGGCACCACTTGGCCATAAATGTTAATAGAAATTAGAAGAAAAATTAGTATTTTCCATTTAATTCCAACTACCTTTGCTTATCTTGACAGATACGCGTATTTTCGTTCACAATGTGCAGACTTCTTCAGTGTCTCGTACTAATAACTCGACTTGGCGACTCGATTAGTACGAGACACTGAAGAAGTCTGCACATTGTAGACGAAATACGCGTATCTGTCAAGATAAGCAAAGGTAGTTGGAATTAGTTGGAAAATACTAATTTTTCTTCTCATTTCTAGTTACAGGTATTCCACTAAACAGCTCAAACCCCCTTGGATTCAAAAATGTGTTTCTGTTATGGCCATAAGAAACATAAGCGATTGGCCATCAAAGGAACCATTTCAAAGGCCATCAAAGGAACCAATTTAAAATTATGGCGAAAATTGGTGCAATGTTCCAGTCATGGCAAACGTGATTTGGAATACAAAAACAAAGTTTTGGCTCAGTTTCAATATTTTTTCTTCAAAATATGGATTTAAAGCTTTCATTTGACGTATTGAATGTGGAGTTTCCCAGATTTTTTGAACATACTTCTTAACTAGTATAAATTAACCCTTTTCTACTTGCTACTTACTACTTTGCTTGGCACTCAGGAAATTTTAATAATGCAAATTTGCTATTCACTTTTGATTTTTTTTTAAATTGGTTATTTTGTTACGTAACGATTTTAAAACCCCCCCTCTGCCATATGTCACAATAAGTAACGGTTGCTCTACCCTCCTTCCCCACCCTCCTCCCCTTCATGCGTTACGTAATTTGTGCACAAAGCCTAACCAAAACAAAAACCAAGATTCTAGTAACGGTTGGGTTAAAAAATTGTTTTTTCGGATGGTGATAAGAAGAGCTTAAACAGATAATTGTTTTTGATGAAATTCCCATGGAAGGTAATTATTTAAGCTTAATTGCAAAAAAATCTACTCCCTTGGAAGTGGCCTTCCGACAGTTAACCGGAATATTCACCATGGTTGACGAAAACATGCGTGTCTTAGTTTGATTTAGCAATTCCTCCTAAGTTTTCACGACAAAATTGTTGGAGTAGATCTTACGCTTCAGGTTGGCCTAGAAATTCTAGATGGGACGCAGCTGGAGGACATTCGGCAGGCTCGGCGACTTGGGCGACGCACATCGATATTCAGCCGCTCCATCTCCTCCAACGATCGCTTCGAATATTGGGCCGACGCCAGATCCGGCCAGAACACCGCGTCTTTGCCCTTATGGTATTTCTTGATGAACGACGTAACTTTCGGCAGGCATTTCGTACTATAAACTTCCCCGTTCACGGCCAGTCTGGAGCGAAAGAAGAGCGGCTTTGACATCCCCTTCTCGCTGATTGTCAGCCACAGCAGCACCTTCTTGGGGAACTAGGTGTGTGAAATGAACTTCACCTCGGAGCTGACTTCCTTCGTGGGGAAGTAAAATACGAAGTGCCCTGCCAATCGTTGCCACCCAGGGTGAGATAGGTCTCGCCGTCCATCACCACCGCCACGTCACGATTCGCCGGGGAATCGAATTGACCATCTTATTCAGCCGCTGTAACTGCGTCATTGCCTGCAGCTACGAAACCGCTTCTGGACATGTATGTCCATGTTCGCCAGGTACTCTTATACTGTTTGGCCGGTTGAACCGACCTCCCGGCCAAGCGTACGCAGTGATGTAGCCACTTTTCCCTCGGTCTTGTCGCTAAGGCTCGTCGGTCGTCCGGAACCGGGCTTTCTTTCGATGCTCTGATTGTTGTCTAATAGTGCCAAGATGTTGTAGATACAGGGTGCGGCAGAAATTAATGCGAAAATGTTCAAACTTGAGTATTGGGTTAATTCGCGTAGCTAGTGACTAATTTCTGTCGAAAGTGTATTTGTTTATGTTTACTTTCAAGTGCTGCATCCAAATATTCTGTTTTTTTTTATTGCAAATTCGTCAAAATGTTCGCGAAAGAAGTGATCACCAGTTTGTTGCTCACCCAGAAGAAGCCGAAAGAGATTACCAAGGTGGTAGGGTGCCATTTGGCAACAGTTTACCGCATAAAAAGTCCCTGCAGGATGGTCCTAAGTAGGGGAAGCCGGGAAGCGGACGTTCGCGCTTTGGTGCGTTCCATAAGAAAACTTGCAAGGGAAGCCAATATTTCGGAGAAAAGCATGCGAAGAATCATCAAAGAAGACCTGCATGCATGTTCCAGAGCCAGAGTGAAACGCCACTTGATTACGGACCGGGTCAAGGAACTACGAGTGACTCGTTGCAAGAGATTGCTTTCCTTGTTGAAGAAGGAAAAAATGATAATCCTGTTCTCCGACGAAAAACTTTTCAGCATCGATGCTGTGGCCAACAGCCACACGGACCGGTACATTTCACCGCAGAAAATGGAGAACGTTCCAGAAAAAGTGAAATTGAAAATTCAAACCAAATATCCAGCTGGTGTCATGATGTTTGGCTTGGTGGCGTCCAACGGTTTGAAAATGCCGCCTGTTTTCATTGATGCTGGAGTTAAAATCAATACCGAAGTGTATATCGGCATTTTAAAGGGCCAAGTGCTTCCCTGGGTGAAGGCAAACTTCTCCACACGTCCAATCAAACCCAACAATGGTTGAACGATAACATGAAGTTTTGGCCGAAGGGTTTGTGGCCCCCTAGCAGTCCAAATCTTAATCCGTTGGATTATTCGAGTTGGATATATGTTGAAGCATGAGCCTGCAAAACATCACACCCTAGTAAGAAAACCCTGAAGTCAGCCATAACACGCACATGGCAGTCAATGTCGGAGGACTGCGTCCGAAAGGCATGCTCTGGCTTGGAGGACACATTGAATTTGTTTTTTAAAAGAACTCGAAATGTTGATATTATTGCTTAAATTAGTTGAAAATGGGATTTGAAAGAAATAGAACAAATTTTCGCATTATTTTCTGCCGCACGCTGTACCAGAACCGGAGTACCCGGCGTCCACAAAATGCCACACGATGTCCGTTTTCGACGCGGTGGGGTGCCGTATTTTGAACGCGCACACCTCTGAACAGAATTGCTTCACTGTTTTTGCCATCACGGTTAGAGTTCGACTGATAGAGCTGTCAAATTTTGTCTGCTGACTCATGGGTTATTATGATTGATGTTGCATGGGTAGTTTTGCCAGTTCGGGAGATGGTAAACCCATGAAAAATTGGTATTTTTTTTAATGCAAACGTAACTGTAAAGCGAAAGAATGGAGTTTGTGTATGGTTTATCGGGTTCGAAAGTAGGAATCCGATTTCAAATCGCTAGTTTCCTATTGATTGATGGGTTTACCTAATCCAGGTACAGGTTAGCTGGTGCCCACTTGTATTTCAAGCTAAAATCCGAGTAATACTGGAATGCAAGTCAGTTACATGCACTTCCAAGCATGTTTAAAAATGTGTTCGATCACTTAAAAAGTTGTCTCGTCGTAATCAAGTCAATTTATTCTGGGTTTCTGGTCATTGTGGAATTGAAGGGAAACTATAAATCGAATGTACCAGCTAGACTCGTATAGGCTTATCGGTTCATAGGAAACCATTCAGTGATTTTTCTGTTCTTTCGCTTAAAATGGATCCTTAAGCCTGGGAATCTTTTAGAGTAGAGGCAAAATGTACAAACAATTCAGTAGCTGGGCAATAAAAGCGTTCTATCACTCGTTTCTAAAACTTGCAAATTATTTGATTTTTACAAAAAGATCCTAACATGCATACTGGTCTTATAATAAAATTCTGTCCAGTTAGAATTCGGAATCACTTGTTGTGTTCCAGTGGCACGGAAAGTGACCGCTGCAAGACTTCTTTTACAGCGGTTTGTTGACCTAGGCGCTCACTTTCTGTGGTATAGATTTCACGGTGTTTCGTGCAGTGAGTCAAAAGTTATTCCAGATGGAAGCCAAAAGAAGAGAAAAAATTCTGCACACCCACGTAGATAATCCAACGTGGTCCACAATAAAAATCGCAAAAACGTTGAAAATCACCAAATCAACCGTGTATTATGTGCTCAAATGTTTCAAAGAGCGAAAGAGCGTGGATCGAGTGTCTCAAGGTAAGCGTCGTAGTTGAACATATGACCGCAAGCTGACCCAGAAATTGTACCAGCAGGTTTTGGATTTTGGACAGCTTCCTGGCCAAAAATTCTACATGGCGGCGGCAAGAGGAGATTTTCCCGTGAAGTTTAAGTTTGCTTTTATGGACAAATTCGTTAAAAAAACGGATGATTTGGCAAGGGATATGCATTCTGCGGAGCAAAGACCAAAGTGTTCGGGACGAATAAGACGATGGACTCGAAGCTGTACAAGGAAAAATGCCTCAAAACCCGCGTACTACCTTTTCTTAAAGCCCATAAAGGTCCCGTGAAGTTTTGGCCAGATTTGGCGAGTTGCCACTACAGCCGGGAAGTCATCCAGTGGTACCGCGATAAAAGCGTAGATTTCATCGATAAAAACATAAATCCACCCAACTGCCCTCAGCTCCGGCCCATCGAGAGATTTTGGGCAATAATGAAGCGGAAGCTTAAGAAAAGTGGAAAAACGGCTCGGGACGCGACTCAGATGACTAAAATGTGTGACAAATGTGCCAATAAGTTGACTCCGGAGGTGTGCAGCGTTTGATGGGACGAATAAATAAAGGTGTAGGTAAACAAACCGCTGTACAAGAAGTCTTGCAGCGGTCACTTTCCGTGCCGCCGCAACACAAAAAGTTATTCCGTATTCTAACTGGACAGAACTTTAGCAGCAAATTGGGGCTATTCATGGATGCAACTTCGTCCCATTCGATCGATTTTTATTAAATGCAGTCTTTGTACGGTTTTCTTCCTGATATTATGATTTAAGGCATTGCCTGGTTTATTCGCATTACTCAACATAAATTTTCACAAAACAAACTAAACTAAAACTGCTTTTCACTTAGGAGATTTTCACATATGATTGATTGGCCCTTTGATAATGAAAACATAATAATTCACTCTGCACAGGCTTTGTTCCTTTGGTTTGTCTTGAGATGAGCCATTTGGAGAATATACAATCGAAACTCATACATGTTCATTGATAATTTTACCAATAATAACATTTTTACTAAGTTTTCCAGACAACAATCCTTAGTTGGGGACAAAGAAAAAAATATGTCCCTAACATTGGGTTCACCGTTTTGTTGTTAAATAATTGTTATTTTATCTGTGTAAATTGTTAGTTTATAAGGTGTGAATATTTACTGTACATCTAGGCAGTATTAGGTATTCGGTTTATCGGTTCAATTTAACAAAATTTAGAACATTAAAAGATTATGGAGATAATCTGTTCAGCTTAACCAGTGAAATCATGTCTGAAAAGCTGAGAAACGCGTTAATTATATGGAAGTAAATAACAGTAAATAGATAAATAATGTCTGAATTACTTCGAATTAAATCGATCATCTTGATAAGGACATAATTTTGTCGATCACTGAATAAATGACATATGTGGTACACAGGGCGAATGAATAAGCTAGGCTATATTCAGCCGGATATTCAGCCGCTCCATCTCCTCCAACGATCGCTTCGAATATTGGGCCGACGCCAGATCCGGCCAGAACACCGCGTCTTTGCCCTTATGGTATTTCTTGATGAACGACGCAACCGGTACTATAAATTTCCCCGCTCACGGCCAGTCTGGAGCGAAAGAAGAGCGGCTTTGACATCTCCTTCTCGCTAATTGTCAGCCACAGCAGCACCTTCTTGGGGAACTTGGTGTGTGAAATGAACTTCACCTCGGAGCTGATTTCCTTCGTAGGGGAAGTAAAATACGAAGTGCCCTGCCAATGAGATAGGTCTCGTCGTCCATCACCACCGCCACGTCATGATTCGCCGAGAAATCGAATTGACCATCTTATTCAGCCGCTGCCGCTGCGTCATTGCCTGCAGCTACGAAACCGCTTCCTGACATGTATGTTCATGTTCGACAGGTACTTTTATACTGTTTGGCCGGTTGAACCGACCTCCCAGCCAAGCGTACGCAGTGATGTAGCCACTTTTTCCTCGGTCTTGTCGGTCAGGGTCGTGGGTCGTCCGGAACCGGGCTTTCTTTCGATGCTCTGATTGTTGCCTAATAGTGCCAAGATGTTGTAGATACAGGGTGTGGCAGAAAATAATGCGAAAATGTTCAAACTTGAGTATTGGGTTAATTCGTGTAGCTAGTGACTAATTTCTGTCGAAAGTGTATTTTTTTATGTTTACTTTCAAGTGTTTCTGCTTGTTTTATTGCAAATTCATCAAAATGTTTGCGAAAGAAGTGATCACCAGTTTGTTGCTCGGCCAGAAGAAGCCGAAAGAGATTACTGTCGGAAGGCTCCATTTTTTATTTTTTTTTTATCCACACGGTCAGGACCATCCGTACTATTCAACGTCTGTCTCAAATCTGATCTCTCTCGTTTCAGTGCAAACTGAACTCGATTGATACATTTTTTTTAATTTTATTTGTATTATCGCACGTTTCACTCTCTCTTTCTCTTTATCTGTCCTCGTAGAAGGCAAGCTATCAAGAGAGTGTCTTTCACGTGAGAGCTTCCCTAGCCAAGGAGATTCCGAATCACGGTACAATGTAGGTAAACTATTCTGTTATATTTATTTACCATTTTTACTTTTAAACATGCTTATTATTATTAATTTTTGATTCCTGCTATTATTATTTTTATCCTACTTATAATTCCTACAATTACCAAGGTGGTAGGGTGCCATTTTGCAACAGTTTACCGCAAAAAAAAGTCCGTGCAGGATGGTCCTAAGCAGCGGAAGCCGGGAAGCGGACGTTCGCGCTTTGCAAGCACGCCGAACGTGATCAAATCAGTCCGCGCAAAAATTGCTCGCAACCCGGTGCGTTCCATAAGAAAACTTGCAAAGGAAGCCAATATTTCGGAGAAATGCATGCGAAGAATCATCAAAGAAGACCTGCATGCATGTTCCAGAGCCAGAGTGAAACGCCACTTGATTACGGACCGTGTCAAGGAACTACGAGTGACTCGTTCCAAGAGATTGCTTTCCTTGTTCAAGAAGGAAAAAATGATAATCCTGTTCTCCGACGAAAAACTTTTCAGCATCGATGCTGTGGCCAACAGCCGCACGGACCGGTTCATTTCACCGCAAAATATAGAGAACGTTCCGGAAAATGTGAAATTCAAAATTCAAACCAAACATCCGGCTGGTGTCATGATGTTTGGTTTGGTGGCGTCCAACGGTTTGAAAATGCCGCCTGTTTTCGTTGATGCTGGAGTTAAAATCAATACCGAAGTGCATATCGGCATTTTAAAGGGCCAAGTGCTTCACTGGGTGAAGGCAAACTTCTCCACACGTCCAATAGAACCCAACAATGGTTGAACGATAACATGAAGTTTTGGCCGAAGGGTTTTGTGGCCCCCTAGCAGTCCAAATCTTAATCCGTTGGATTATTCGATTTGGACATATGTTGAAGCATGAGCCTGCAAAACATCACACCCTAGTAAAAAAAAACCCATAAGTCAGCCATAACACGCACATGGCAGTCAATGTCGGAGGACTACGTCCGAAAGGCATGCTCTGGCTTGGAGGACACATTGAATTTTTTTTTAAAAGGACTCGAAAATGTTGATATGATTGCTTGAATTAGTTCAAAATGGGATTTGAAAGAAATAGAACAAATTTTCGCATTATTTTCTGCCGCACCCTGTACCAGAACCGGAGTACCCGGCGTCCACGAAATGCCGCACGATGTCCGTTTTTGACGCGGTGGGGTGCCGTTTTTTGAACGCGCACACCTCTGAACAGAATTGCTTCACTGTTTTTGCCATCACGGTTAGAGTTCAACTGATAGAGCTGATTTTGTTTGCTGACTCATGGGTTACTATGATTGATGTTGCATGGGTAGTTTCGCCCGTTCGAGTGAAGGTAAACCCATGAAAAATTGGTATTTTTTTTAATGCAAACGTTACTGTAAAGCGAAAGAATGGAGTTTCTGTATGGTTTATCGGGTTCGAAAGTAGGAATCCGATTTCAAATCGCTAGTTTTCTATTGATTGTTGGGTGTACCTAATCCAGGTACAGGTTAGCTGGTGGTCAACTGTATTTCAAGCTAAAGTCCGAGTAATACTGGAATGTTCTGCTATATGCAAGTCAGTTACATGCACTTCCAAGCATGTTTGAAAATGTGTTCGATCACTTAAAAAGTTGTCTCGTCGATTCAATTTCGAAGTCAATTTATTCTGGGTTCCTGGTCTTTGTGGAATTGATGGAAACGATAAATAGAATGTACCAGCTAGACTCATATAGGCTTATCGATTCGTAGGAAACCATTCAGTGATTTATCTGTTCTTTCGCTTAAAATGGATCCTTAAGCCTGGGTATCTTTTAAAGTAGAGGCACAATGTACAAACAATTCAGTAGCTGGGCAATAAAAGCGATCTATCACTCGTTTCTAAAACTTGCAAATTAGTTGGTGTTTACAAAAAGATCCTAACATGCATACTGGTCTTATAATAAAGTTCTGTCCAGTTAGAATCCGGAATCACTTGTTGTGTTCCAGTGGCACGGAAAGTGACCGCTGCAAGACTTCTTTTACAGCGGTTTGTTGACCTAGGCGCCCACTTTCTGTGGTATAGATTTCACGGTGTTTCTTGCAGTGAGTCAAAAGTTATTCCAGATGGAAGCCAAGAGAAGAGAAAAAATTCTGCACACCCACGTTGATAATCCAACGTCCACAATAAAAATCGCAAAAACGTTGAAAATCGCCAAATCAACCGTGTATGATGTGCTCAAATGTTTCAAAGAGCGAAAGAGCGTGGATCGAGTGTCTCAAGGTAAGCGTCGTAGTTGAACATATGACCGCAAGCTGACCCAGAAATTGTACCAGCAGGTTTTGGATTTCGGACAGCTTCCTGGCCAAAAATTCTACATGGCGGCGGCAAGAGGAGATTTTCCTGTGAATTTTAAGTTTGCTTTTATGGACAAATTCGTTAAAAAAAAACGGATGATTTGGCAAGGGATATGCATCTGCGGAGCAAAGACCAAAGTGTTCGGGACGAATAAGACGATGGACTCGAAGCTGTACAAGGAAAAATGCCTCAAAACCCGCGTACTACCTTTTCTTAAAGCCCATAAAGGCCCCGTGAAGTTTTGGCCAGATTTGGCGAGTTGCCACTACAGCCGGGAAGTCATCCAGTGGTACCGCGATAAAAGCGTAGATTTCATCGATCAAAACATAAATCCACCCAACTGCCCTCAGTTCCGGCCCATCGAGAGATTTTGGGCAATAATGAAGCGGAAGCTTAAGAAAAGTGGAAAAACGGCTCGGGACGCGACTCAGATGACTAAAATGTGTGACAAATGTGCCAATAAGTTGACTCCGGAGGTGTGCAGCGTTTGATGGGACGAATAAATAAAGGTGTAGGTAAACAAACCGCTGTACAAGAAGTCTTGCAGCGGTCACTTTCCGTGCCGCTGCAACACAAAAAGTTATTCCGTATTCTAACTGGACAGAACTTTAGCAGCAAATTGGGGCTATTCATGGATGCAACTTCGTCCCATTCGATCGATTTTTATTAAATGCAGTCTTTGTACGGTTTTCTTCCTGATATTATGACTGCCTGGTTTATTCGCATTACTCAACATAAATTTTCACAAAACAAACTAAACTAAAACTGCTTTTCACTTAGGAGATTTTCACATATGATTGATTGGCCCTTTGATAATAAAAACATAATAATTCACTCTGCACAGGCTTTGTTCCTTTGGTTTGTCTTGAGATGAGCCATTTGGAGAATATACAATCGAAACTCATACATGTTCATTGATAATTTTACCTATAATAACATTTTTACTAAGTTATCCAGACAACGAACCTTAGTTGGGGACAAAGAAAAAAATATGTCCCTAACATTGGGTTCACCGTTTTCTTGTTAAATAATTGTTATTTTATCTGTGTAAATTGTTAGTTTATAAGGCGTGAATATTTACTGTACATCTGGGCAGTATTAGGTATTCGGTTTATCGGTTCAATTTAACAAAATTTAGAACATTAAAAGATTATGGAGATAATCTGTTCAGCTTAACTTGTGAAATCATGTCTGAAAAGCTGAGAAACTCGTTAATTATATGGAAGTAAATAACAGAAGATAGATAAATAATGTCTAAATTACTTCGAATTCAATCGATCATCTTGATAAGAACATAATTTTGTCGATCACTGAATAAATGACATATGTGGTACAAAGGCCGAAAGAATGAGCTAGGCTAACATTACATCCCCTTACCCTACATGATTTATTTAATCATTGATATTCAATTAATAACAGTCAAATATCTAACCAATTAACCCATACTTGTTTTTGCTTGTTGCCTACATGTTGAATCCAAATCTATTGTTCTAAAAATAAACCTTTTCATTTTTGAAACATATGAAAAAAAAAATATTAGGAAGCGTTTGACTTTAGCCGAACAATGAAAAACGAGCTTAAAAGATTCTAAAACAAAGTTTTATTTTATCCTATCTACACTTTAACATATTTCATAACGCCAAGCTGTCACCTGCACGTCATGATTCTTCAAGGTCATTCAATCGAACCAAAACTGGGAATGCCCTTTTTGTCCGATAAAGCTGTTTATCTTGTATCTCGTATTTCGTACAACATTCTGATCCATTTCGATACTGTGGTTAAACCTTGGACAAAGCATCAGGAGAGCCAAAGAAAAAAATCGATAGAACGCCAATACCGATTTCCCTCGTCTCGACATCGATTACCATCATGACCCAGCTCTGCCAACAATGAAGACATGCTGCACGTGATCTAGGATCCAGCAACATTAAAAAGGGGTGGACGGACGTTAGTACCAGTATAAAAAGATTGTTGATAGATATCTAATTTATGGGAAAACTCTTTGTCGTCTTCTTTTTCTCTAGCACTTTCCGGTCCATCCGCATCCCATGGGAGCGTTCAGGAGAAGTGAGGTTCCAAATCGGATTTTATTTTCTGCCTGCTTTCCGTCTGATGCCTTCCAGACCGTGCAGGCCAGGGAGTTGTTGATATGTTGCATTATAATGATGTCGGGATGTCACTGCAGGACATGGTGTACCTATTCTATCCATATCCCTCAGCTCACACTCTGGTGGGTGGCAACTCGACCTCCGACAAATGAACGACACTGTTAGACATCACCACCTCCGCACCGTGAACGTGTTCATGTTCAATGGAGGCGTGTTGGATAGATGTCAGTCATGGAAAATGAGATATCACCGGGTGCCGACCGACAATGAAAGGGATGCTGCCTGCATTGAGCCACACCACCCATAGACATCCGTGCAAATCACAGGACAAAATCGTAATGAAGTGGAACGGAGGATTTTACGCCGGTAATCACGTTCCAGGGACGTCACAATAAGCAAAGTAGGTTTACGCGCCAAGTGTAATTATGTTACAATGCAGATGAATGACTTCGCAATCACGATGATCTTGGGTTCCGGAGTAAGAAAGCCAACAGAAGGAATTCGTGTTTGGGGTTTCACGGTTGAATAAGCTTGCTGTACAGTAATTAATACCTTTAGCAGTGGAATAAACTGGGTAGGGCATTTGATGTAATATTGATGAAATTGTAATAGAGAAGCGAAGTAAATCACGTAGATTATACTATCTAACAAAAATAATGTAGTACTCGGGTTGTTTATAAAAAATGTGACGCAAGTTGACAGTTGATTTCCAGTCTGGTAGTTTTCGGGTTGAAGATTTTCCGGACTATCCTGAGCATTAGCCTGAAACAAATTTCTAAATTGTCGCTAACCTTTTTTTCTCTTTTTTTCTATGTACTCCCACGAGAAATAGCTGGGATGTTGGATTACAGAACTACCCAGTTCTGCTGGTTTTTTTTTGGTAAACGATTAGCTGTCTAGTGAAATATTTCAATAATAGTACCGATTTCTGATTTGATCCGATTTAAACCAACAGTAAGGATGCCACTTAAAAAGTATGATGGTTGTTTCTTATTGGAAAAACAAAGGTAATTTGAATAATGCTGGAAAGCCGATTTAACCCATTTTCGCCGTATTTGCGAAAAAAATTGTATTCGAATAAAATCAATATAGAGGCTTTAAGTTAGTCTAAAGTTAGTTATTTAAATTCATTCATATTTTTTCGACACGCCTGGACATCATGTTGCGTGTACATAACTCTTGATAAATTGACTTGTTCAAAATGAATGGAACAGAATTCAACCAGATTTTACACTAAAAAATCGACACGTTGTTTCCACGTGAAACGCACGTTATTTTCGGCCAAAACCGGTAATTAGCACGTGGAATTCACGCGTTGGGTCACGTGATTTTTTACGTACAATTTACTGACATGTAATGGTCACCTGATTTTGGATTTAATAACGTGTTCAGGTGAAAGTTACGTAAAATTTCACGTAGAAACATCATGTCGATTTTTTTGAGTGCAAAATAATCTAGAACATGCCTAATGACACCCAGATAAGTAATAAACCAAAAAACAAAAAAAGAATTCAAAAGTGGTTGAGATATAGAGTGAAAAAAATCTAAGGATACACCTTTAGAACAAAAACAAAATTATGGCGATACCTCACACACGCGGCACATACGATATTTTTTGAAAAGTAACGTCTCGTATGTACTTGAAATGAAATTGTATGAAATTTTTTAACTCAACAGTAAGGATGGTACTGGGTTCACTCAAAAAGTGTTATGGTGGTATTTCATTAGGAATACAAGGTAATGTATATTAAAGCTTGAGAGCCAATTTGTATCTACAGGTGGACCAACAATCAATATACAACTAGCAATTTGAAATTGGTTCACTGTTGTAGAACCCCTTGGTCCGAAGTACATCTTGAAGCCAGTACCTTGCTGTACATATTTGCGCCTTTGTTTTGATTTGCTGTGTTATTTTGACAGAATATTTAAGAGTGTGTTCGTGTGAGTTCATTATTAGGGGCGCATTTTCAAGCTTGGGACCGAGCATGGGACCGATGTGCTAGTACTGACTGAGCCAAGAAAAAAAATCCTATTTGTTCGGGACCTACTGGTATTAGAGTTAGTCTATGGGTGGCCGGAAGATTCGATAAGCTACCTCTCCATCTGTTGTCACCATAATACAGAGACAACCAAGTCTATCGTAGCCAACATTTCAGAAGTAAAAAAAAACAAAACAAAAACGTATTTTGTTTTCAATTGTACGAAAATATTATGTTTTTTTTAAATAGGTTCATAACAACCCTCTGTTCCTATTATTAAGTTGTCATCCACAATAGGTGGATAGTTCTTTGGTGGAAAACAATAGTTTAATTGTTATCTTATCGTTGACAATTATATAGTCAATAGTATCTACCATTTTTTACACTGTAGTTCTACAATAGATTCTATCGAATTTTCAATCTGATTTTATGAGGGTTCATCAGTGTTGGGCGCTCGACTTGAAGCAAATATTGCAGTAGGTCTAGTATTTATTGTAGATTTGTTTGTACCTCAATGCGGTGTTTGTGTTTATTTTTGAATCGGCCAGATAATAGTTCGTCGTTTTTATTGATGTTTCGTTTAGTGTGTTGTTTTTGTAAAATGTATTTGTTATTTTGTATCTGTCAAGGATATAAATGTTCCCCTTTATCAACAATCAATAAGATACTTACGATTTTAAATTGATTCACTGTTGTAGAGCCCCTTGGTCTGAAGTACACTTTGCAGCCCGCACTTTTCAATTTTTTCCCATGTTTGGTATCTTCATCACTGCGCCAATTTCTAATATCTATTGTGAGATATTCCCCGTTTTGATATTGCTATACCATTTTATCAGCATTTTCCCAGCCAGGTATTACATTTCGAATAAAATGCACTACTTGCCTGGGCTCTGCTTTCCCAATATCAAAGGGTTCTGCAAGCCCCTTCCAGAAATCGACTCCTTTTATTAAAAATAGCTGTACAATAACATAGCAGGTGTTGAGTGTCTCCCACGACATCGAAATATATCCTCTTGGGGCTCTACTATTAGCTTCAGGTGATATTTGCATAAACAATGCCCTGTTATTAAACCAGTGTAAGTACTAAGTTCGTTCTATGATAATTCAAGAATTTTCCGAGCCATTGAAATATTCGGATTAATGAACAGCTTCGCATGCCTTGCAAAGTGAGTGTTGTTCCAGTTGGTCTCTCCTTTTGTTTTTTTTTTTTCATTTCTTGATCTCCATTCTAAGAGAACAAGCAGACACTCCACAAAATGGTTCTAGTCCTATGAATTGTTGAGATGCTTCAAGTCTTGCTAACATGTCGGCTTTTTCATTCAGTGGAGTTCTGCAGATGTCGGGAACCCAATATATGTTAGCTTGGAATTTTAAAATTAAACGTTGCTGATTTTAAAGCATTCAGTGTTGCTAGACTATCAGACATAATACAGATATTTGAATGTCTATAGCTTTTTTTTTATTATTCCTTTATTATCGAGATTTTCAGCCCAGGGCTGGTTCATCTCCCGTCTTAGTCACTCAAATACCTTTTGGGAAACAGGAGGCCGACTAATGACAGCAACGAACAGTAACTTTCCCACTAGCTTTTGATACTCCGAGTTGTCAGGAAGAGGTTGATCTTCGGCATCCGGCTTGTAATATCCAACGTCGATTGGGATTACAGACGATTTGGCATCCTGCAAACTAGCTGACTTCACGATGTCCGCAATGCACTTACGCTGCGAGGTGTGGAAGTCACCAGCGCCATCACGTTCCACTTCGATGCCAACATAATTACAAACTTCTCCAAGGCTGACGATTTCAAAATTACGAGCTAGAGTTTGGCTTGCCGATGTAATTATTCCTTCTTCCTCACTGGCGATGATCAAATCATCAACGTACACCAAGATATAGCAGCGTTTGCCGTTGACTACCTTGCTTTATAGGCATGAATCCACTTCGCTTCTCATGAAACCGTCACCTTCCAGCACTTGATGAAGTTTGATGTTCCATGCGCGAGCGCTCCGCTTCAACCCGTACAGACTACGTTTTAAACGGCAGACCTTGTCTTCAGCACTTTTGACGACGAACCCTGGAGGCTGGCGCACAAATACCTCCTCCTCAAGGTCGTCGTTCGAGAGGCTGTCTCTAATGTCATACCGCCGCACAACTACTCCTCGCTTCGCCGCAACCGCCATAAGAGTTCTAAAGTAGTCTAACGAACGACGGGCGCGAAGATTTCTCGTCACTTCACTGCCGTTTTGCTGGCTGTAGCCCTGCGCTACGAGTCTGGCCTAGAACCGAACGATCTTCTAGTCAGCGGTACGCTTGAGTTTATAAATCCACTCACACCCCAACACACGCTTTCCTTGAGGAGGGTCTACCAAATTCCTGGTATAATGCAACGAATCGATTCGAGTTCATCCAGCGCGATGCTTCCTCCAGTTGTGGCTATCCAGACCAGACAGCGCTTCCTTCACTCTTCTGGGCTCCTCCACAGCTTCTGCCAAGCAAACGTAGCGAGCCGGCAATTGTCCCCTCATTGTCCTTGTCGACCCTCTCAGCAAATCTTCTTGGGCAGCAAGCGTTGCGTCCTCCCAGATCTTCTTATTCGGTATCCACCGTGACGCTTCACATGACTCAATCACAGCCGGAACCACAGCCGCAACATCCTTCGATAACGGTACCACCACTTCATTACATGGAGAAAGACGCATTCGACGGAGAGTCGAAACTATTCAAAAATTCGAAGACGATTTTGAAGGTAGTTCGCAGTTAATATGTCTACACCCCAGAACCGGATGTCGAGCCTCTGTCTGGTTCAACATGCAGCGTGGCATTTCTACTAGGTACCGGCTTTTACGCTCCGCAGTGCCATTTTGATGTGGCGAATACGGTGCGTGAGTTGACCAACAACATCGTTTTGTTTCAAAAATCCGTTATCCGGAGCGTGGCTATCTTGGGCCTCTTACCGAACTTGGTGGTAACTATCTCGACGTACTCACGCAGCTTTTCCAATGTCTCCGACTTGCGATTGATGATGTAGACAAGTGTATACTTGCTGAAGCCATCTATCACTGTCAGGAAGTACCCCCTCCCGCTTAGTGTCGCAGTGCGCATAGGACCACAGATGTCCGTGTGAATCAAGTCCATAACGCCCGACGACTTGCTGCTAGGCTTCTTTCGGGAACGGCACGCGATGCATCTTCCCACGAATACACACTTCACATTCTTCCGCACAGTTGCATTCTTTAATCTTCATTCCCGACGACATTAATAAGAGCTTCTTCACTGCATCACTGTCTCTGTGCCCCAGCTGGTGCCATTCAAGAACACACTCGGCAGCATCAGCCACCAGCAATACACATCCATTGAGCAGTTTTAACATCGTATAAATTGTTCGGAAAGTTCTGTCACGGCAACGCCAACAGTCCCGTTCCGACTGATGGTCGCACCTTTCGCATCAAAATTCACTTGGTATCCCTTGCTCACTAATCGCTTCACTGACAACATGTTTACTTTCATTTCTGGCACCAACATATGGGCGAATAATAAAGCTTGGAATCGAGCTCTGGATCGGTGCTGGTATTTCCTGAGCCAATAACTATTTCCATTTTCTTCTTTTCATAACGTAACTCACATCAATACATTGTCAAAAAAATTGTCACAAATAACTTAGCGAATCAAAACAAAAAATGATACTAATTCCGAAAGGTGCCAAAAAGCGCAAGGAACAAACTACAAGGTATACTTCGGGTCAAGGGGTTCTACAATAGTGAACCAAATTCAAATCGTTAGTTTCATATTGACTGTTGATTATAACATACTCTTGATGATCTTGATGATCTTGATGATGCGTTTCTCAATGACGTTATGTGACAACCGTTATAACATGTTATACCTCTGTAGTATGAACAAGGCATTAGGTAAATTGAACCAATACACATAGTACTGCAAGACACACAGAAAACTGTCACGCGTCAAAAAATCATTGTTCACATAATGAATAATGATTTCACAAAAAACCGTAATGGTCCCAAACATCCCAGTGTTCCAATGTAATTTTAACTAAAACCAGCTGATCCCGGTGCGAGCGTTGCTACGCTTGCAACTAAATGAATGAACATTACATAGAACTCACGCTTTTTTTTTAATGAATTTTTTTTTTTGAGTAATAAGGAGTTCAAACTTCTATCAGAACATTCTTCTTACCCAGACAATACCCGAATAGAAATGGTGATGTAAAAAATATTAGCAGACATCTTCCAAACATTAAATTTGAATGTGGGTTGTCGTATTCTAAATGTATTCAGAGTTCAAAGTAACGCCCTAGTACATATAAATACAACATATTTAAACTTCACATTAAAAACAAACGTATTGATGATGTTAAATTTAACATCAGAACACGTCTCATAAAACTAGAATCTAAAATTACATGACAATAAAACGTTATGTATGTGTGAAACGTTGTGTACCTAAGACATCTAAACACATCTGATGACATTATAATTGGCCGTTACCTTAGAAATAAACTTCATTTTACTGTAAAAGACTGCAGGTCTACAGCATTAGAAAACTTCTTACAACATAAGAATGGAACATTACAATAGAATCAAAGGTCTTTGTGAAGTAAAATGTTGTATTCATAATAAGCCAGAATACATCTTGTGTCATAACAATCACACGTTGCGTTGAAATCCATGTTCTTATAGATGTAAAATTTTGTACTCATAAAATATCGGTAAATATCCGATGCGATTAGAATTAAGTGTGAATCGTATATGTTTTGGCGATATTGGTGCATATTTACTTTATGTACTTACTTTACTCAACACCCGAATAAAAATTTACCTTAGCCTAACATGTGATTTTGATGCTTTCAGATTATTTGGTTTTAATGTTATTATCTACAACTGAAAACATCCGGAAACGATACACCGTCACGTTTTTCTACATCTGAATGCATCATACATCATCTCTTTTATTGGATAAAATCGACACTTGAAAACATATGTAAGATGTTTATTCATAACCTTTAATACATCTGAAAACATCAAAAATCCTTTGACTGTGCTGTTTTATTCAAATACATTTGAAAACATCAATATGCTTTGATATCTTAAAACATCAGAAAAACATTTTATTTGAATGTCAAAATCATGACGTTAAAGGGACATTGGATTAGAAAAAAATTGTTTGAAAATGTCTGATGTTAACATCATGTTACCTTGCCTAAATACAGCGAAAACGATCTGATCTCTAATGTTCAACGTAAGATGTACATTTGAATTTCATGTTGATGTAGACATTGAAATCAGACATCAGCCTGATGTAAATTTTTATTCGGGTACACAGTTTGTGGCTAAGTTACCTGGATAATTCTCAGGATTGGTTGAAATTTGTGTTTGAATTCGCCATAGAAACATTTCTTGCATTCAAAAATCCCCGCATACCATTTTTCATTCCATTTGCTTGATTAGTTCTCAAGCTATGCAGAAATTTGTGTTACATTTGTATGCGAGCCGGAAGGGGAAGCGGTCTCAAACACTCATACGCAACCTTCCGCAGCCCCAGAAATACCTGCATACATATTTTCACTCCGATCAGTCAGACAGACAGTCAGACAGAAATCCATTTTAATATAAATAAAAATCCTGTTTCCAACAACCCCACATGCCAAATGTGGTATCATTTACTTGAATAGTTCTCGAGTTATGCAGAAAATTGCGTTTCATTTCTATGGGACCCTCATTAAGAGGGCAGAGTGGTCTTAAACCACCATAGGAATATGTCTCTCCTTCAAAAACGTCCATATGCCAAATTTGGTTCCATTTGCTGGATTAGTTCTCGAGTTATGCAAAAATTTGTGTTTCATTTATATGGGAGATCCCTCCCTCCACTTTTAGATGGCGGAAAGGTCTCAAATCATCATAGAAACATTTCTCTCCTTCAAAAACTTCCATATGAAAATTTGGTTCCATTTTCTTGATTAGTTCTCGAGTTATGCATAAATTTGTGTTTCATTTGTATGAGCCCCCCCATCAGAAAGGGAGGGGTCTCAAATTAGCATTGAAACAGTATTCAACCACCAAAACCTCCACATACCAGATTTGGTTCAATTTGCTTGATTAGTTCTCGAGATGTGTAGAAATTGGTGTTTCATTTGTATGGAAGCCCCCTTTTCAATGAAGGGAGAGGTCTCAAACCATCATAAGATTATTCTCCGGCCCCAAAAATTTCTGCATACAAAATTTCACGCCGACCGGTCCTTCCGCTCGCGAGTTAAATCGTGACAAAGGAAACCCCAACTCATTTTTATTATATAGATGATTCTGTAAACTTTTGGATTCAATCAAGCAACTGAAGCTGACAATGAAATTTCTAAAGAAATTACAAAAATAAACATTTAAGGTGACACAATCCTGAATCCAATAATGGCAGCATTCAACCGGCGCCCTGATTCAACTCTCGTTCCCAGAGGCATGAATCTCAATAAATGTTGGGCCGTTGTTTCTGTTACTCTAGTGAAGCAAGCCTCAAATAAGAAAATCGTGGTCGGTAGTTGCTTTCTTGCGAGATTTGAGCTTCTAATATCGAGAGGTTCTAATGCTGACACAGGATTCTCAAGCATTTCTCCTTAATAATAAATCCTGATACAATAATATAGCTTATGCGTCAAAATTGCATCCCCGAATAGATTAAATATATTGTTTACACAGAAAGTTTACGTATTCAAAAACAAGGTTCTTACACTTCTCTTATGCTTTGTTCAGACTACAGAGTTATAACATGTTATAGCGGTTGTCAAACATTTCAAAAAGAAATTCCTCATCAAGATTGGCTTATAACATGTTATAAGCCTATCTTAATGACGAATTTCCTTTTGAAATGATTTGACAACCGCTATAACATATTATAACTATGTAGTATGAACAAGGCATTATTCTTGAACAAGGGAATTGTTGAATATCGTTTACAGCTCAATTACTTCATGAATTACAATAAAAAAAATTAATCGAACGCTGCACATTCGATTTAGTAGAGGACCACACACCCTATATTCGTTCAATTTCCTTCAACCCTTTATTCAGTGGATATCAAATTACTTCATCACGTTTGAGGAGTGATAAAGTACATATTCGGTGTTATTACAGTTGTCATTGTTTGTTATGTTGGTAATGAAACGTTGTTTTATTGAAAGCATCTGCCGTGTATACCCCTTGAAGAGAGAGAGAAAGTTTTAGTCACCCAAGAAGAAAGTCTTTCAGAACTTACAACAATTTTCTTGAACAGTTCCGGTGCGGTATCAAAATGTAAATGCTTTCAGCAAATTATTAAATAAGCGATTGATTTCGTTTGTGAATAATTTGCTAGTTTTTAAACCATCCATGAACGATGAAAAGCCAGCAAGTCATCCGAAACAATATGTAACATTTGTAGGTAAATTTTGATCTCCTCTCGCTCATCTTCTCCGGCAAGGTGCGTAAATGCGGAGACGAGAAAAAGCTCACTCTCAGCATAAAAGAAAGGGGCGTGTACTTTGTTGTTTGCTAGTTCCGCTGAAAGCTTCCACATTGGTTCTCTCTTCCATCGATCGACGCATCAATTACCTCCTACTATGCCCCTGATTCCGACCAATTATTGTAGTGTAGTATGGCATTCGTCTGTCTGTTGTGCCTGAGAAATCTTCATCAGTGGACAGGAGGATAGATACATGTTTCTGCTTGCTGCAACGAGAGGATTTAATATTTAGCTGTTGCTTCCAAATTTACTCTACTGAAGTTTTCAATGAAATAGCTGTTGGATTTAATGTGTTTGTTCAACAAGCCTCCAGCTGGAAAAGACTACCAACAGGCAAAGCCATTCCTTGTAGGGTTTTATGATGTTTAGATTCCAGCGCATAGCAATAAGCTTTTAGCTTGATTGTCGTAAACAAGATTTTGTCATGGCAACGGTTTTTCATTCTTGAACATTCGATAAACAGTATTTTGAATAATTTGGCCAACGTAATTCAACGTACAGTAACAATCAATACCATTTTACACGACATTCAAGTGATTTTAAAATGGAAAAGAGAAGGTCGCACCTTATTAAACGGATTTCGCCAGCTATGTTTCTGAATTAGGCAAATATCAAGGAAGTCATTTCATTATGCACAAATGAGATTTATCTACATCGGAATCTAAACCATTTGTTGAGGCTTTTAACTTTTCACCATAATTTTCCGTGAACGTGTTTACAGTCATTGTAAATGCTGAAGTTTTTATCGGCATTTAGCTTTATCAGTACTGTGTAATGGCATTTTTTTTTTTTTGAATTTTTGTATGGACGTAGACTTTGGTAAACCTTTTGCAATCTTGCCTGGGCAAGATGGGTACTGTTAGATGCAAGCGTCAGTCAAGGCTGGCCGTTTCTGAACAGCAGACAATCACCTAGAAGCCCCTTCTGATGATGCTAAAGAAAGAGATCTTTCTGGCGAAACAAAGAGACCAACTTGACCCTGGACAGCAACGACAGAAAGGGCAATGGGTAGTATATGTACCTCATCTGGGGTATCCCACACGGATAAAACAATGAACTCGGAAGTCTACAAAAGGGATAGCCTCAACAAGCGAATTATTTGGCCAGATCTTGCCAGCTGCCATAACAGCAAGGAAGTGCTACAATAGTACAACGATAAAGGGGTCCAGTTATATCCCAAAAGAGTTGAATTCACCAAATAGTTTCGTCGAATATAGAAGTATTGGGCATTAATTAAGTGGAAACTGAAGGATTAACTCGAGTTATTAGTACGAGACACTGAAGAAGTCTGCACATTGTAGACGAAATACGCGTATCTGTCGAGATAAGCAAAGGTAGTTGGAATTAAATGGAAAATACAAATTTTTCTTCTAATTTCTAGTTTTACTCTGGCTCTGGAGGATGCATGCAGGTCTTTTTTGATGATTCTCCGCATGGATTTCTCCGAAATACTGGCTTCCTTTGCAAGTCTTCTTATGGAACGCACCGGGTTGCGAGCAATTTTTGCACGGAGCGATTTGATCACGTTTGGCGTTCGTGCAAAGCGCGGACGTCCGCTTTCCAGCTTCCGCTGCTGAGGACCATCCTGCAGAGACTTTTTTATGCGGTAAGCTGTTGCTAAATGGCACCATACCACCTTGGCAATCTCTTTCGGCTTCTTCTGAGCGACCAACAAACTGGTGATCACTTCTTTCGCGAACATTTTGACGAATTTGCAATAAAACAAATAGAATGTTTGGATGCAGCACTTGAAAGTAAACATAAACAAATACACTTTCGACAGAAATTAGTCACTAGCTACACGAATTAACCCAATACTCAAGTTTGAACATTTTCGCATTATTTTCTGCCGCACCCTGTAGGAGTCTGAATGTTTCATTGAGTTTTACACCAACCTAACATACACTGATAGGCAAAATAAAGTGCCCATCTCTTCGTTTTTTCAATTTCTCTCATTTACTTGGTTCTAATTGAAGTAAACACAGCCTGCCGTGAGCTAACGGAACTATCAATACTTTCTCTTCGCAACTTTGTTCTAGCAAAAAAATGCTGTCTACTCCTAGAGCCTCATGGTGATGAGAAATTATTTCCTTCTCAAAAACAACATCATCACAGTGTAGTTTTTTTTTCTTATTTTATTTTTTATATTCTTTTTAAGTTTCACTTACGGAATACTGAAAAAAATGAGTTATACTTAAAGAAAAAAAAATCAATTTGTGTTGAAAAAAAACAGTGACAAAATAAAGTGCCCACTTCAACAATCAATATGTTTTCGATAAGTTTCCATTGGAAGACCCCTCGATTGTTTATCTTTTGATATTTTGACATGTTTTGAAGCAAACGGCTTAACCTGGTGCATTTGTATATGTGATCGCATTTGATTCAATTGAAAAAAATGGAGAACGCAGTGCTTTCGAAAGCAATTCCCTTGTGTATCTGAAAATTGGTCGTTCGTGATGTGCAAAACGATGAATCGCACTGGGCTGTCGCTAAGAAGTACAGTATCAGTAAGGCAGCGGATGGCAAAATTATTCTGAAGCTTAAAACGTTTGGATCAGTGGTGGATCGCCATGGCAGAGGCAGGAAGCGGAAAACGGATGCGAGAACGGACACCAAGATCATGCGCGAAGTCAAGAAGAACCCGAAGGTAACTGTCCGCGAGATCCAGGAAACCCTTCAGTTATCAGTTTCCGGTCGAACTGTTCGTCGCCGTCTCGTAGCACAGGGGTTGAATAGCAAACTTGCCCGGAAGCGCCCATTTATCAGCAAGGCAAACAAAGCCAAACAGCTTAAGTTTGCTAAGGAGCATGCTGATAAGCCCCTAGAGTTCTGGAAAACGGTTCTCTGGATGGACGAATCAAAATTCGAGCTGTTTAACCGAAAGCGGCGGGTTCGTGTTTGGTGCAGATCGGGAGAGGAGCTTCAAGAGGGCCACATCCAAGGCACGATAAAGCATGGAGGAGGAAATGTGATGATCTGGGGGTGTTTTTCGTGGGCTGGAGTGGGAAGCATTGTGAAAATCGACGGGATAATGACGGCAGATTCATACATCAACATCCTGCGAGAAAATCTGGAGGTTTCGCTGATCCAGACGGGCTTTGAAGAGAAGTTCGTATTCCAGCAGGACAACGACACGGAGCATACTGCCAAGAAGACCAAGTCTTTCTGCCGGTCTTGTCGGATCAAACCGCTGGAATGGCCTCCACAAAGCCCGGACCTCAATTCCATCGAGAATTTGTGGGCGATTCTCGATGCCAGGGTTGACAAAACTGGTGTTACCAATAAAAATTACTATTTTGAAGCCCTGGAGCGCGCCTGGGAAGAGCTAGATCCACAGCACCTAAATAACCTGGTCGAGAGCAAGTCGAAGCGCCTGCAGGAGGTCCTGAAGGCCAAAGGAGGACACATCAATTATTGAAATGCTTTTATTTTACTTTAATTTATGTTTTCTGTAGCCAAAAGGGCGATACGGTCAAAATTTGGTCAATATCAACTTGACGAATTTCTTTCAATTTTGCATTTAAAAAACCTGAACACTCCTCATTTTGAAGGTGTGTGTGTGTAGAATGTTGCTCCTATTTTGATTCTGGAATTCACTCTTCAGTTGTCAAAATGCCGTCCAAGCAAGAAGAACAGCGTATCAAAATTTTGCTCACGCATCGCGAAAATCCGAGCTACTCGCACGCAAAGTTGGCAAAATCGCTAAAAGTTGCCAAATCAACCGTTACAAATGTAATTAAAGTGTTTGGGGAACGTTTATTGACAGCCAGGAAGTCTGGATCGGGGGAAATCGAAAACCGGATGCCGCTGAGACGACAAAGAGAGTTGCCGGTAGTTTCAAGCGAAACCCTAACCTATCTCTCCGAGATGCCGCAAACAAGCTGGGTGTATCGTCTACAACCGTGCATCGAGCCAAAAAACGAGCCGGACTATCGACTTACAAGAAGGTAGTGACTCCAAATCGCGATGATAAACAAAATACGACGGCCAAAGCGCGATCCCGGACGACGAAACCTACGTCAAAGCCGACTACAAGCAGCTTCCGGGACAGGAGTTTTATACGGCAAAAGGAAGGGGAAAGGTAGCAGATATTTTCAAGCACACGAAACTGTCAAAGTTCGCAAAGAAATATCTGGTTTGGCAAGCCATCTGTACCTGTGGCTTGAAAAGCAGCATTTTCATAGCTTCCGGGACTGTCAACCACGAAATTTACGTGAAAGAGTGTTTGAATAAACGTCTGCTGCCTTTCCTGAAGAAACACGATTGTTCCGTACTGTTTTGGCCGGATTTGGCATCTTGCCATTACGGTAAAAAGGCCATGGAGTGGTACGCCGCCAACAACGTGCAGGTGGTTCCCAAGGACAAGATCCCTCCCAACACGCCAGAGCTCCGCCCAATTGAGAAATACTGGGTTATTGTCAAGCGGAACCTAAAGAAGACCAAAAATACTGCTAAGGACGAGCAGCAGTTCAAGGCAAACTGGCTTTCTGCGGCGAAGAAGGTGGACAAGGTGGCTGTACAAAATCTGATGGCAGGGGTCAAGCGTAAGGCCCGGCAATTTGGATTTGGAAAAGCGGAAGCCTAACTGAATATTTTTCCTGAATTTTATACTAATTGAACTTGAAAAAGAAATTTAATTTGATTTTTTAAATAAACGATTTCACCGATTTACACGCGTTTTCCCTTGACCAAATTTTGACCGTATCACCCTTTAGTTAAACCATTTACGCTTCAATAATTTTGTGGCCTAAAAATATAGAAAAAAGCTCAAATAAAGCTGGAAAAACAAGGGCTGGCTACTACCTCAATAACCGGAGCTAAACGTAGTACTCTCACTATAATCTTAGATATGCTATGCTTCATATTCTTCCATTGGATCAATTCATTCAAGTAGACGCAATGAAAAATGCTCAAAGACTCATACCAACCAAAAAGCTCCTTTTGGGTGATCTCAATGGTCATACTAGCATACTAAATAAGTTTTAGATCAATCCATTGGTAAAGATTATATGCCAAAAAAAAATGCGTATAAACATACATTCAAAATCAATACAAATCGTATTAACAGGAGTAATATAAGAGCTCTTACTGAAATCAAATAATTGACACGCGACTGCTCTGGTTTTTTCATTGCTGTTAAATGTAAGCAAATATTTGTTTAATCTTTTAATCGCTCAGGATAAATATCGGAACAGTTTATGAAATTGTGGATATTATGGATTTATGGGCACAGTTATAATTCATTCCAACACTCAAAAGCATTGTAAAATGTTACACACGTAACTGATTTTTCAATGAGAAAAATTTGGCAAGTAAAACTTTAAGAAAATGTTCAACTCGTAAAATTACTCTACAAAACCGGAAACCAAACCAACCGCCTCCGACGTGATAATTTCGTTTCTTTACCGCCTACGCGCTCTTAGATAGCCCGAGGTTTTTGAGTAAGGCATACGAAGTCCAGAAAACGCTAGTCTAGCCTAGAAAAGAAACACTACATTACATGAGCCGCATGGATTTCCAAACACTTCCTTAAAGTAAATTATTTTAGGAATATTCCTATTATACATATTGTGTTCTCTAACGGCATACAAATATATAAATATATAAATAATACACAAGCCTGTCTCATACATCATCCCAGATTATGTTCCGCACAAAACAGTAAAGTAATTTGAATGTCTCCACCAACAGGGAAGCTTAACTTCGAAATTGGAACGTCTCACTCTAATTTCAACACCACCGGTAGGTTTGGTGAATTAATTGTGAGAATTTCTCGTTCCAATCTCAACCGTGCGGTATCCTATTATCAGTTCCTTTCCAAGACAGTTCTTGAATTTACTCTGAGCCACCGAGCAAGTTAAGTTGCATACCACGTGCCTCTAGCCGGGGAAAGATGATACCTCGTTGTTGCCGCTGAGAAAATGCGACTTTCTTGGCATGTTTCTTATCTGATTGCGATTATTCAAATGAAGCTCTCCGGCCACGGTACCTGCAGAGCAGAGGTACCGCCGTGTTGAAATAATTCATTTCTTCTGATTCTGATGCTGCCTAATGCTAGATTTATAGTGGTCATAGTTCACGTGATTTTCCTCTCGATTTACTCCAATGGGCATTTGTAAAAGGAGCATTTGAGGACACCAAACAACTTTCGAAGAAACGCATCTCATTTGGCCGGTAGACCCAATTACAAATTTAAAGTTAACCTATATTCGAAGACGATCATCAGCTGAGGGAAAGAGTCAGGGCATCGAATTTTTGTTGACGTGACGATTTCCGGTGCTTTGATAAAATGTTTATATATTTATTTCGTAAATACTCTACGCGATAACCGGCGTTGAACGTGACGCAATAATTTTACTCCGTCTGGAGGTCGCATTTTGTGTATCGTTTTGCTGCCTGTATATTATACATCCCTGCTCACAATGGTAGACGGACGGGAGAATCGTAAATTAGAATTTTATTTCAACTTATCGTCGTGACTTCTCCTTGTTTATAGTGTCCACTGTTTTCATTATCGATAGGAGCTTTCTTTTCGTTCTGCGGCCCACACACGGCCGGTCAGAGTTGTCGTTCGACCCGGTCGAATTTGATGGAAATTATAACTTTGAAGGAGAAATTGTACCAATACCCAAATAATATTAGACGACTTTGTCTAGGTACATTATATCACACAGAACAGACATCCAGGCTCAAACATTTTTTTTTTCCAATTTACTGTGTAAATTTTTAACAACAACGCCGCCTAATCTAGGTTTCACCAAACTAAAATTGACAGACTGTCAAATCTCGAGGCTGGCAAGTGGCGCCATCAACATACGATTCGCCAATACTAACGGAAACGAACTGTAATTTTAAAATTGTCGTTACAGATATATACGCACGAAGGGCACTCCAGCTTGGATGTCTGTTCTCTGTGATTATGGGGAATTCTGTTAGTATAATTTGTCCTATTGTTTGTTGAATAGTCTGAGTCCTCCCTTTGCTCAGTCAGTCGGCAGCTAACATAGCAACACCATGCTGGAGCAGGCTAATTACTTAAAAAGTAACTTGAAAGAAATCCTAATTTTTAGCTGATTATGTCAAAAAATAACGTTTCATCCAAACTTTTGGTTGCTTGTGAATTTATATTTATTTCATTCGGAAGCTGTGACTGCAGCATGTTAAAAAAAACACTTGATTTGCATTACTGGGTTCGGTATATAATCAATTATCGAACTCAAAACAGCTGAAACTAATGTTTCACCCGACAACAACTCAGCAGCACGAGACTCTTGAAACTGGGTCAAAGGGTCGGCGCACTACTGGGCAAACTGGAGGGGCTTCGCGGACTAAAGGACACTCAAGCTTTCAAATAAACAAACTACACAGAACGGATAAACTCATACACTGTATTCTATCTGCTGTTTTTCGTGTGGTTGGACATAGGACGTACCTTCAAAACTACGAAGACGACGTCGACTACGACGACTACAGTTTCGCGAGCGCTCGCGATAAGCTGCCAGAAAGATTCCGGCGATGGCGGACGAACAAATGCCAACCTTCGGCAAGATGGTGGTGGAACTACCGTTTGTTACAGAGCGATGGCGAACAGACTGGCGCTTCTACCGGTCGTAGGCTGTAGTGTGATGGCGGTTGGTTCGCTTACTTCGACCGACGCGGTGATCTGGTAACGGGCTGGGATGGCGGTTGCGGAGCCGGTTCCGATGCACAGGCGCTTGTTCCTGACCTAGCCGGTCGACAACGGCAAGACCACCCTCTGTCGAACCGGGGAGGGACTCTCTCCTTGATATTTAGGGCCTTTGCCCGAGATGGATATCCTATTTTACACTTATGGCCCGAAGCCAGAGGAATGTGGGTCCTTTGCTATTAGGTGTTGGTGACGTAAAAGCCTCCTCCACCGTAGCGTGTACTGGCGGTCCTTTACTCGCCAACCAATAAGTGTTTCCAATAAACGGACAGAAAAGGTCCTCAATCGGCGTAGCTTCAAACGTATAATTCCGTAAAACTGAACACTTCTGGTCTACACGTTCACCTGTAACTAAGTACCCGATTCCTGTTCACCGAGCATCCAAGAACCCTTCAGGTCATCACCCGTGACTTCGTGTCACCATTTTTCCATGGCTTTGCGCGCCTTTTCCAGCCCTCGACCGTTAAGCATGGCCATGCTCGATCACATGGTGCACATTAAAAAAAATACATCGCATTTCGTTTGTTGTAACAGAACGGTTACACAGCTGATGGTTCTCGATGTATTCAGGAATAGACTTTTGATCAAATATCAGTAATTTTCAAATATCGTTACTGAATTTCGCTTAGTTACTTAAGCTTAGTTAGTTCAGCAAAACAGATTACTGAGAGAGCCGAAGTTAGATATCACAAGTAACACAACACCGCTATACTTGGCTGCAACCGCTTGATTCTGACTTGATTGACTCACATTGAAGCTACGTCAACCGATTCGCAACAAATGTGCTGATATTGTGTTAAGAAGTCGCTATCGATTTAATTCTCTAAGATATCTCTTGCACATAATAGGAAATCTAGATTGGGCATAAATTCAGCAGATACGTCATGTAAATTTAAGCGAGATACCCCTGTTGTATGAAAGATTGCAAACAATTTCGTTGTATTCGTTCACTTTAGCTTGAACGAAGATAAATTTTTCGCGTTTGTTAAAGTTAATAATTATTTTTTCTGTACATGATCAATTTTTCAAGCTTTGTCTGACCGTGTATGGTAGCTTTAATACGCAATTCATAGAATCAATTCATTCATCGATTCAAACCATCCCGTAGAAGAGAATAACACAGTGGAGTCATGGTCTCTGTATCTGTTGTTCATATCAATATTGTTTACAAAAACACGTTTATGTGTATACAAACATAGATTATGTCCTTCTATATACTATAAAGCAATCAAGAGAATGGCGGCATATAAAATGGATTAAACAATGAATAATTGATTCGAAATAGTTAAATCAGGGATTCAATACAAGAGGTAGAGAAAGCCAATTCCAAGCGGTCCTTGTTTTATTGTTAAATATAAGAATGCTCATTGGAGATTTTCAGTTTGAATCCTGGCTAGTGAGAGATTTTTAATGGAATACCTGAAAATAGGATGAAAGATTAGTAATTTTTATTTTATTCCAACTACCATTATTGTTTCTCTTGACAGATACACGTATTTCGTCTACAATGTGCAGACTTCTTCAGTGTCGTGTATTAATATTCTGTCATAGCTTATCTTGAGGTAAGCTGGAGCTGGTAAGGTAGCTGGAATTAAATAGAAATTACCTACCTTTCTTCTCATTTTCTAGTGATATTTAGTGTATTACTTATTGACGGTAAGGTAAAACCATTTACAGCTCCTTTCCACAAACCGTAGGGTAACTGTTTTCATATTTATCTGATTGTTTGAAAGAGAGCTAGTGTAATTTGCACAGAGAACTGCATAGATGGAGTAGTTTCCATCTTCATTGCACAAGCTCACTCATTCTTCCTATCGATCATTGCACGGGTTGCAATAAGCGCAATCTTATGACAGTTCAGGAAGCATGTCTACAAGGTATAAGAATCTAAACCGAAGAAGCATAATTTCACATGCTTTTTTTTTGGTGGAAAAATTTGCACTGGTGATTGTTTTCCGGCTAAAGTAAAATTTAAACTGAAGTAAAATTTCTTCAATGGATCAAAAATTAAAGCACAAAAACTTTTCTAAGTCCACTTAAGTAACCTCCCTGAACTGCCAGAAATATATAGATGACGCCATCGTGCAATCTATTTATAAGATCATTTTTAAGAGATTCCAAAGGTGCTATAATTGTTATGTTGTATTCCCCGTACGTGGAGTAACGATTATGATGTAGAAGGAGATGCTCATCATCATGAGGCACCAAGAGTGGACAAAGGAATGCGTGCTTGGTTCGAGTACTGCTATATCCAAGCCCTTCGCTCAATTTTCAATTCTTCTATTCAATTTTCACAACCTGTCGTACACTGACGGAACTATCAACACTTTCTCTTCATATCTTTCATTTGTAGCAAACATTACTTTCCATATTTGGTACCCCTCATGGTGATGAGCGAACATGGTTGGATGGCATTGGGCAACAGTTTTTCGTATCAAAAAGTCTGTATATAGGATGGTTCTCAGCAGCGTTGTGATTGTGTGGTGTTGCTCTGTAGCTACGCCTTTACCTTCCTAATGGTTACTTGTACCCGAGTCGGCACCCAGTTGAGTCTATTTAATTGGTGCAGACACGGGAAGTACCAATGGTATGCAATGTTCAATCATTTGTATCAGTTTTATCGAAAATTAGATACAGTGTTTCATTGTCCCCAACGGATTGGAGTAGTATGCATTCATTTTCAGAGTCCGGAATGAAAACGGCATGCTTTAATTAAAGTCAACATAGATAGTTTTGATAATATTTGCTGAGCATCTTCGAAAAAGGTTTCAAGAGTGTTTTGATGGTGTAAAATACACAGAGATGAAATCGTGTGTTGCACCATGGGGCTTATTACAGTTCTCACATCCCCCGTAACACCCGTATGCGACTCCCATTTGATTTACACGTGGGTTTTTTCACCGTGATTCGTTTTCACCCGTCAAGTGACATTCATAAAAAGGACCCAGATATGTGTGATTTTTTTTATTTATTTATTTATTTATTTATTTATTATTATTATTATACTTTATCTGACTATCCGTCTTAATTCATATTCAATATTGAATATTGATGGGGAAAAGCCTGTGAGCGAGGCGCAAAAACCCCATATCTTCTAAAGGCATGGAGAAAACAAATCTACTTTAAAATATACATAACACACAATAAATTAACAATATGAAAATTCTAATTCGTGGCCGAGCAATAAAAATCCTTAGCATATAAAAGTCCTTATCCTTAGCACATAGGGCAGGTCTCGTCAAGTCCTCGTCAAACAGTTTCGGAAATCTGTTTTTCATCCGCCAAAAATTCCGAAGATTTCAACAGATGCATTGAAGTCAAACAGCAAGTACACCTGGTTGAAGGTGACATAATGCGGATGGGATCTTGCTGACCATACAAAGCATTGCGAGATTCATGCATAAAAAAATCACGTTGGCGAAGTGTTCGTTCTTGGGCGTATATATTCAGATGTTCAAGGATCCTCGGTGAGTCCATATCTCCCAAAAGAATCTTGGCTTCAAAAACAGTTTGCGCAGTAATTCTCCTTTTTTCCTAGGTTTCTATGCCTAGCCATCTGCATCGGTCCTCGTTATGCGGAAAATGGAGCGGATTTTGCCATGGGAGATCCCGCAGAGCATACCTGACGAATTTCCGTTGGCTTGATTCAATCCTAGCAATCCAGATCGATTGATAGGGACACCAAACCACAGCATTGGATGCCAGGATCGACCGAACAAGAGCACAATAAAGGGATCGAAAGCATAGGGGGTCACGAAATTCATTTGCTATTTTATTTGCTGAAGATGAATCCCAGCTGTCGGTTTGATCTGGAGATAATATCGTCATAGTGTGATCGGAAGGTAAGAGCAAGGATAACTCCCAAATCCCGTACTTGACGAACATGTTTTAAAAGCTGACCGTCGATGATGTAATCAAAAACAATAGACTCATGTTTTCTGTGGAACGAGATGACGTTGCATTTGTGAATGCTTAGTGTAAGCATGTTTCTAGAACACCATTCAGCAAAACAATTTACATAATGTTGTAGTGTAAGGTGTAGGAGAAGGAAGCGATGCATTAAATAAATGTTACTACCATATAAATTGATACGTTGTCATCATAGAATATGTCGGCAAGCTGGTAGGCAACACTGAAGAGAGCTCATTGCTGCACATGGAAAACAGTTGAGGTCCCTAGGTTCGTTCATCAGCTCTGGCTCAGATTGGTTAGAGCGGTAGTCAGATGGCTGTATTTCCAAGCTAAAGCAACTGCAGTTTTCCGACCCATTCGTTAGATACGAGCTGGTCGTAATGATGATGAGACTACTTAGGAGCATTCAGCAGCCTATCGAGCAAAGTCGCCATCCGATAAACACGATCCGAAAGATTTGCAGCAGCCGGTGTATATGCAATCGACCAGCACCGGTCCGAGCTCCAGTCTGGAGTCGCACGTCAGTAAAGAGCAGTACCATTGGAGCAGCAGCATTCGTAAGATGTTGGGATAGCCAACCAGTGTTGATCCATAAGAAGCAGGTAGCTGCTTACCGAGGAAGCAAGCAGAATAGCCATCAATGATGATTTCAAATACCTTGGAGCAGGTGAACATGATGGAGAATTTACTAGCTGGCTCAGTCGGAATCAATTGACTCCTGCAAAGTAGGCGTTGAACATCAGTATCAAAGGATGAGTCAGAACATCACACCATCTCTTCAAAATGGACCATTGAGTTTTCGACTTGAGTAGGAGATGACGTGGTGTCATAGAAAGCAGACTTGAAGTGTTCAGCAAACAGATTGCACTTATCGGATGCAGTACTGGCTAGATCGTTACGTAGAAACATCTCAACTGGTAATCCATTATCCTTATATTTGGAGTTTACTAATTTTCATCTTTTCGGATTCCTCCTGAGTTTTTCTTGCATACGTAGAGTATAACGGTTGTTCAAGAAGCAATTGTAAGTCCAGTATCTGCTACTAGCTCGATTGAAAGCCGGCTTAGCGAGTGGGCAACGAATTCTACAGTATTTTCGAAGTGCTTTCGATCTCATACGCTTTAATCATCGTCGCAGGTATGTATTCCCCCAAGCCGGTTTATGGTTAGGTTTCCGCAGAGGGACATAATTAGCGATAATGGTTTGCATTATGCGAGTGAAACAACTAACAGCGTCATCAAAATTTTCCATGAATTCCAAATTGGTCCAGTCCATACAGAAAAGTGCTTTTAGTATTCCTTCAAAATCTGCTGTGCAGTAATCATAACTCGGTTCATCAGAAACATCTTCAAAATCGATAAATCGACATACGTTGATTTCGACAATAAATGGAGGATGATCGGCGTCGAGAAGGGATAAAGGTTCCGCAGCCGTCAATAACGTGTATCGCTCGAGTGTCATCTCACTTGCCAAAGCTAAATCAAAATAGCGACCGTTTCGGTTGGTTATTGTGTTGATTTGAGTTAAGTTATGAAAACTGAAGCCATCAAGTAACGCAGCACAAGCAACAGAGCTGGGCGATTTCAAAATGTCTACAGTAGGGTGACCGTTCCTCGAAGAGTTCCAAATTAGGCCAGACTGATTATAATCATCAAGTAGAAGAAAGTAATCGTTGGCCCCAATGTTCGGAATAACTGCTCCAATAGAATACATAATAGAACCCTGTTAATATGGTTTGATATGCTGCGCAAATCAGCTTTTCGATTAGGTGGAAGATATATAACTCCAATGCTAACGGAACAGTTAGGTAATTTCAACGTTGCCCAAAGCTGCCCGAGTGAAACATTGACAGGAGTAGGATTAATGCAGCAATTCAGATCGGTTACAGCAATCAGCACACCACCGCCATGAGATTTTTGACAGAATCGGCAGTATGGCTCGAAATATGATCGTACATGCCGTGGAAGGAAGGTTGGAAGACCCCTTTTCCGATCCCACACACAGGGCCAGGGCGACTGTTGGGCGATGACAGGAAAAGCTCGACTGTGGTGGGGAGATCAGGGGCTTCCATGGTGCCATAATCTTTGCGTCCCGGTGACAGGTAGACAAATGAAGAATGAGGCTTAATCGCTGTTGTGCCGCCTCGGAGAGTTGCTGGAATCGACAGATTTTTCAGGAAGGGATATATTCAAATCACATGCATACTTGTCTGCAATAATGTTATTGTCATCCAACTTGCTCTTCGATCTCACCCAACAAACAATCACTCATTAAATAAACATCATTTTGGCGATTTAATTCAGCAGTGCGTTGAATAGTCTCTGAACTATTTTCAATCACTGCTTTTGTTCAGGCATTATTCACACAAATTTGGAGAAGTTATTAAGCTGTCGCCAAGTGCTTTTGGACACTAGCAATTGCATATGCTTAAGAAGCAAGTTTGCAGCAATGGAGTTCAGCTGATAATTGAATAACTGCTGTTTAAGTGCTGCACACAACTTGAGGCTGATTCCGAGAGTAAAAGTGACCTTTGTTTAGCTAAGCGATTTTTTTAAAGGATAATATATTCTCTCCTTGTTAATTAAAAGTCATGCCGAAATTTTTCTTCAACATCATTATGCTTATCAAAAAAGCTGTGTTGTCTTTTATAGAACTTTTGTTCGACTTTATTTAACAATTCTCATAAAACTTTCTTTGGTTTTTTTTGTATGATTTTCCATACGATACAGACATTTCATACTAAGCATATTCGGTTTGATATTATTATACATGTACATTAACAGAAACATTATGTAACATTTATTTATTAACATTTAATAGCGAGACTTGAACCATCAACCTTCGTATCCTCAACTACGTGACATTTCCACTGCGCTATCTTAGAATTGAATGATGTTTAGACGAGTCGTCTATATAAGCTCAATGTTATATTTTGAATAGTAGCAGAAGTGATGCTTTAATTGAGCTACTTTGATATTCTATTTATAGCGTTGTTTGTAAATAAGCAACATCAGTACTCAAATAAACCTTCTAAATGTTGTTATTAAACGTCTGAATTAGCAAGCTGTACAAAAGTTTTGATATTGGTTGTTCGGTTCTACTACGTGCATTACTGACAAGGTCATGTTGAACAAGAGAAGATAAAAGGATATGACAATGTTGTCTGCTGTTATTTGTTAACAATGTTAAGATTAGCCTGTGAGCTATTTGCTACAAACAGTTGACTATAATTTCAACTCTTGAAAACAGGTCAATACTTTTTCATCGGCACCAAAACTGAACAACTCATAAACGAAAATATAGGCATTCTATTATTAATATCATTTTATCAGTAATTCAGCTTAACTTGAAGTTGAAGAAGAAATATTTATCAACCAAAATTACGAACACTTCGGACGCTTTACTACGGCATTTAAACGACTTTTATTTTAATTGTAGTTTATTTTGATGATCATTGGCTTAAACCACAGCTATTATTCAGCTAAATATAAGGTTTAATTGGCAAAGCTAGTTAAAAGTCGTTGCATAAGAGGCATAAACTGTATTTCAACTAATTGTTCAGTAGTTGAATAAAAGTCAATCGATACACCTGTGTAAAGCTTTTGTATTATTTTTCTTCAGCTTAAAATTGAATCAGTTGAATAGTGATGTACATTACAGCTATTATTCAATTCAATATCAGGTTTTATAAGTTAAGCTATATAAACGATGTTTTAACGGATTTATAAACTGTTATTCAACTCTTTGTTGAACTGTGTAAATTTATTTACATACAAATACTAAAATAGCTTTTAATAAGCATGTTATTCAAACAAAATGAAAGACTTGAATAAATGTAAATATTTCAATTGAGAACATGGTTAATCAGCTTATATTTCAGCCAGATTTTTTATTCAGCTACGAAAGTCGTAATTCAGCTTTAATAAAGCATGTATGCTTATTTACTGCTTTCCTTTGTTTGTTGGGCATCCACTGATTGTTGATTACAATTTTGAAAGCATATGACACTTCTCAAGTGTCCGAAGATGCAGATCCAGCTTTCCTGTTGACTCCAGTATATCAAAAAAGAAACAGATATAGGGTAGGAAACGGCTTAAGCACCCCAAGACCCTATTCCAAGCACGGGGTAAACGGTAACCTACAACGCTCATTTTTTGCAGTATGGTGCTTCACTACATGGAGCATCAACCTGTGAGTACTGCAGAAAATCCAAATTAAGTTGCCACGACGGCGTGGAGAAGCGGTGACCAGAAGGCTCGGGTGACGATAGGACTCCTGCTGGAGGATAATCAGCTGAACCAAATCAAGGACTGCAACACGGCGAAGCTGGGACCTGGGACAAGCTGAAAAGACAGTATGAGAAGGCCACACTGACTTGAAAGGTGTCACTTCTCAAGCGCATCTGCGACAAGCAATATTCCGACGATGAGGACGTTGAGCAGCACATTTTCGAGATGGAAGGGCTGTCGTTGGCTGGCGAGGAGTTGAGCAAGAGTATGCTATGGTTCTCCGAAGCATCCCGGATTCATTTTTCACCCTCTTCACGGCATTGGAAGCCGATCAGACGATGAGCTAACGCTGGATCTGGTCAAATCAAAGGTGGTAGACGAGGTGGCGAAACGTTGTTCGAGAAGATCATCGGAGTCCGTCCTCAAGACGTGCGTGAAGCAGAAGAAGCTGTTGTGCCATAATTGCCAAAAGCCGGGGCACAAGCAAAAGGATTGCCCTCCTTTCCCTCAACGAGAAGCGTCCCTACGGACGGAAGTCGTCGGAAGACCAGCGTGAGAAACCACGGGTGCGAGAAGCAAGACAAGGAGTATTCGTTCATGACGAAGGATGCCGCGACGACGCCCAATGAATGGATTGTCGACTCCGGCGCGACATCGCACATGTGTGCGGACCGGTTGATTTTCGTGGAGCTTGTGAGAGCAGCAAACAGGAAGTGACGCATTTTGGCCGATGGTACTGCAGCGAAGTCGGCAGGGAATCGGTTCGTGCCAGGTAACCATGCTTTCTCCGGAGGATGAGGCATCAAAAGTAACTCTCAAGGAGGTGCTGTTGGTACCGAAATTCGAATCGAATCTGGTTTCCTTGAAGAAGCTAGCGTTGAACGGAGCGACGGTTATTTTTGATGTCAACGAATGCCGAACACTGAAGGACAAGAAGGTGATTGCGGAAGCGACAGTTTCCGGGGGGATGTACTGCCTGAAGGTTGCCCAGGAAGTGCTAGTCACGAAACATACTTCCAATTGTCAGCATATGTGGCATCGTGTGCTAGAACATCGCGACCATGAAGCCGTCCGTGACTTCGTGACCAAGAACATGGCAACAGGCCTCAAGATGGAAGATTGTGGCTGCCGCGTTGTCTGTGAATGCTGTCTCGAAGGTAAGCTGACTCGTCTTCCATTTCCAAAAAAATCCGACCGAAAATCCAAACAACCGTTGGATATGATCCATACCGACAGCTGTGGACCTATGCAAACCGTGACGCCTTATGGATGTCGTTATTTTCGCTCCATGATTGACGACTTCACTCGGTTCACCCTCGTGTTCGAAAAAAAGTTTCCATGGAAAATTTCCAAGAAAAATATTGGGTTCACTTATTTTTAGACGGCAACGGGTCACTTCGCCAGATTATTCTATGTAAAAGTAAGTTTTCCCATATAAAATCCTATGTAACATTAAAACCGCGTGCGCAAAAATATAGTTTCACCGATCGAGTTGAAATTTTGCACAGTTATTATAGAACCCAAAAGGCTTCCGAAATTGAAAAGGGAACTGGAATTTGAATTTTGACCCAGCCTAGTGTACATCTTAAAGAAGAAATTCGAAGTTCCTCTACGGATCCAAGAGTACGTCAAGTTCGTCCAGACGGAATTTGGCAGGACTCCGAAGAGCATTCGTTCCGACCAGGGTGGTGAATACCGGAGTGGCGTGTTGGATTCCTTTTGTCTGCAATCTTATATCGAGAAAGTGGTAGAACGGTTCGGACAAACGAATGCGAAGCGCTCTCCGATACCGATGGATCCTGGATACCCGAATGGCCAGCAGAAGGAGGAACGGGCCTAGGAACGACGAGTTCCAGGGCCTGGTGGGCGCTATACTGTACGTTGCGGTTAATACGAGAACGGACATCGCAATCAGTGCCTCGATCCTAGGTCGCAAAGTGAGTCGACCAACGGAAGCAGATTGGAGCTGAGCCTACAACTGGGTTCATCCGAACCGCTAGAAGCATACGTCGACGCGGACTGGGCGGGTGGCAAAGCAGACCGGAAATCGAAAACCGGTTTCGTCTTTCGTCCGTCGGTCAAATGGGCAGCTCGAAAACAACCATGCATTACCCTTTCTTCTACCGAAGCGGAATACGTGGCGCTGTCCGAAGCCAGCCGTGAGCTGATGTGGATGCTGAAGCTGCTGAAGGACGGAGGCGAAGAAGTTCCTGGTCCAGTAGTAGTCCATGAAGACGACTAGAGCTGTATAGCAATGCTCAAATCGACCAGCGGTAGCAAAAGGACGAAACACATCGACACTCGCTACAACTACGTGAAGGAGTTAGTCGACGACGGTGTGATGGACGTTTGCTATTTGGGCTTCTTCTACTTCCAGGATGACTCGAGAACAGTCGATTTCGACTATTCTCGATGCGCGTCTTTCATTTGATATATATTAGTCGATTCGCGTCGCGCGAGTCAAAATCGACTCTTCTCGAGTCGAACTACGCGCAAAATAGGCCTAATTGTCCCAGTGACCGAATGGTGGCCGATGGTCTAACAAAGTCGTTGGCCCGCGTGAAGATGGAGAAGATGCTCCTTGGATTTGGACTGCAGCCCGCTGAGCTTGAGGAGTGATGGAGCAGTGAAAATGGAAATGGGCCAAAAACATCCGAAAAAAATCCTCCCTATCTATGCCCTTTTAATACAACTGCCATTCCCGTAGAAGATATCAGAGATGTGATATGTAGAAATTAGTCTTTTCTTGATCATTAGTCGTATTTTTGTCTATTTTCATTTTCGTTCAGTTTTGTAGTTCAGACGTACCTTACTACTAAGTCTGTCATACCGAATGTAATTCCTTATTTTCATTGTTTGTATTCCTCGAACTGTTTTTTTTTTCGGGGCTCCACCCAGATTCACATACAAACACTTCTAAAACTAGTCACATTATGTTCATCGAACTTTTTTTTCCACTTAAATAGTAGATATAACATAATTTAGCCGTTTATCAAGTAGCAGTGATTTGGCAAAAGAATCAAAACGAATCAGTGAGAAATATAGCCTGTTAAGAACAAAGCTAATCGTTGCCATTTTTTAATTTAATAATGCATTCCGATTGTTCACACATACATACATTCACATTCATACACTCATAATAAAAATCAGTATTTTCACTTTGCAAAACTCATCCATTCATCGATTATCGATCGTAAGTGTTAATAGCTGATGAAGGTTGTTTTCGTGGTAGCTTAGTCGATTTTCACGGCACCGTAAATCTTCCGAATGAAGCTGTATGCAGCGAAAAATCCTATTGTTCCCGTGAGAATGTAGAACGTGATGACCATCAAGCCTAGAAAATGGAAGGATTGTAAGCAAAGTCGTTCTATACTGTTTACATAAATGAGACATACCAGTATAGCCTAAATACAGCAAGGTGGGAATAAACTCCGTAATCTCCAGTTTAGTGAAAAAGTAAAATATACTGTAAAAGAGAATGTACACTGCTGAACCGCCAGAGACGATAAAACTCCGCCACCACCAGCGATAGTCCTGGGAAAAAGGGAAAAAAATATGTTTATTTGATCAATAAACGTAGCAATCAGAAGAAGGCATACCTCAGCACACAGTTGAAAGTACGTCATTACTATTGATATTTGCCCACAGCTGACTACCAGTATGCAAAACACCAGGAACAGAAAACCGAACAAGTAGTAGAACTGATTTTGCCAGATGGCCGAAAAGATGAAGAACAATTCAATGAAAACGGCTCCGAACGGCAATATACCGGCCATTAGCACGCACAGTCCCAGATTCATATACCAATGCTGGTGCGGAATTTGCCTTGGAATCATATTTGTTCGCACCGGATGCTGATAGGCCTGCTTTCTAAATCCAAAATAGTAACCCAAGTACACCAAGGGTAATGAGATTCCGAACCACAGACAAAGCAATGCAACCATAGTGCCAAAAGGAACTGCGCCACTAGAGTTACGATCCCAGATGAAGAAGTTGAGAATAAAGCAGGTACCGAACACAAGCCCGGGAAATAGGGTAGCCGTCAAAAAAGCTGCGCGCTCCCAATTTCTTCCTTTCATTGTCTTATACAGCCGGGCTGAAAAATAACCTGCGATAAGACCCATAAACACGTACAACATAATCCCTGCCGTCATCAATGCGCCTCGTGACGATGGGGAGAGCATTCCAAGCATGGCAATAACTGCAATAATGAAGAGACGTTTGAGAACGGTCAACAATGGTGGGTTTACAAAACTTACTGATCGTTATCATAGCCATAAAGAAAACCTGAATTCCGCTTCCAATAACGGCAGCGAACAGCCGCGGATGTCTTGGTGGCCTGAATACATCCCCGTGGACCAACTTCCAACCAGTTTCTTCCAGGGTGTCCTCAATATTGACGCTATCGTCAGTGTTGTACTTAGCAATATCTCGACGGAGCGTTCGCACCATGATCATAGTGAGGATACCTTGAATACATTTGATCATAATTTATCAATTAAAATTTACGATACCATTTAGTTATAACTTACCTGAGAGGAAAAATACAACCACCAAAGAATTAATAATGCTAAACCAATGTATCTGAACGTCGTTCATGCCGAGATAGATATCCCACCGGGATGCCCATTTTACCGACGATTCCTTCCACTCGACCGAGTAGGTAAAGAACAGTTGCGTATGTCCAGCGTGCACCGAAACCGGTTGTGGTCGAGGACTTTCCGGAAAACTGCACGTATCACCTTCGAAGCTCAATTGATCCTTATGAATAGATAAGGTTTCCACTTCGAAACCGACAACTCGATATTGATTCCTAGAACAAGTAATAACTCCCAATTAAGAGATAACACAACGACGAGGTCTTTCATCAACCATACTCGCTATGCATATGATAGAACAGACGGAACTTGAGATGGTTATTGATATACACATTATTACCATCCATTTGACCCAGTCGGTAACCATGCTCGAACTGTTGTTCGTTTGTATCGGGATTCACAAACTTGGTAGCTACGGGCAGATTATCAACGATCCTGCCAAAGGAAAAAACAATCCAACATCATTATGTTGCACCCGACATAAATCCAAACATTAACTCACAAATGCACAAAGTATTCGTGTCTAATTCGTTCGGCCACCTTCTCCGACTGCTCTCGATCCCAGTTCATGGGTCGATCCTTGCTATTGCACAACAGTTTACAGCGAACATTTTCAGCCATCCGCACCTCGTACGGTGTATTGACGATTCGATCGCCCCGAAGGACCTCGCCAAGATTTTCACTTTTATAGACCAATGTCCCATTCTTCGGTAAGCAGAACTGCAGCGAATAATATTCGTACGGTAACTGCGTGTGAGTACTTGTCATCTTGACCGCTTTCACGTCTATTTTTTGTCCTTTACGGAACTCCACCGGAGCAACCCCGGGTACGTAGAAACTTTGCACCACCGAACATTGTAGCAAAGCCACTGCGAAAACAACTATCAGCTGCCACTGAAACAAATAATATCGCACATTAATTACTAGCACTTTTTATAATATAGACCAGCCAATGAAAACAAGAGAAATTTTACGTGTCACACTCGATCGAAAGAAAGTTTTCTCAAGCGCTTCAGAAAAAAAAAATACAATCACGATTAGCGAGAAATCCAAACACCCACTTACTCTATATTCCATGTTTTTATGTACTGCAGCCGAAGTAACTTTGTACTAGATACTAATTCATTGGAATTTAGCTATGAGTGCTAGAAAAATAAGAAATAAATTACTTCCAGGATCTCGTCAAACCAGATGCAAAGATTTTTCTTTCACTTTTTCTTCTTTCAGCATGCGATCTGATGTGTTGACGGTGTTGACAGGATTGACAAACGTCAGTCAGAATAGAGCTGTACTGCTGCCGTGTTTCACTCACTTTGCAGTGACGTTCTTTTACAGCACACTCTAAAAAAAATTAACACGTCACTTTTACGTGAAATGCCCTTGGGTTTTTTTTTGCATTATCCAGGTTTTCAGCTTCGGGCTGGTTCAACTTGGAATGTTTTTCGTAACTTGTCCGAGATTTGAACACGTGAATTTGGCTTGAGAGGTATCCTGCATAAACAATAACCACAAGAAGTGCCTAACCACCAATTCGGGGTATCATCTAAACTGTAAGTGGTATGGTCACGCCATCTATGATATCGTTCCTATATCATATCATCACACACGATATCGTTCCTGTATGTCACATGTTTATAAGGGATGGATGATAACAACTACCCCGGGGTCGTCCCCATAGCCCTTAAGGGTGTCAATGGACATCCGTATATAAAACACTAGTGAATGACAAAAGGCGGAATGTTTGTTTTGTTTTGGTCGTTCTGCAAAATCCTCTGAAACTACGGCATCAACTGGTTAAGCATTATAAAAGTTAGATTCTTACTAATTTATGCGATTTATCGGAATATTTTGGGGATACAGCACACAAACGCTCTTAAACCTAATGTTCGGTAGGTTAATCAACCCGGATAAAAATAAACCATTGCCCTCGCGGTATGAACTGTTGGTTCACCATATAATGTATAAGATACCATATAGTATATTGTATTTGAATAAACATTTAAAATTTCCCCGTATTGTCAACACCATACAGAAACTTCACTTTTTTTTGTAACTATCAAATACATTGTTTTTCATATGTTTGAGGCTTTTCTAACACAAAAATGCTGAGCATTTGAAAATAACTTCTTTACTTTTTATAAAAAATGCGGAACCAGTACAAAACAGCTGAAAGTCTCAATTATAAAAGAAAAAAATATTTATTAAAACAATTTATTCGTACTTAAGAACTATGTTGTCTAGTCAACCCACGGTACATAATTAATTATCCTTATGAACATTTTGTTAGACGCAAAGATTCTAACGCATTTTTTAACTGAGTCATTTACTCTAACAAGAATTTTTTTATTTGTTACCGTGCCACTTATGAGCTCTTGTTCTTCTTGAATAGATATTGGTTTACCAATCCATTCACATTCATAGTAAAAGTTGCATCGTCAGAATTTATAACGGAAGATTTTTTTTCTGACTTAAACATATATCTGTTCCAAATCAATAGATATAGTTCTTCAAATGTTTGATGAGAGATATGTTCTTCTAATGTACTTATCAGGTAATTTTTAATGCTCACATTGTTGTTTGTATAAACATTTACTCTTTTGTTTGTTTTTACTAAGAGATTTACAAAACTCTCTCACGCTATCATTTTTTATTGAGTTTAGGTCACTACTATCTTTGTTTTGTAATAAAATACATCGACTTGCAATCTGGATGACTGGTTGCTTCGGACCCTTAATAAACTTTCTCAAAACTCCATTCATATCTTTGAAGCAAAAAAGAGAAAATGTCCACAATGGGCCAAAATTTCTTACGTAAGATGACATGTGCTGGAGTAAATGTATATTGTACTTCATCTTATCTATACCGTACAATATTTCACAATCCTGAACGAATACATTTAATAATCTTTCGCTCTCTACAACGTCGTCTTCACTGAGAGTTGTACTTACAAGTTTGCCTATTGCTAGTACTAACAACTGAAAATGATCGTAGTAACTCCTCTCTAAAAACTCTAAAAACTTAAGTGAATCTATCCCGCAGAGATAGGTGAAAAGGGGGAATAGTTGGAGATTTAATCAAAAAAGAAACAGTTTGTAATTGGTAATTGGTAATTTTATTCAGTACGATAATCCTGTTAGTTTAACACTTTGTATCAGGGCAAGGAAACTTGTAATGAAAATATTAATAAAAAGCACATTAGGAACGAAGAAAACTTGAGAGCAAAAAAAAAAGAAGAAGACTATGAAGTGATTTTATTTGTTTAGTTAATCCTAATTATTGCTCGTTTGAAAGCATCCAATCGGTGTTCGCGTTTTGTTGTGATCGGCTGGATACTCCACTAACTAGAACACTCTTGCCACTGGATGTAGTATATTCCTGACGCCCGTGTTGGAGGTGCTGCGTGAAATAACCAGCTAGTGCCTTCTCATGTGCCTGCTTCATGAGACAGCAGATTCGAAGCTGGAAGTTTGCTGTCAAATCATTCCCAAGAATGGAGTTCCTCACTGTAGCTGTTGTGTCGCGTCGGCGAAGGTTGTGCACAAATCGACATGCTGATTCAAAACAGTGGGGCAGCTTCTCCCGGAGAGCAGAAGACAGTCCGGGGTAGTACATTACGTGGTAATAAGTGAAGAACTAACTTAAGACGTGTCGACAGCGATTGGACGGTTGAAAATCTCCGGAACGTTCTGAGCGTACTGTGGACGTTCATTACAACGTCGTTTACTTGGTCTGTCCAGCGCAGTTGGCTATCCATATGTAGTCCGAGGATTTTAACATTAATGCAAAGCGGAAGCGCGTTTTTACTGAAAACAATTGCCAGTTTCTGTACAAGACAGTTCTGTTGGGCCCAGTCCACTACCTCGATTAGATCCTAGTTAATTATTCGTACCAGTTGGTCAATTTCGCTAGCGGGGCCAGATAAATGGATTTGGAGGTCGTCTGCATACAGCTGCTGCTCACATTTCAGCGTTCTGGGTAAGCTATTTATGTAGAGACTAAACAATAGCGCGCTGAGCCATGACCCCTGTGGTGTACCGTCCGGTGTCTCCCTTTCGGCAGACATGGTGTTTCCCAAGCGGATGATTTGAGAACGGTCTTTAAGAAATGATGAAATCAATTTGTATGCGGCACGTGAGAACCTGAATTTATTTAGAAGCTTGTTTTCGAGGATCCGATCGTTTACACAGTTTGTGCAAAAGTTACTACTCCTCCGATTACAAGGTCAAGAGAACTGATTAATGGCAAAACAGTACAGCTCGATGATGACAAACCAGAAGATATCTTAATGTAGTTAACTTTAACTTATGCATGAATACAGGTTTCTACTAATTACTTAGCGTCCTCCAAAAAGAAATTCTATTAGTAAGCTTTGGTCAATTAGGTTGCTGGAATGGACTTATCTGCTTTGAACAAAATGCATGCAGAGAAAATTTACCTCCTTGAATTAAATTTTTTTTTATTAAAATGTATTGTAACTTCAAATATTATATTTGTCAGATGACGGTAATCACACAGTGATGTCAATTACAGAGGTGCTAATCTTTTTTTTTATCTGAATTGCTAATAGTTACGATGGCATGGGATCTGGAATATACTAATTTTATTGTTGGTTTCTGATCTTCGGAACCACGGCGGCTGCTGATGAAATTTCCAATGACTGGGAAACACACTCTAATATATGACGTATGAAAGTTTTTGTATTTTCTCAGAGCACCAAATACAAGTTCCCTAAATCAGTTCAAAATGCCGAGAATTCTACCAAGAGTTCTTAAAAAACGACTGAGAGTGTATCGACGCAAACATAAAGAACTAAAATGGCAAACGTTTGCTTTATTGCGGCCACCAACCTGTCTCCCTGTTTTTTTACCGGCATCCTTTTTATCCTTTTTCCGATGAAGAGTCACTACTACCGGTTAATTATTCGGAGCTTCCTCCAACACCTTCCTCCAAATGCTCGAATCGAGTACCCAGTCTAGATACCTGCGAATCTATATTAACTATATGTCTTTCGATATTAGTCTCCCATGCTATAATTCTCCTAGTGTACGCTTCCCTTATCACAGTTCCTCCATTGATTATGATCTCTCCATGAAATAGGCTATTCAAGGAGTTCCAGATCAACTTCGACTTATTTCCCCATATTTTTATTGAAAAGTACCGACATTTCAATTGCAATAGTAGAATTTTCACTGATGGGTCACGCATTGATGGATCCACTGGTTTCGGTGATCACAATGAATACTCATCTGCCTTCCGGAAACTTCAGGAACTTTGTTCCGTATATGTTGCAAAGCTTGCATCAATCAATTTCGCATTGGGGATAGTTTCCGACATGCCCATAGACCATAATTTTATCTTCTCAAATAGTCTCAGTTCTATTGAGGCCGTGAAGTCGATGAAAACAATGAGGCACTCATCTTACTTTCTTTCAAAAATAAGGGAGCAGATGTGTGCGTAGGTCGAAAGATCATTTAGGATTACCTTTGTATGGGTCCCCACACATTGCTCAATTCCAGGCAATGAGAAGGCGGACTCTCTAGCAAAGGTGGGCGCACAAGAAGGCGAGATTTATGAAAGAAGAATTTCACATGATGATTTTTTCCCGTTAGTACGTCAGAGTTCTCTTCAAAGTTGGCAAAACGATTGGACAAGTAATTCTCTTGGGCGGTGGTTACATTCCATTATTCCAAATGTTTCGTCGAAATCGTGGTTTAAAGGTCTGTTTGTAAGTCGCTGTTTCATTCGTGTGATGTCAAGACTTATGTCCCGACTATTGGATACCCTTGTGGCCCGAGGTAGACAATACTTCCGAGAGGTAAGAGATGTTTTGGGAATACGTGATCTTCCCTACATGCAAGCGATTAACGAATTCCTTTGTTTGTCTGATCTAAGAGTGTATTGTCATCACCCCTTCCCCTCCAGTCTAATAAATTTCCTGCCATTGTGTCCCAGTTATATTATCCTTTTGTTTCCGTGCTACTTGTACCTGCCCAGCAAGCTGTGGTCACCCACCCGCTGCTTAGTTCCTGAAAGGGATTACAGGGATCGAGGATTTGGTAGATGTCGCAACCAAAAACAGCAAATAATGGCTTAAATAAGTTACCTACTGTGGTGCCTGTTGTATTTGTGGAAAACTGTAACGCTCGTTTAGGTTTATAATCAATTTATTTGGTCAGTTCTACACGAGTGGGTATCAACAGTACGACTGTACTCGAAGAGACGTAGATATTAACTGCCGTGTTAAATACATTCTTTGCCCCGTTTGCTACGCATGATGAGACCAATTCACCACATCTCCTTTTTTTTCCAACTGGCTTGAATCCTTGGTCGAATGGATGATGTAGTCATGTTGCCATGACGGCCGATTAGCTTGGCGGATAGGACGCGTGGCATAAGAACATTCTGGATCCTGACATTGAACGCCAACTTGTTCGATATCTGCAGGAAACTCTTCTGTATCTGGAACGGTGTCATCTGACGTGGTAATCTTCTTTACGTGAGCTACATTTCTTTCGATTATCCTTCCTGATACAGGATCAGCCATTTTCAGCCGACTCCCAATACGTTCCAGCACTTCGTATTCCGCTCGTCCGAATGTCGGGGTTAGTTTGCCTGCTGAAATGAGATTTTGCAATAAAACTTTATCCCCTACCCGAATATCCGATGGTCTAGCGTGGCGCCTGGAATCCTCTCTTTCCTTTCCCTTGTGCTTGAGAATTGCATCTCTGTCATGAACTCCTGAATTCGCTGGTGATACTGTGTCAAGGTCTTTTATGGATGGCATTTTTGATCGAATTACTCTGTTTTGTAGCAACAATGAAGGAGGTTTGCCCGTTACTGAGTGAGGAGTTGTGTTATACATCATCATGTACTGCAGGAGATCCTCTTTCCAATCCCGGTTAAGTGATTGACTGATCTTAAGGCGTTTCAGGAGTGAGCTATTTTGTCGTTCTACCTCCCCGTTAGCTTGAGGCCAATAGGGAGCAGTATGGTTTAGGGTGATGTTTCTTATGAAGCAGTAATCCTCGAAGTCTCTACTGATGAACTGTCGTCGGTTATCCAGTGTTATCGTCTTAGGATTTCCTTGCCGGACAAAGATCGGTTCCAAGTGTTTTATGGTTTCTTCTGACGTAATTTTTTTTATTATGCATACTTCCTTATACCGACTGAAATAATCCACAACCACTGGTAGATACTCACTGGACGGAAGTGGGCCCAAGAAGTCCATCGCTACATCCACCAGGGTTCACTAGGCATCGATCGGCACCGCATCGGTTCTGAGTGGAGAAGGCTTTCCAACTATTCGACAACCCTCCACAGCTCTTGAGGAATTTCCGCGCTTCATCGTCCATTCCATCGGCCACCACACTCTGTCGCGCAATCAAGATATCATTACTGTCTCTCCTGGGTGTCCTTCATGGGCAAGTTGCAGCATTCGTGAACGCAGTTGTTTGGGTATGACTTAATCGATACCCACGGATCTGCATCCTTCCAGCAAAGCGAGATCTTACTGGAATGGGATGTATACTTTTGCACCAGTTTTAATTGTTTCGTTATTCCAATCTGACGTTAGTAAGGCATCCTTTACCAAAAGCAACTCGGAATCTGTTTCTAATGCCTCTTTTATTTCAGAGACATCGATTGCAACAGACTCCGTAACGGCACTGATGTATAGGCGATCGTCACAGTAGTCGGTGTCCTTGTCATCGTCTGGATCAGAGAGGCGAGACAAAGAGTCGGCAATGTTATCCTTTCCTGGCTTGTAAATTATTCGAAATTTGAACGGTTGGAGTCTCAAAACCCACCTTTCAATCCGTCAGGTGGTTGAGAAGTCGGTTTGAAGATCGCTGTGAGAGGACGGTGATCCGTTTCGAAGTTCAAACTCCCTTCCGAGAAGATACAATCGGAATTTCTCGACGCTCCAAATGATTGCTAAGGCCTCCTTTTCAGTTTAGCAGTAACGCCTCTCTGTCGCGGACAAGCTTTTTGCTGGCATACGATATGATTATCGGTTTATCGTCATTTTCATCCTCAAATTGCACCAAAACCGCTCCCAACCCAACAGGTGATGCGTCGGCAATGACTCTTGTCCGCCGAATGTTATCAAAATATCCCAATACAGGGGAAGAGCATACAGCCTTTTTCAGTTGCCTAAGCTCGTAAGTTTTTGGTTGCCAGGTCGGGTATGAACCTACCAACGTATCAATCAGGCCTAAAAAACTTCGAACCTCTTCTGAGGACCTCGGGGCTCTGAATGTCGAAACTGCTGTTATTTTGTCATTAGTTGGCATGAGTCCATTTCGGGAGATATGATGGCCCAAGAATTCAGTCTCGATGACCTTGAATTAACATTTCTTTACATTGAGAATTACATTGTGGGCCTAAAAAGTTTCAAGGGCTCATGCAAGGGCTGCATCGTGCTCTTCTTCAGTTTTCCCATGGATAAAAATATCGTCTTGGTAGTTGAATGTGTTTGGACAAGTGCAAAGAATTTGTTCGATGGTCCTTTGAAAGTATTCGGACGCGCTACATATTCCGAACATCAGGCGAGTATATCGGAAATTACTCGCAGTAATAAAAAGAGGCAGTACCACGTGATACCAACGCTGGATGACCTTCTCGCAAGGTTAAATGGTTCACGATGGTTTTCCCGGCTCGACATAAAAGGTGCCTACCATCAGGTCGAATTACATGAGGCAAGCCGGTATATTACAACATTTATAACCCATGTGGGAATGTTCATGGAGGAGCCCGGGGTGGTCCAACATGTTGCTGACAGTACAATAGAGAAATTTCCTACAATAAAAGGTACAGTATAATCAAAACCTTGAGATACACAAATAAAGATGGTTTAATTGACGTATAATTAACAATTATTTAAGGCGTTAAAGTACACCTTCTCGCAGTAAGACCAATCAGAAGGACACCCAATTGTTTGGCAGTATCTCGTCCCAGCAGATTCTGCTTTCCCCCTTTCACAACATAAAATTTAGCATCAATAGGCTTGCTGGCTCCATCAACAACACGAATCTCGGCGTCAAAGATGCATACGATTTCTAACGTGCCACGTTGAGCATAGGAAGATAGATGCTTATCAGATGGTCTTATGTTCCTGACTGCAGCGTTTCTTCCTTTCAAGTAGTCCCACGTTGGTTCATCGACGATGTTAACTTTTGAACCCGAATCGATCATCATTTCGACCAGTACCTGACCCACCTTACACCAGATCATCTCATCGTGGTTATCGCTGATGGAGTAGACGAACGATTCCTGTTTGACCTGATTATCGTTTCCTTTGCTCGAGCTCGGTAGTTCGATAGTATTGACCCTGGGCACTTTTGAACGATGTCGGTCACGATGGTCAGGACATTCTTCCAGCTTACGTTTAAATGGCACCGACGATGTTGGCTTACGATGCTTTGGATCCGTCCTACATTTCTTGGCGAAGTGGCCAACGTAGTTACAGATTCTGCATTGCTCTTTCTTGGCGGGACAAAGGTCCTCTGATTTGTGCGGCTTGTTCCCACACCTACCACATTCGGTGAGAGTACGGCCTTGACCGCCGCGTCTCGAGTCATTGGACGCTCTTTGTTCAATCTTATTCACATAATTGCTTCCGGCTTACCTCCAAACCGTTTCCTGATCCATGGGCGTGTTGATTCAATTCGCGAACTTGCTGCTGGATAGATAAGTGTGAGTTGACCAGCTTGGATAAGTTGTCCAGATCAATGTTTGACTTCTCTAAAATTTTGCGTCGAAGCTCTGGTGGTGCTAACATGACCACCTTATCGATAACAGCTGCATCTCTACTCTCACTTTCTGAAGTACCAAATTGACATTTATTAGCCACCGTGTGCGGTGCACAACGTAAAACTCACGGAACGGAACGGGAATCCGCTTGGGCATCAATCAACTTCGACGGGAAACTGCGATAGGTTGTCCGTGTGCAGTCGAACCGGTGTCCACAGTAGATTACCACGGGAGGGGTCTAATTGTGGATCGGAACGATGGGACCAACGTCTATCGCCTCGCAACGGATGGGTGGACTGCTCGGTAGCAGGTTCAGCAACAGCAGCAATCGGGTGCCCCAGCTCGGTAGTGAAAAAAGGATCGGATGCTCCTTGGTGGAATAAATGAAATTCGGATGCTTGTTCTTTTCAACGTTTATTCTTCTCTTTCAACTTAACTTTCAACTACGCGTTTACAAACAAACTGATGCGCAGTGCGCAAAACGGTTTTTCTTTTATAGCGGTAGCTTCCTATAACACATATTCAACCCACTGCTACGAAAATGTGCAACACGAACAAAACATGATAAAGGGGCGGGGAGAAATTTGCTGGGATGGCTGAATTAGAAAAAGACAAACAGGCGGAAGGGGTACAGGGGAATAAGAGGCAAACGGTGCGTATAAGGCGAAAAGGGGATTAGGGGCAAAAATGGCATAATGGTCAAAAAACGGAAAACATAAATCAAACGTTCGGAACCGAACATTCACCCGCCGGGATGATATGTGGATCTGCAGGTGCGAGAGCTTCATCATTATCGTCAATTGGGAGAGGTGCGAGTTTTGATACTGAGCGACGGTATATTCCAGTAGATGTTTTGACATCTACCACCCTAACTACTGAGTCACTGCCAGGATAAATTTTTAAAATCTTGCCCAATTTCCAACTCTGTGGAGGAAGATTATCTTCCTTAATCAGAACTATCAGTCCGGGAACTACGTTTGGAGATCCCTTAACCCATTTTGAACGAGCTTGCAAGGTGTTCAGATATTCATTTGACCAACGTTTCCAAAAATGCTCTCTAAGAGCTTGCAAATACTGCCAACGGGTCAAACGGTTCACGGGGTTTCTACAAGTGTGGGTTCGGGAATAGCGACTAACTCTCTGCCAATTAAAAAATGACCAGGCGTTAAGGCAGATGGCTCGTGGGTATCCAACGAATTGGCGAAAAGAGGACGCGAATTGAGCACTGCCTCAATTTTCGTAAGAACAGTGTAGAATTCTTCAAAATTGAGACAGGCATTGGACAAAACCTTACGTAAATGTGTTTTTGTACTCTTCACTCCAGCCTCCCACAATCCACCAAAATTCGGAGATCGAGGTGGAATGAATTTCCAAACGATTTCCTTTGCACAACAAAAATCATCAATCCTTTCCCTTGCCTGATCGTCTCGGAACATCAGGTACAGTTCATGGAGATCTGACTTTGCTCCAGCAAAGTTTGTGCCGATATCGGAATGAATTTCTTCTACTAGAACCACGGCGACTGACGAATCGATGGAGAGCTGCTACAAAGGACGCGGATGTCAGGTCAGAAACTAATTCTAAATGAATTGCTTTTGTAGCAAGACATACAAAAATACAAATGTAGGCCTTCATACGAACGGACTTCCGAAGACCAACCTTTATGAATACTGGTCCGGCAAAATCTACGCCTGATCGTGAAAATGGGGCGGAAGGAACGACACGGACTTCGGGCAAGCGACCCATCATGGGCTGTAAGCAACGAGGGCGGGATCGGAAACAAGTTACGCATTTTCTCAACACCTTACGGATAGTTGATTTAGCATTAATCAACCAAAACCTCTGACGCAGAAGTGACATCAATCCGGACGGTCCAAGATGAAGATTTTCCAAATGCATATCGCGAATGAGCAGTTCACTAACAGGACTCTTATTCGGAAGCAAAATTTGGTGACGAGCATCATAAGGCAGGTGAGAGTTTTCTAATCTGCCACCAACTCTCAACAAACCGTCCTCCAATACAGGATCCAGAGTTGACAACTGACGACTAGGTTTTCCAGAAGAAATCAGGCTAATCTCATTCGAAAGCTCAAGTTGTTGAATCAATGAAATAATAACCGTCATCGATTTACGCAATTCCGGTACGGTCAAAAATTTGTTCGACACGCGGTTCGCACGGGTGGATCTGCAATTGTTCACAAAACGCAAGACATATCCAACAACCCTCTGCAGTTTTCGGAATGAGCTGAAGGACTCAAGGAAGGGAACGTCTTGGAGAACTATAGGAACAGAGACTTCTGAACTAACCGGAATTATATCGGGCAATTCGGATTCCGACAACATGTTAGGAACGACGACTTCATATTGGCGTAATTTCAAAAACGACGGACCGATCCACCACAGACTATTATTCATTAGACTCTGTGGTAGCTGTCCCCTAGATACAACGTCGGCTGGGTTATCTTCAGAACGGATGTGAGACCAGTAACAATCGATGTTGGCATTGATCTCCGTCACACGGTTGCGGACAAAAACTTCGAGCTGACTGGGAGACTTTTTCAACCAAGCGAGTACAATGCTACTGTCGGACCACATGCAGAGACGCTGAATATCCATCTTTAAAGATGAGATGCATTTGGGAATCAATCTGGACAACAAAAGGGCGGCACATAATTCCATTTTAGGAATGGTCAAATATTTCAGTGGAGCAATCCTTGATTTACTACAGAGCAGTGAAACCTTGACATCAACGGCAGAAACAATTCTCAAATAAACGGCTGCTCCATAAGCACGATTGGAGGCGTCTGCGAAACCATGAACCTCGACATGCATGGCGCTTTCCAATCCAACGAAGCGTGGGATTTTAAAAGAGTTAATATATTTCAAAGAATCTCTGAACGTAAGCCAAGACTGCAGAATATCACCTTCCAAAGGATCATCCCATCCTAATCCATCCTTCCACAAACGTTGCATGATCTCCTTTGCCAGAACTATCACCGGAGCAACAAGGCCTAAGGGGTCAAACAATCGCGCAATTTCGGAGAGAACAATACGTTTGGTTGGCATAGACGACGACGGTTGGAATTGCAAACCACAATGGAATCTAAAGACATCCTCGTTTGGATCCCATAGTAGGCCTAAGGTTTTGATGACCTTATTCACATCAGAACCCTCAAACTCTAAATACGTTTCGCGATCTTCTTCAGGGACGGCGTCAAGAATGGTTGCATCGCTTGCACACCATTTATGTAGAGGAAACCTCCAGACTGCAACAACTGTGTCAAATCAGAACGAAGTTGTACAGCCTGTTCAATGGTATCAGCTCCTGATACCACATCATCTACATAAACATCTTCTTCAAGACCTTGGACGCTCTTGGAAAACGCTGTGACTCATCACGGGCAAGCTGTAACAGTGTTCGAGTGGCCAAAAATGGGGCACTGGCCGTCCCGTAGGTAACGGTGGTTAACTCAAGAATCTGTAGTGGATCATCGGGATTCTCTCTCCAAAATATTCGTTGCAGACTGGAGTGCCTTCCATCAACATGGACTCTTCTGTACATTTTGGAAGCGTCAGCCGTTATCGCAAAACGATGTTTACGGAATCGAAGGATTATCGAAAAAATATCATCTTGGACAGTGGGACCAATCATTAAGACATCGTTAAGCGATGGACCAGTCGTTCTAGCTGAGGCATCAAAGACAACTCTCAAACGGGTGGTGGAGCTACTTGGTTTTAACACCGCATGGTGGGGCAAATAGTGAACCAACTTCCCAGGCACATCATCAGACTCGGAAATTTGCCTACAATGAGACAACGATTTGTACTCGTTGATGAAATCTACGTAAGCATTTTTCAAATCGGCATTCTTCGAGAATCGATGCTCTAAAATGTGAAAACGTTTTAGTGCCAACGATCGGTTATTTCCTAACTCGTTTACAGATTCCTTCAACGGTAAGTGGACAATGTAGGTGCCATCTGGATTTCGAACGGTTGTGGAACTGAAAAGCTGTTCGCAATCTTGCTCCTCCTTGGATACGGCATCACTTGGTTCAATTGACTCAACAGACCAAAACTTTTCCATACATTCTGTGAGTGGCTGCAGGCTGGCTGTGTAGCAATGCTGATTCTCATCTACATCCTCAGCACCACCAGCAACAACCCAACCCAAACGGGTTTCCTTCAGGATCGGTAACTGCTTTCCTAGCATCAGCTGTCCGGGTAGCATCAAGTGGAAAAACAATTTAACTCCAATAAGCAAATTGACTTTCCCTGGGGTATGGAAGGTAGGATCGGCAAGCGACAAACCAGATGGAATTTTCCAAGATCGAGGATCCAACTTACGACCAGGCAGAGGACCAGTCACCACCTCAGTGACCAAACATTCTATTTGAGCTTGGAATTCCGTGCAACGAGAACGGAGCGTAAGTGTCGTCTTCTTGTCCAGCACCGATCTTTTACCGGCTGCTCCGAATACTTCAACATGGGTAGGTACCTGGTCGATTCCCAAACATTCTACAAATGAACGGGAAACCAAATGTGGTTGGGAACCACAATCGAGGAATGCACGGCAAGGATGGGAAATACCATGGCTGTCAAGGACATCAACCATGGCCGTAAGCAAAAGTGTGCAATCTGACCGAGGAACCTTATGGACTGGATTGGACAAAGACGAAACACTTTCAATAGGGGAAGGAACTTGGATACTAGCTTGGGTCGAATTTGGTTTGGGTACTTGGACTTGAGTAGATTCTGGTTTAGAACTTGAAATTTCAACAACGGGCTTTGAATCAAACTTTGGAAATTTTTGATCATGGAGCAATGTATTGTGTCTGCATTGACACTCCTGGCAGGACTTATTTGAAGGGCATTTTGTGGCAAGGTGGCCCTTCCTCAAGCAATTGAAACAAAGATTAAGCTCTCTTACCTTGACTCGACGTTGGGGTACCGTCAGCGATAGAAACTTATCGCACTTAAAGTTGGGATGGCTCGCACTGCAGATCTCACACGTCGCATCACTATTTGCTACGGGTGTAGTCATAGCGAACGACTTCGCCGGTGGGGGCTTTGAGGTGGACTTCTGGCTGGAATCCTTAGATGACGACAACTTGGGATGACTAGCTTCACAGCGCTCTAATAGCGAACATCGCTCTTTCAAGAACTTGATGGTGTTTTCATAATTCGGGATCTGCTTGTGAGGAATAGTAGCCTCCCACTGTTTCCGTGTCTCGGGGTCGAAAGCATCGGAGAGGACTACGACGACAAATCTTTCGGATACGCCTTCCAAATTCTGGTTCAGCAGCTTCAGTCCTTCAACGTGGCGGGTCACCTCGTTTAAAAGCTCTCTCATTTGCTTGGAGTAGTCCTTGTTCATGTGCTTCAAGCTCAGCAGGCCATGGATATGAGAGTCTACTGCCTTCCGTTCGTCTTCGTAAACGTCAAGCAGCAGCTCCCAAGCGTGGAGCGAAATTTCCTTCACTGAGCGTTCTCGGGTCGATGATCTTGGCGGCGGATCCACTCGCTAATGCCCTCTCAAGGTGGTGTAACTTGACTGCATCGGAATCTCTGGATCTTGCCATTATGTCCGAAAAAACTTGCCTGAATCTCGACCAGTTCTCCGGCTTGCCATCAAACGAAGGAACAGGAACCGGCAGTGGTTGCTGTTGTACAACAATTTGCGGATGTTGAAATGCAGTTACTGGCGTGGGCATCAATGCGGGTGGCGGAGTTGCGGACTGGATTAGGTCTTCGACTAACGTTGCAGTTTCGGTGTGATGCGTTTCAAACTGAAGGTACGTGGCATCATTGTCATCAAGCTTTTCCGGTGGCAACAATGCGGTGATCTGGTGGTGGAAACTGAGGTACTCTTGGAAATGAGCCTCCAGATTCCTTGCATACACCTTCAGCTGGGCGAGGGAAAATTGAACAACACCAGCTTCCGAAACTTCTTCAATTGCTCTCCGTATTCTGGTAACTTTACCCTTCGCTTGGCCACGAAGGTGCACTAGCGTTTTTAGTTGAGCCATATTCTCGTTTGCAAATTTCTGGGGCGTATGTTTCAACGACATCGACGGAACTTATTCACTGTTTCAGCCAAACAGGCCAAACACTTATAACACTTATTATCTCGTCCTTTCTTCGTCCCAACCGGGCACTTTAACACACTACTTAACTGTCTTCGCTTCGTCCCAACCGGGCACTCACACACACTAATTTGCTGTTTTTGCTTCGTCCCAACCGGGCACACGCAGACACTACTTTACTGTCTCTTCCGAAACTTGTTCGGACGTGTTCCAACTTTTTCGCTCACGACACTCGCGCGAACTGTACTTTCGAAACGCGAAGTATTTCGATCGGACACGATCGGATAGGATTTCAATTTTCCACCAGGGCGACTTAACACCAACTGGAACTGTAAGGCACCGATGCTGCTATCCGGCTCGAAGGACCAAACAATGTGCGGTGCACAACGTAAAACTCACGGAACGGAACGGGAATCCGCTTGGGCATCAATCAACTTCGACGGGAAACTGCGATAGGTTGTCCGTGTGCAGTCGAACCGGTGTCCACAGTAGATTACCACGGGAGGGTCTAATTGTGGATCGGAACGATGGGACTAACGTCTATCGCCTCGCAACGGATGGGTGTAAAGCTCGGCAGCAGGTTCAGCAACAGCAGCAATCGGGTGCCTCAGCTCGGTAGTTAAAAACGGATTGGATGTTCCTTGGTGGAATAAATGAAATTCGGATGCTTGTTCTTTTCAACGTTTATTCTTCTCTTTCAACTTAACTTTCAACTTCTACGCGTTTACAAACAAACTGATGCGCAGTGCGCAAAACGGTTTTCTTTTATAGCAGTAGCTTCCTATAACACATATTCAACCCACTGCTACGAAAATGTGCAACACGAACAAAACATGATAAAGGGGCGGGGAGAAATTTGCTGGGATGGCTGAATTAGAAAAAAGACAAACAGGCGGAAGGGGTAAAGGGGGAATAAGAGGCAAACGGTGCGTATAAGGCGAAAAGGGGATAAGGGGCAAAAATGGCATAATGGTCAAAAAACGGAAAACATAAATCAAACGTTCGGAACCGAACACACCGCCTTAGCTCTTAGCAGGAATTTATCCAGGGTTTCCCCACCGGAAGGTTTGAGAGTCCAAAATGCATGTCGCTCGAATGTGTCATGTCGCTTTGGTGCAAAGTACTCATCCAATCTGCGGATAATATCGGTGAATTCATCGTCTTCCTCGGGAGCGTTTGCGTCGTGTACAGGCAAGCTTTCATATACTCTCTGGAGCTGCCGTCCTCCCACGGCAAGAAGAATATTTTTGAGCTTCTTCTTCTTCTTTTTGCTTAAAGCTGCAGCAACATATTCAAACTGTTTTTTATAATCGAACCACGCTTGTCGAAGTTCTGAAACCGGCACATTTTCGCACTCGAAAGGAGGTATCTTCAGCAACTGGTCTTCCATTCCTATTATTCATAAAGATGTCATTTAGCTTTAAATTATAATTTCCCTCATCAATGCTTGCACAAATTTGGAAGCAATCGCTCTGTGTTCTCAGAGGGTTTTTTTTTGCATGCAACACGCGGTGTTGTGTTTTGCCTGTTTCTATGGCAACCATGAGTCGCACTGACTCGTAGCACATAGCACGTGGTAATATATTACTCGTTACTATGGTAACATGGAATCGTCATGGTAACAACACATCACGTTGCGCTTTCGAGTTCTGGCTAAATCACTTGCACTTGTTACTATAGCGCCGTTATGTATTTAGCTAGCCACCGTTGCCGTGTGGAAAAATATTCCCGTTTTAATCTTCATTTGCCTCTCAGGCATCCCCCTCCTTTGAGGCGAGATATTCTTTTGCCTTTTGCTGGTCAGGTTTTCACCCGTCGCTCAGGCATCCCCCTCCTGTGAGCCGAGATTTTGCCTTATGCTGGTCGGATTTGTGTCCTCCGCTGAGACATCCCCCTCCTTTGAGGCGAGATATTCTTGTGCCTTTTGCTGGTCGGATTTTCACCCGCCGCTCAGGCATCTCCCTCCTTTGAGGCGAGATATTCCGTTTTCCCTTCAAGAAGTGATTGTTCCAAATTTGGTCAGCAGCTTTGTTAAAACATACCTCAGAAATGCTCCTGTCCACACGTGGGTTCTCGTCGCCAATATGTGGTGCCTGTTGTATTTGTGGAAAACTGTAACGCTCGTTTAGGTTTATAATCAATTTATTTGGTCAGTTACTACACGAGTGGGTATCAACAGTACGACTGTACTCGAAGAGACGTAGATATTAACTGCCGTGTTAAATACATTCTTTGCCCCGTTTGCTACGATCCCATCATGTGAGACCAATTCACCACACCTACCAAGCCTTTTCTAAACGATAATGTGACCCATTAACTTCGAGCTAGCCACGAGTATTTGACATCCCTCTTTTACTAATATTGCAAAGTTAAATTTTGTGTACATAACAATATTGAAAATTGCCTCCGTAAAGTTTTATACACGCCTGAGCCTAACAAATAAACGAACTGATTAAAAAAATATAAAGATTTCTGCATAAATCTATCGAAATAAAAAAAAAATAGAGGTAAAGTTTTACCGACATTAATCATATTCTTCACTTTTGTATATAGAACTTTGAAAAAGTTTATCTAATGGTTGGTCGGGAATGGACGTTTTAAAAATATGGAAGAAGTTCCTCTCCGTGTAGCTGTGATTGATGTTTTGAGTGTGTATACCTGCCTTAAAGCAAGTGAAGCACATTCATTGAGCGCGATTTTGATCTTGATGACAGTTCTGTTCGTGGAAAAATAAACATCTGGAATTTTAGTCAGTTCTGCTCTCGATTAACCGGTAGAATTGTTAATTTTTGTACATAATCAGATACCAAAAAAAACTGCTCATATTGAATAATCGTTTAGTTGTAATTCATGTTTCGAGCGTACTTTGCTGCTGGATTTAGGAAATTCTGTTCACAGGTTAAAACCAGTAATGCACCAATGAAGTACCTCAACGTAGCGGAAAAAAATGATGCAGCGAAAAATATTGCTGGCTTACTTTCGCGTGGTTCATCACAACGGGTAAGATTCTAAGTCTTGATTTGTTCAGTTTCGAAATGTATGATGAAAAATAAACCTGAATTTATAGCGTGAAGGATATTCTCCGTACAATAAAATTTACGAGTTCAACTATAACATACAAGGGCAACAAGTGCAGATGGTGATGACATCGGTTTCGGGTCATTTACTGAACTATGAGTTCTTGCCTTCTTTCCGGGGATGGCACAGCTGCAATCCGGAGCAACTTTTCGATGCCCCAGTGCGAAAGAACTGTACCGAAAACATGGAAAAGATCAAAAAGACTTTGGAACGCGAAGTACGTAGTTGCCAAACGTTGATAATTTGGACCGATTGTGATCGGGAAGGAGAAAATATAGGATTTGAAATCATCGAAGTGTGTCGCGCAATCAAACCGCAAATCCGAGTCTTGAGGGCAAAGTTTTCCGAAATCACAGCACCGTCTGTAAAGCGAGCAGTAGAAAATCTGGTCGCTCCCGACGAGCGACAGAATGAGGCTGTTAATGTGCGTAGTGAGTTGGATCTCCGTATCGGAGCAGCATTTACACGCTTTCAGACTCTGCGGTTGCAAAACGTTTTCCCGGCAAAGATAGTTAACAATTTGGTATCGTACGGAAGTTGCCAAATTCCAACTTTGGGATTTGTGGCTCAGCGGTACAAGGAGATTGAAAGATTCATACCTCAGGGATTTTGGAAAATCAAGTGTAAGTATTTGCCTCGATCTATTCTATAAGGTTCGGTTGATTTAATGATGGGAATATATTTTTAGTAAATCACACAATCGCTGAGCTGACTGTTGAATTCAACTGGGCCAGAAACCGGCTGTTCGATAAGCAATGCTGCGAGGCGTATTTAATGCTGTGTCAAGTTGATCCAACGGTAAAAATCGTAAGCGTGACAAACAAACCTAAAAGTAAGTGGCGACCAACGCCAATGGATACGGTCGAGCTGGAAAAACTTGGTTCCAGGAAGCTGAAAATCAGCGCCAAGCAAACCATGACCATAGCGGAGAAACTTTACACGCAAGGTACCATTGATCCTTTAATGCAGTGTGCACAAATGATTTCAATCGAATCCTATTTCCTTCAGGTATCATCAGCTACCCCCGTACTGAGACTAACATGTTTTCTAACGATATGAAACTGGCACCTCTCGTAGAAATGCAAACTGACAATCCAGATTGGGGTGGTTTTGCTCAGAAAGTATTACAATGGGGACCAAATCCTCGAAATGGCAAAAAATCCGATCAGGCACATCCTCCTATTCATCCGACCAAGTACGTCAGTAACCTTTCTGGTGACGAGAAAAAAATCTACGAGTTAGTAGTGCGACATTTCCTAGCTTGTATTAGTAAGGATGCTCTTGGATCGGAGACAGTCGTTAATGCCATATTGGCGGAAGAGGAATTCACAGCTTCTGGATTGTGTATTCTCGAGCGAAACTACTTGGAAGTTTATCCGTACGACCGGTGGAACTCTAGAGAGATACATCCTTATCAGGTGGGGAATACATTCGAACCGACTGAACTGAGTTTGCATGAAGGTTCAACGACGGCACCGAACATGTTGACTGAAGCGGACTTGATTGCGTTGATGGAGAAACATGGCATTGGAACTGATGCAACTCATGCAGAACATATCAATACGATTAAAGAACGTGGATACATTGGAGAAGCTGATCGAGGGTTTTTAGTTCCTGGAACGTTAGGAATGGGATTGGTAGAAGGCTATGAAGCGATGGACCTTTCTTTGGCCCAACCGGAACTTCGAGCAGGCCTCGAAGCTGATCTGAAATTGATCTGCGAGGGAAGCAAAGATCCTAAACTTGTACTGGAGGAGCAAATTCAAAAAGTACAAGGATGCGTACCGAATAATTACACAGAAAGCAAGAGCACTCGATCAAGCCATGGGACAACGGTTGAACGAAGTTCCAAAGGATGCTCCTCGATTCACTTCCGGTGGTTCGGCTTCTATTCAGGAAGTGTGCAAGTGTCCAAAATGCTCCCAAATGATGTGCCTTAAAACGAAAAAGGACGGTAACGGGTTCTATCTAGGTTGCCTAGGATTCCCGGAGTGTCGGAATAGTGTTTGGTTCGATGATAATATCAAGGAAGCATCAGGAACAAATGAAATATGTCCAAAATGTGGAGGAGGTAATAAGAAAATGACTGTCAAGTTCAAACATACGCGCCTTTATGGTTATTTAAACCACGTTAATGCCGAATCGTACAAAACCTGCATTGTATGCGACAACAAGTTTCGAGAGATCCTGGGAATTGACGATACTCTCGTGAAACAGTTTAGATCGAATGGCATTCGAGCGGACGTAACAATTCCGCCCCGAGGAAATGCTCCCGTTGGAAATTCCGGGAGCACTCGACCACCTCTGAACTTTCCAAGCAATCCATCAAGTGGGCGTGGAACCGATGGCAGTGCGAACAACGGTGGACGTAGCGGATGGGGTTCTAACAACGATAATAACGATGATGATCACCGAGGTGGAGGTGGTGGGGCAATATCATCCGGTAATCGATCAAACAATACCTCGAGTAGCGGTTGGGGAAGCGGTTATAGCTCTTCAAATACGACACAAAACAGGCCGACTGCTTCAAGGCCAAACCAGTTCAATTCTGATACCACATGGAACAGAAATGCAAATACAGCTCCACCAGGATCGCGAACGTCTTTCGGAGCAAACGATGATGAAATACGTTGTGGCTGCGATCTTCCAGCAAAACCTCTGACGGTCCGGAAAGAAGGGCCTAATAAAGGTCGTCCATTTTTCAGCTGTCCTAAGGAGCAAGGCAAACAGTGTGGATTTTTTAAGTGGGCTGATGAAGATAACGTTCCTCAAGGAGGGACTTCCGGAAGTTCGACCTGGGGACAAGCTAGACCGCCTCCATCATCGCATGACAGTTTTGGTGGCGCAGGAGGAAGTCGAGGAGGGTCCACATCGGAATGGGGACGATCGAACAATAAAACTTCCAATGCTAAGGGTGGTGATCGCCCAAAGCGAAGAGAAAATGTGGATTCTGTAGCAGGAAGGGCACACTAAGGTCAAGTGTCCCCAACGAGAAAGTATGGATTATTAACGTTAAATGTTAAGCGTTTTCGGAATTTTGTTACGGTTGTTTTTACTGCCGATTGTGTACATAAAGAATAATGCATACCCGAAGGCGCCTGTCATTGGGATATATCCGAAATCCGCCTATTTGAAAACTCCTCCAGGAAATATTTGTCGTTTTTTAGTAAGAACCGTCCTTCGGTATAACCATCCTGATAGGAAAATAATTAAATTAACACTTCTTCTTTTTTTAGCATTTCAAGCTTATTGCTTTCACACTTCGCTTATTGCACCCTATGAGAAACACAAATGAAGCTTATGTAACAAATGAAAAGCATGTGTGACCACACATAGTCGTTATGTGTAAACATAGGAAATATGTGTGGTTACAAATAGTCCCTCAAGGAAAATTCCTAGACCAGACCGCGAATCTAACCCAATCACGTCCAGCACGGTATGGCTTTCTAGCTGCGCCTTTACCGACTGAGCTAAGGGAGGACCCAATTAACACTAACTCCAATTTCCACACTTTTGATTGTTATTTTTTGTATTCTCCCTTGCGCGGAAGTAACGATTTTTGATGAAGTTTGCAGATGCAGCTAATTTCTCATCTCTATGCGAAGCGCTATGAGTGGACAGTAATTTTATTACTAGAACGAATAGACATGAAGAGAAAGTGTATTGATAAGTTCCGTATAGGGCAACGGCAGGCTTTGAAATTTCAACGAAAATTCATGCTATTTGGCAACCAGGTTTAATCCAAAAACAAACAATCGGTTCTGTAACTGGTGCCAGAAATGACCTTATCTTTCAGGAGGTGGCGAGTGT
>JASCZW010001757.1:0-230936 GCA_034211315.2 Aedes japonicus
AAAAGTATATCTGTATAATTTACGAAATCCGGTAATTTTTTTTACGGATATCTGTTTACAGATATCTTGTTTTTGTTGTTGTAGAAGGAGATGTTCGCTCATCAACATAAGGCACCAAGAGTGAACATTACTGTTTTTGGCTAGAATAAAAGATGTGATGAGAAAATGTTGAAAGTTCCGTCAGTGTGCGGCAGGCTCGAAATAGAACAGATGTTTTTTATTTAGGAAAATTGTTTTTTATTTAGGAGAATTAATGTGTACAGTGGTACTCGAACCATGGACGTCAATGTTTGCCCTGACATCCCACTGCGAGGTAGGTTGTAGGACGGAGCAAGTCCGCCACTGCAACAGGCAAAAATTGCATTTGGAGCATGATACGGTGTTAAAAATTCAGTTTGTTTAGAATATTTTGCCATCAAACAAAATTTCCCGCAATACTTGAACATTTTTCTTAGATATAATTTACTGCTAAATTAATCAGAAGAGCAGAGAATCGAACATAGTAGAATAACAAAAACGAACCACGATGCCACAGCGAAGTTTGAGAGCTGCGGCCATTTGGCCGTATTGCTGTTTCTATGCCCGGCCAAGTAGGATTTCATGAAGTTCTCAAGTGCTCGTTTCAACATCTTTTACGAGAATCTTTTCACAATCTTGCTATGGTCTAAACGAAATATTTCTAGACCGGACCGGAATCGGACCCAGCCACCACCAGCATGGCGTTGCACTTGGTAGTTGCTTACCGACTGAGCTAAGGGAGGACCCATCCTTCCTACCCTGTAGATTCATTTAATGAGTTGTGGTTCAAATCTATTAATTTGAATCAACTCATTTTACAGGATCAATTTTGCAATTATTGCAACGCAGTAATGTGTCTTTCAATATTGACAAAAAAATCAAAGGTCATCTAACCCATTTCCGGGGTGCCTTCTCGTGCTGGCTGCGCTTGTTTTAGGGTAGGGAACGGCTTAGGTGAATGTTTTAATCAGTTGTTAGGAAATAGTTCTAAGACTCCTACATTTTCTCCAAATTGAGGTCACTGTTGGTGCAGACAAGCACCAAGCTCTAACCAGCGATTCGAATGCATAAACCATGTTTGATTATCAATTTATTGCTTTCTTTTTGAAGATTTAAAATACATCTTCTAGGAAACCAGCATTTTCCTACCTGCTGAAGACGTTTGCTCAAATTTTGCCTTTGTGTATTTTTCGTTTGATCTCGTGTACTGAATGGAATGTCTTCATCAGCTCCTTCTCACGTCTAGGCTTGTTGGCAGAATGTGATGTTAAATAGTGAGTTAAATTTATTTCATATTTAGATAAATATAAAAACGTTTCGGAGCTATCCAATAGTTCTCAACGATAAATAATGCATGACTGTTACTTTTGAGAGAACCGATGTTTCTTCTCTTCTCTGTTAATTAAGGATATAGCGCATTGGTATTGTAACGTGAAGCCTGCTGTCTCTTACAATTGTTTGTTTTTAAACGAAGCATCCCGTTTGTCGTCACAGTCGCTTTGTAAAACATTTCCGTGAAAGTAAATGAAATAAACTGCTAATAGAGATTGTGGATATAGCAATCGACATGTTTTGATTGATTGTTTTCGAGAGCGGATGGGTAAAACGAAGGAGCGGGTTGAAGAAATTTACGTTTGCCTTCGCATACATGCACGGAATCGCACTCATACAATATTGGCAGTTTATGTACAGACTACGAAGCTGAAGAAAACATTTCTATGATCGGAAAGCAATCCGCATGATTTTAATAAGTCCCTGCAATCGGGAACTTTATTCCATTGCTATGAAATTTCTGAGTCTAATGCTCTTTTCCTAAGGTATGTTTCGATCAATCACAAGTAAACAGAGGGATTAACGTCCATATATTGGCAGCTCTAAATATAGATTACATACAGCTTCATCAAATATCCCAGGTGCTGGATAAACTGATTAAAACCCGTCCCGTACCCTATATTGGATTAGATTAGATTAAATGAAAAAAATGATTTTGAAAACAGATTTGAAAACAAGAGTCTCATCCGCTCCTAATCATGAGCTATTTCAGTATTGCTTTTGAGGCACCTCAAGCTACTTCCGTTTCTTAATGTCTGTTACAGTCCCCTGCTTCTTCACCTTATATCTCTTAGAACCACACTTCAAGGTGTTTTTGAAGGTACAGATGTCAGGTTAGAAAAAGTTGTTGTGGATACCACAACAACTAGAGCATAATAAAAGACCTCAGTTTTATTATTATGTGTTTTGGCACATTGTTTGAAGTCATGGATTTAAATTTTCATTTCCCAGAAAGCTGTCTGACCGTCTTAATAGATGGTGATAGTCTTTGTACCGGAACACATTCCTCATATTTTAATGTTCCCTTCACAACCATCAACAGCATTAACTGCCACATTGATTACAATAATAAAATATTTAGTCACTAGGATGCATTCATTGTAGAAAAGAGATAATTTTGACCAAATTTCGAGCCACAATGAGATATTCGCAAGTTAAGCAACGCATAAATGCATTTCGGACCATGCCTGTCTCACTCATTAAAACATCGAAAACATCGACCTTACTCAAGGATTTCATGTAAAATTATATCTCTTGAAACCGAAACATACGCAACTCGACAAAAGGTGTGTTTGATTTAATTTAGTTTATCGTATCTGCTGTTTCATTCTTATGTTCAAAAGGACGCTTGCATGTGTCGGTTTTAGGGCACCAAAATTTACTTGAAATTTTGGTAGTGTGTTCTGCATCCGTTGCTCAGATTGAATCTTAAATAGAAAATACGGATACGACTCGATGTGCTTTGGGAACAGATACTCATGTCCCTGATGAGCACAGCTGAAGAATAAGTAAAAGTTGCCTAACTCTCGAGTACTTTTTCAAACAGATGTATCTGTTTTTGTAAACAAAGAGGAGAAGTAGGATTCAAACGTAAATTTCTCAAAACTCTCAGCACCCTCACGGAAAGTAGCATCACCATCATGTTAGAGAAATGTTACTTCTTGTGTTGGTGGGCCTAGTTTGCATGAAAGTGAAAAAGGTTTCAAGAATTTAACGTTCACTCGAAAAATATTACATTTAGTTACTACTGGCAACACCTGTAGATATCTTCCAGTGCTAAATTAAGTGACGTTTACATGCATATCACATAGAAAAAGAAATTCTACTTGACTAATCGTTTACATTTCACTGGACACATAAGATTCACTTGATTTTGCAAAGCATTTTCCACTTCCTGAATCACATGAAAGATAAGCGAATTTCTAGTGGATATTTTCCACTGATTATGTGATTGTTTTTTGTGTGTTTGAATCTTGCTTCCCCTCTTTGTTTACAAAATCAGATACGTCTGTTTGAAAAAGTACTCGATAATTAATGTTGAATTTTAAATCTTTAGCCGAACCGAAAAAATATATTTTACCTGTTCAACATGCAACATAGTCTTTTGCTCAAAATGTGAGTGCTTATTAACTTGAGCTTAGCCCAAGATTACACCAATGCCCGCCGCATACTAAGCAGTGAAATATGCCATCATCAGAACCCGTTTGTAACGTGGCCCGTTTTATGCCACAACAATTCCACGTCATTCCCTGTTGCTCTCCCGTGTTTTCCACATTCGCACGACCAAGCTTCAAAACGGGGGACAATTACGTTTGTTCGATTGCTCGCTCGGATTCGTCAAGTTTGCACGCAAATAATTTTCATGTTTATTTATAAATTCAATCTACACAACACCGATCGAGTTGGGGACATCGCTGCCACTCTGCTATCAGAAACCAGTTTGTTTGTGTTTTTTTTCTCGCATTGTCCACATTACCGGCGAACTGTTTCTTGGCAAAAAATAAAGTTGATACAGTTGAAAGTGAAATGGCTATAATGGTCTATCAACGAAGGTGTCCTTTTGTGAAACAAAATAACTTCCATTGAGCTATATTTAGAACATTCATCGCATGCAGGAATTGGAACAATGTGTTGTTATCGATTTTTCACCCCATCTCACTACCAACCCTCTCGAAAAGTGTTCTCTTTCGATGCTATCAGCTTATGTTGTTACTTTGCTCTCTCTCTTTCTATGTTATGTCTCGTTCACATTCACTTCATCCCGAGGTTTGTGAACAGGATAACGGGCTATGCTCGGGGAAAATGTGTAACGAAAGTTAATTACGTAACATACACTTTTCGGCCATCGATGGGTCTGTATTATAATTGAATTAAGGAAGCTTGTCGAACTGTGCTGTTTTAAAGACAATTTTTCCATTTCCTTATTATGTTGCTTAGTAGTGAACACATATTCCATGTTCTTCACTCAAACCGTAGTTGACACCTGGATTGTTATCATGTCAAACTCGCAAGCAGAATCTTACTCCGAATGTTTCTCACAGTTCACCAACACATACGAATACATACACCACACAAGCAGAGGCCAGAACGGGAATCAGCCTGAATTTATACAATTGTCGCACCACCGAAGAAAATCGATATTATTCTTCCGAACTTTAGAATCACTTTTACCTAGTGAAATCACGACTCTATGAGCACATAATCTTCACAACCGTCGATCACCCAGATAACAATTCCAACAGCAGCTACCGCCAACAAACGGAATCCGTAACTTTTAACACATTTTCAAAGAAGAGGAAATTTTCTTTCGCAAAGGTCACCTACTCAACGTGTGATTGCAGCAGTGCGTATAACAGTTATCCCCCAGACACGTCCAGAATGAGATCTGCCGATACAACTAGCCGCTCTCCTACTTCAGAGCATGACCGATGATGTCAAACGGAACATGCAAAAGTGCATTGCCTGATTCATCTCGCTCTCAAGCTACCACAAGCACACATACACACAAATTCCTAACGCCGGTTGAGAGATTTTGGCAGACGACTACTGTCAAAAATGCCGCATGATATCCCAAATGTAATTCCACGAGACACAGTTGGCTGACTCCCAATACCGACCACACCGCTCTGCCTAGAAGATCACCGTGCACTGAATGAAGAAGATCCCCCTTACCATTGGCGGCCTGCGCTGTACGCCACTAGTGTGTCAGATAGTGTGGTAATAGTGGGTACTACCATAAAGCAACATCAACGTAAAGGTGGTTGTACAACAAGCAAATGGATGATAATTACCTACTCCGTGGTTAGCTACATACACATCGTGCAGGTACGAGAGCGTAATGTAAGACTTCTGTAGAGGTTGTTTCTTTGATTTGGCCATAAAGCAATCCGCCACCGCCGGCCGGTTGGCCGAATGAGACATTCAGACGTAACAGCAAAAATGCTTCTGTATATAAAATCTCCACAGTCAGCAAGACGGTCTAACTTTCGAGCGAATAGCGAGTATAAACAATACTCAGATCACGGAGAGATACTTGCGAAAGGTGGGAGGACGAGATTGCTACCTCAGGAGTGCGATGAAGGCATATGGCGCATGTGGCTACCTGTGGCAGTGTTGCCGGTAGTACGGTTTTGAAAGATTGATGCTTTTGAAAGTGTTTCGTCGGCTCTTAAGTTAATGCTTTAACATCCACTGCGATGAATGGAAAATCTGGCGACAAATAATTTCATGTTTTGTTTGGTAGATTAAAATTTGAAAACATGAAAGGATCCCAAAAATTAAGACAAACATTTGTGCGATGATTTCATAGAACTAAATTAATGACGATCGATTGCAAAATATCTCGCTTTAAAATGTCATGAAAAAACAAACTCGATTGTTGCGTTTGGAGTGGGAAAATACCAATTAACTAACGACCTCTAGGCGACTAGTGGAAGGAAATGGTGTGTCTTTTGATATTGTGGAACCGGATTATATTTTTCTACACACAATCTAGCAAAGTATTACTAACTCGTGCAATATTCAAGCGCTCAGAAACAAGTAGTAAAACAATATCAGAAACCACAGTGAATTCTAATCAAAGAAATAAATTGGAAATTCCTAGTTTTAATCAACAGTACACAGAGTGCAGCCGCATACCAATTATGACGTTGACGTTACTCTCATTACAGGTACTTCAGCTGAAATTTCTTTCAAGCTTCACATATATGGAGATTTTAATCAACGTAGTGCTGACTTCATTTTAGATACCGAAAATGAGTGCATCCTACTACCAGTCGTCGGAGAAAATAAAACATTGCAGTTTATTTTTGACAAAACTGCAGGTCTAGGGCTCAACCAAGTTAACCATGTAAAAAACCAGCAAAATTGCTATTTAGATTTTTTTATTGACAAATATTGAGGAAGATTTCTGTACAGCAGAATAACTTTTTCCATTATGGAAAAATGTAGCTTTTCACACAGTAATTGAGTTTTCTAGATTTATCCACGAATACAAAAGACCCGACGACTTTGGATATGAAGAGGTCTTCCAATATCATTTAGCAAATTATGATATCATAAGAAATAAACTTATCAGAATTGATTGGCAAACCATTTTTAAGAACGAAGCAAATATTGAGACTTCTGTTGAAGTTTTTTTTTTATAAATTATTGTTTGAAATAATATTTGAACAAGTGCCATTCAAAAGAATAACGCGACAAGGTAAGTCAAACCAGCCAGTTTGGTATAATAAACAAATAAAAAAAAATGAAAAATCGGAAACAAAAAGCAAACAAAATATACAAAAGAGATGGTAACATTAATAACCTGGCAAACTACTGAATCGAACCATAAAAAATGTATTTGATGAGCACAATTCAAAAACTGACCTTGAAATTAAGTCTTGCCCATAAAAAAAATTCAATTATGTTAAAACTAAATTGAAATCTGTCAATTTCCCATCTAGAATGCATCCTTACTCATATGTTGCTAATAACGCGGAAGAAATTACCGATCTATTTGCAACATTCTTTTAAGAAATATATACCACATTTGCTAAAGAAGATCGCGATTATGAATATTTCGATTTCTTCCCAGGATTTTCACGGGACATTGGAGTTAGTCAAGTCGAATTTCAAGACATCTTGCAAGGTTTGAATAATTTAGACGTTTCTAAAGGTTCTGGCCCTGATGGAATACCACCCGTATTTATGAAAAACTTTATTTTGGCTATTTAATATGTTATTGAAACCTGGGATCTTTTCCAAACTGTGGAAAAGTTCCTACCTAGCACCTATTTTTAAAAGTGGAAAAAAATCTGACATACGTAGCTACCGTGGAATTGCCATTTTATCTTGTATTTCTAAACTTTTTGAAGCAATTATTAATGAAAAAATTTTCACTCAAATCAAAAACAGAATGACTACCAAGCAACATGGATTCTTCAAAGGACGATCAACTAGCACAAATTTACTGGAATTTGTTAACTACTCTCTGATAGCCATGGACAATGGTAACCATGTAGAAGCTCTTTATACAGACTTCATCAAGGCTTTTGATCGCATTGACATACCCATGCTTTTTTTTTAAATTGCAAAAATGCGAATTGAGCCAAGAATTCTCAAATGGATCGAATCCTATCTCACTAACTGCCAACAAATAGTAAGATTCAAAGGGAAGAAATCAAACCCTATTCAAGTCACCTTTGGAGTCCCACAAGGCTCTCATGTGGGGGCCTTATTTATTTTTTATGTAAATGACACTTTCATTTATTCTTAAAAACATTAAATTTCTTGTTTATGCTGGTGACATGAAACTAAACATGAAAAAAGGTATCATTACATTCCAGAATGAAATAAACGTTCTCCGTGTCTGGTGTAACAAAAGTACACTTTTACAGCTAAACGTAAAAAAAATGTAATTCGATAACTTTTAGTAGAAAACGAAGCACCGCAAACGTAACTATTAATTTAGGGAATCAGCCAGTTGAAAAGTGTAAAAGAGTAAGGGACTTAGGAGTTATCTTGGATTCCAAACTTACATTCATTGAACATTGCAGTACTATCATCAACAGAGCAAATAAAATGCTTCGATTTATAAAACGTTTATGTTATAATTTTCATGACCCGTACACAATAAAAACATTGTACATTCCATATGTGAGGTCGATACTGGAATATTGTAGCGTAGTTTGGTCACCATTTTCAGTCATACAAGAAGAACGAATAGAATCGGTACAGAAGCAGTTTTTACTACCCAACAAACAAACGAAAGCAGTAAATAAGCATACATGCTTTATTAAAGCTGAATTACGACTATCGCAGCTGAATAAAAAATCTGACTGAAATATAAGCTGAATAACCATGTTCTCAATTGAAATATTAACATTAATTAAAGTGTTTCATTTTGTTTGAATAACATGCTTAGTAAAAGCTATTTTAGTATTTATATGTAACTAAATTTACACAGTTCAACAAAGAGATGGATAACAGTTTATAAATCTGTTTAAACATCGTTTATATAGCCTAGCTAATAAAACCTGATATTGAATTGAATAACAGCTGTAATGAACATCACTATTAAACTGATCCAATTGTAAGCTGAAGAATAATAATACAAAAGCTTTTCACAGGTGTCTTAAATGACTTTTATTCAACCACTGAACAATTAGTTGAATTACAGTTTATGTCTCTAATGCAACGCCTTTTAACTAGCTAATATTTAGTTGAATAATAGCTGTGGTTTAAATCAATAGTCAGCGAAATAAACAAGAATTACAATGAAGTGAAGTGGGGCCTCCAAAGTGTTCGTAATTTTAGTTCAATATTTCTTCTTCAACTTCAAGTTATGCTGTATAAATGATATAGATATTCATTGAATTCAGTTAATTCTTAAGTTTTCGTTCCTGAGTTGTTCATTTTTGGTGTCGGGAAAAAAGTATTGAAGTGTTATCATGAGTTAAAAATATGGTCAACTGTTTGGAGCAAATAGCTCTTTACATTGCCCTTCAAAATAGAAAACATCGCATAAATAACAGCAGAAAACATTGTCATAAATTTTAATCGTCTCTTGTTCAACATGCCCTTGTCAACGTAACGCACGTAGTAAAACCGAACATCCAATATCAAAGCTTGTGTACAGCTTGCTAATTCAGACGTAAAATCACAACATTTAGAAGCTTTAATTGAGCATTGATGTTGCTTATTTACAGACAACGCTATAAATAGAATGTCAATGTAGCTCAATCAGATCATCACTACTGCTACTATTAAATATATTACATTGAGCTTATATAGACGACTCCTTTATGCTTCATTCAATTCTAGGATAGCGCAGTTGGTAAGTCGGGTAGTTGAGGATACGAAGGTTGATGGTTCAAATCTCGCTATTAAATTGTAGTAAATAAATGTTACACAATGTTTCTGTTAATGTACATGTATAATAATATCAAATTAAATATGCATAGTACAAAATGTCTATATTGTATGGATAATCATACAAAAATACTTTTTTTTTAAGAATTTAGATAAGTTGAACAAAAGTTCTATAAAAGGCACAACAGCTTTTTAATATGCTTAATGGTGTTGAAGAAAAATTTCATCATCACTGTTAATTAACAAGGAGAGGATATATTATTGTTAAAAAAGAACTCGATTAGCTCAATAAAGGCCACTTTGACTTTCGGAATTGCCCTCCAGTTCTGTGCAGCAGTTAAACAGCAGTTATTGAATTATCAGCTGAACTATATTGCTTAGAACTTGCTTCTTAAACATGTACAGTTGGCAGTGTCCAACAGCACTTGACTACAGCTTAATAACTTCTCCAAATTTGTGTGAATAATGCTTGAACAAAAGCTGTGTTTGTAAATAGTTCAGAGATTATTCAACACACTGCTGAATTAAATCGTCATAGTGATGTTTATTTAATGAGTGATTGTTTGTTGGGTATTTGACCTTCGTAAATTAGGTTGGACAAGGTTACCATTTCCAACTTACGAAGCACGCTGTATACTCATCAGCATCCAATCATTAAAGGGGCGCCGTGAATTTGCATTAGTTGCGTTGACTCGGTAGAAATTTTTGTGAAATTTAAATTTTACATTCCGTCCGGGCAATTACGAAATAGAAATATATTTACTACAAGCCATCACCGCAGAAATTACTCAAAATTTGGACCTCTTAATTTGATGATGGGAACGTACAATAACCACGGAGAAAATGTCGAGTTCACCATGACTAAAACAAAATTGAAGCTATATTTTAATACAATTAGATAACCTATACATTAAAAATATAAACCTGATATGTTCGTTTTTAAGGCGTACTATATATTTAAGAAGTGAGACATAAAATTGTAAATATCATTGTAACAGATATGTCTACTACTGATTGACGACAAATAAAATAAAAAAAAATTCTATATCCATCCATCATTTAACCAGTTATTAACAGTATTTTTGATAATAAAGCAAATCAATCAATCAGTTTCTTAACAGTAAGAGATTTTTTGTCTGTTTCCAACAAATATTAGAATGAAAATAAACAACGAACATTTCGGAGTTAATTCCGCAACACTGCCACCGATATCGCTGATGAGTATTGCACATTCACTGCAATCATAAAGCGGACAAATTGGCACTAATTTTCAAGTATAAAACAATTGTGGACTAGTTATCCGCATGACCCGTTTCTTATGAATTTCGTTGATGGTATACAGCAAACTAACATCTCTCGTTGCATTTTGTATCCACACGCGGAGTTGCGAATCATCCATGAATCAAACTGCTTTACGAAGAACACCTACCGGACGGGAGAGAATACGCTATTCTTTCCCTCTCACCAACAGCGAATCATCATCTCCGGCAGAACGAGGGAGAAATTAAACTTTTTCAAAGAAAACCACATCGCGCATGTTCGCCATCGAATATCGTACGGTACAATCGAACGAGCCAACCCAACAGCATAGGCCATGGCTTTGGAACAGAGAAGTAAACAATTTGAAAGTTTTTGCCCCCACTCTACGTCAGCGAGCTGTAAGTATAGGACAAATTGAACGTTGCGCGGATTCACACACCAGTCGGGTGATGGAAAACATGATTCGTGTGACGTCAGGCCGGACGGATCGAAGGTATCTGGCGTGATATCGGATGATTTTGCTGCTCATGTCTCGTAGGTCGATTCAAACTTTCATACATCCAACTTTTTTTTTCCAGGCACCTCCGTTTTTGCACAATCACTTGTTTGTATCCATTCAATTTGATTTGACACTCTCCATGGAAACGGCTATTGAATTGCTGAGGCAAAACTATTTTCTTCACACCAACTGACCAACGTATTGAGAAAACTGCTCCGACATCTGTTTATAACACAACTCGAATGAAAATCACCTCTGAAACGGCACAGGCCTTTCCCTGTAGAGAAGCCGGATAACACACATCGGTGCAGCACGCGGAAAAGAGAGTTTGTACGTGTGTGGAAAACTGTTATACACTCGGTCCATGCTGACTGACAGCGGCAGGAGCGACTCATGCCCAAGTGTGCGTATGTTTATCCTTTCTATGTTTACATACACTAATGCCGCAGCCGCAAGGACATAGCTGTGTCTGGTGATGTATGACGTCATGGAACATGCTTGACTCGATGACGTTACATTCGAATAGGCTCGATATGATTGGGCAAGCATAACCGTGCCACTTTCAGGGGAGGTTGTTGTTATTGAGCGCAAGCACGCTGATAAAAAACCTAGCATTAACGAATGCGAAACTCTTGCTACCGAATTCAGCCGGTTCAGAAGCGAGACTGTGCCATCCTCGTGTGACCAAGTGCAGTAAGTGAACGCATTTTAGATACACCATTTATAAAACAGGGGTTCTTTGTTGGGGAAAATCTGCCTCAGCTGCAAACATTGTCATTCGATTTCAACGACCGTCGGTAACTGTTGTCAATTGAAGAACCTTGTCATAAAATGTACATCGTTTATTTAAGTTACGTTAGGAAGATTTTATACACTTTTAATTCAAAGCCGTGTTAATTCAACTAAAACTACGCTTTATTTTAGGTGATTCTCCCGCAAACAACAGCTACTGACTGTTAACAGGAAGATGGACTTGTACAATAATTTCAGGAATCAATTATTGTTCGCCATAATGCACAAATTCCGGTACAGAACTTTGTTCCATAATGAGAAGTGTATGCTTGAATGAAGGAAACGGGTAAAATGAACAGAAAGAACAATCATGGAATTCTTATTTTATTACCTTGAACCGGCGATGTGCTCCGACCGGCTCCGCCACGCGTGGGTTTTATCCACTTTTATTCTCTTTGATGCACCGAAGTTGAAATGCACCAACGGATTTATCGCGTTGCATTTGAAAAGGGACTATCTTCGTTGTTCGATTGACTCAATCGGCTTTCTCTTCGGTTTATCACGGCTATATACCCTTGCATTTGAAGTGCTGCTAACAACTTAGATTGAGAGAATACGATGTAAGCTTGTACATTGAACAATACATTCTATGAAAAACGAAAGAAACAGAAGAGAAAATCTATCAAAAGAACTGATCAACGAAGAAACGCCCTTTTGAAACGATATGAGAGATTTGTGCAGTAGTCAGCTCTCCCAGACTTTTCGAGAGCGTAGAGAGGGTTGTTTATCTCTCGTTTCCCTCTTCTCTCTTATCTAAACCACACGACAATCACCGATACACAATTTTATACTATTCTACTCAAAGTATACAAATCAGTCAAAATATTCTATCAAAACGTTATATGCTTAGTACTTTCAGTATAACATTTCTTTGGTATTATAATAAAAACCGCATACATTAATCATTAAGAAAATAAACCAAACGGCCTTGAACATCTCCAAATTCAGCAAATACGCAAGCAATAGAGGCATTATTTTTAAATTTCAAATCAAATGCACCCAATGATGAGTTTATCTAATCGACTACAGTAGTAAGACTTGATTGCCACCGTAACCATTGACTCAACCCCACTTAACCTATGGTGCCACTTTCCTTGTAGCGGATAGTAAATTGATATATAATGTACAACAATTTAGTATTTTTGCATGCAATTTCTTTTTTCACTTTTGCTCTCCGCTTCAAGACTTCTGAAAATGTGTTCTAGAGCCAACTAATTTGCTAAAATAATGGTTCTAGATTGCATGTTTCACAATTCAGCGAAGACCTCTATGCTTAAAAAGTACCCATCGTAGATAAAGGTGTATGTATTTGCTAAGTAGAGACAATCAACTGTGGTAATCATGGATGGCAGATTTGAACACGGCTAATTCATATAACCGAAGGTTACATATATACTGTATAAAGTTCACAATTTTTTTCACAGTCATACATTTAGCGCACACTGTGAGAATGAAAAACCCATCTTCACTTATTTTCTTAATAACCCGCATAACGAAAAACAATTTGCTATATAGTCAAAATTATATTTCGAATGTAAGATATATTACCACATTTTATGTTATTGTTATCGAATAGTTTGATCTCATATTCACCATACAACCTCTACATTAACACATATTGTTAAGGTATGCCGTATTGTCATTGAAAGGTTTTTTAATGTTTGCACTCGGCGTGGATTATATACCAACTTTTTGGCATACACTCAACCAAATAATCTTAAGAATTTCATAAGGTTTAACTTATGAACGATGCTTTGAAATTTCATAAGGCTGACTTATGAATGGAGTTTGTTTCACACGACGTTGTTCTTATACTCCTTTAAGCTCTCTTGATTACAAGCGTTGATATATACTAGTGGGCAAGTCGCTGGACCTATAAACTCAACGTGCATGGTTCGAATCCAGGTTGCTCCATATTTTTACTTTTTCAACATCATTAAATTTCATAAGACACATTTATGAAATCCATACTGAGTTCTTATAGCAAATAATCATAATGCAATCTTATGAATTTCGAAAGTTTATTTCGATGAGTGTAGAGTAAAACAAACATTTTGTTCGTGAAAATTGCCATTTTTTTCTGGTAACCTAACTTAACCTCCTATTCAACTCCCTTGCGCTGAACTGGCCGGCTCGACGTGCCGCAAGGGCTCAGTAGGGATTCCAGGACCCGAAGCTAAGAGTCAGTTCCATTGTGGTTATATCACTTCCAATTATTCTTTTCCGCTACAGCAGCAGCACATCAGATATTTTAGAATATACTATTCTTTGTAATTTCAGGTCATCCAAGGAACTCCTAAGTATTTTTAAATAATTTTTAAGTACTTTGTTTTTTTCTGGTGATTATGATAATTTATCTCAAGGTTAAGTAGATGCATGAGCGTCCTGGGCCCATCTACAATTGCTCATAGCAGGATCACGATCTAGTAGATATGTAGAATACACGTAGAAATTGGTGTTATCATTTTATGCTATAACATCCACTTCGCTATTTTATCTATATTCTATGCCATTTTCACTGAAAAAACAGAATGTAGAACGCTATTGTATACGACAAATTCTACTCAAAAAAGCATTTCCACTTATGTCACCAAAACTATATAATTTATATTGTTCATTTACCTGTTCACCACTATCATTTTCTTGGGATCCAGACCAATGTCAAGTTATCGAGATTGTTTTTTTTGTCTGGTTTTGCTTTAATCTACATGTTTTTGACGTTATTCATTGCTTATGTAACATTTATTCCTCCCAATTGTTTGCTGTTTTCAGCTTTTCCAAAGACTAATAGGGATAATGAAGCATGGTTCAATTCTTTTTCAGACACAAACCGAGTCGGCCTAAATCGCATATTACGCCTACTTGCTATGTGTTGTTGATCTATAACTGTAAAAACAAATTCTTAGTAGATATTAATTTTGTCGAAGCTGCAACGGCGGGAAGTCTTTCGATGACCAGTAAAAGTTACGGATATATATTCTACTATAGTTTACTGGCTTGCTCGTATTTTTATTTTACATTAGACGTCAGATTCTTATTTTATGTTATGATATTAAATGATATGATATTATTGCATTTAAATTTATCTGATAAAAAATTCTATAGTACCTGTGAGACTCACTACAAAAAGTTTTTGTGATTCAAGGAAACGGAACAGCACTTCGAAATATTTTGTTTACTATTCTTCAAATGCTATATAATTTCAGTTCATCCATGGATATTCCAAGTATTGTAAAATATGTTTGAATAATTTTTTTTTCTCATGGCTACTATATTGTCTTAACTTTCAGGTTTACAAATGGAATTGTTACTATCATTCTTACGTTTACTTACTATATTAAATATCATTATAATAATCGTTCATTATATCCTAGAGGGTTTGAGCTGATTAGTGGAATACGTGTAACTAGAAATTAGAGGAGGGATTGGTATCTTCCATTTGGTTCCAACTACCTTTGCTTGTCTTCGACAGATACGCGTATTTCGTCTACAATGTGCAGACTTCTTCGGTGTCTCGTACTAATAACTCGAGTTATTGGTACGAGACACTGAGGAGGTCTGCACATTGTAGACGAAGTGCGCGTGTCTGTCGAAGATGGGCAAGGGTGGTTGGAGTTGAATGGAAGATACTAGTTTTTCGTCTAATTTCTAGTTCACTATATGTTTTATCAGTTTAATATTCACTATATTTTATATATTACTACATGACATTGAATATATTTTGGGCAGGGAGGGAGCATCAGGGTATCATTCAATCTGGAATTGGACAATGGAGTGGTATGACAACCGGCGTCTAGGAGGGAATAAACAGTATCATTTTCTTATCCTACCGATTCGATTGTGATGTTGCGAATTCTACTCCAACAGTTTCAGCGTGAGTGACGCGCCCTTCTTAACAAGTCATCCCGTAGAAAGCTTAATGAGTATTGCGAATTGGGTTATGCGATTTGTTGGATCGTATCGTTGGAAGGAGAATCTTATATTCCCGCGGGTTTCGCGTAAGTGTCTCTGCTTACGGGTCCGCCCCACCGTTTTTGGCCCTTCATACAGCGTTACTGTGAATGCAACCCGGTAACTCAATTTGATCTTGCTATTAAGTGGAGCTGCATACATGCAAGGTCGTAGAAGGGATGGTGGCTACCACATACATACATACCTAACTTAACCTCCTATTCAACTTATTGTTATTTTGCCTTCTACCACAGAGAACAGACATTCAAACTGGAGAGCCCTTCGTGTGTAAATTTCTGTAACGACTATTTTTAAATAACAGGTCGTTTCCGTTAGTTTTGGTGAATCGTATGTTGATGGCGCCACTTGCTCGCCTCGAGATTTGATAGTCTGTCAATTTTAGTTTGGTGAAACCTAAACTAGGCGGCGTTATTTTTCCAACGGTTTGCTTTTAAAAATTTACACAGTAAATTGAAGAAAAAATGTTCGAGCCTGGATGTCTGTTCTCTGTGCTTCTACCATCTGACATATTGTTAAAACTATACAGGAGATTGTAAGTTTATAGTTGTCAACTATAAGGGTAAATGTCGTAACAATAACGGAAACGGTCCTCAACAATAAGGGAAATGGTCCAGGAATAGTTTGCAATGATTCGGGAGGCTGTCCAGTGTCCGGCTGCAATCCTTCAGACCTGCAATATGAAGAATCATTCTTATACAGTACATATTTATAATACCTAGTCCTACTTATCCTGCAGCCTCTCAAGCAATGCATAGTGGTTTTTTTTCGAACTTTTGAAAATAGGGGCAAGACAGAGGTCAATCCATATTAAATCACCTTTTAAAACTAATGTGAGGTAAAATGGATGGTGAATGGCAGGAGCTAACAAAAGAAAAGTTGAAATATTTTTAAAACCCAAAATACCCATTTTTTTAAGTATCAAATGAATCATATGGGTAATATTTTACCCATTTTCGTGTTTTTTATTCACCCATTTTTTGACAACTGCATACAGTTTTGAAAAATGAGTGACATTTTACGCATTTATTGGTTTTACATTCCTACCGTGTAGAGCTGCCCTCAATTGCATGCTTACAACTACGACTTACAAGTTCAAAACAACCTTTTATTTATATTGCTGTCCCTTTTTTTCAAATGGAAAAATTACCCAACTTTCGTAAAAAGTGGAACAAATCATTAATAGAGTTGTTTCACTTTTTACGGATATTTAGTAACTTTTCCGTGAAAAAAAAGGAACGGTAAATAAAAGAGAGGCTGTTTTGAGCGTGAAGACTTTATGACGTGCGTGCGTGCGTTAAAAATCAGTAAGCCTACTAGGGGGAATAACGACTGAGTTTGGTAAAATGGTATAACACGGTGGTTTGGTAAAATGGTAAAATGGTATCATATGGTATCACCAAGGGTTAGTCGCTTAGAACAGTGTACCAGCCACAATGCCATACACACTAGACGAATATGTTTCCTAACAGTGGCACTTCGATTTTCAATCCATACCACATGAGTGGCACACAAAGGCACACTTTTGACAGTTAAGCAGTTATTTCTACACACTACCAAAATCTCGTGTAAATTTCTGTCCCTGAGACCGACACATGCAAGCGTCCTTTAGCGCATAAGAATGTGTTGAAAGAGATGAGAAAATAAATTCATCCGAACACATCTTTTGTCGAATTGCGTATGCGTCAGTTTCAGGAGACATAATTTTACACGAAATCTTTCTTTACGTTCCCCGACGTTAACATTCCCCGACTTTACGTTCCCGGACTATTTACAAACATGGATTAGGTCTCGTGTAAAATACATAATTTCTTAGTGTGTATAATATAAAAAAAAGCAACCTTGCCAATAGATCATTGCACCGAATGTATTAACCTCACTTTTTTGACAGTTCAGGGAATGGGAACTTCCAGAACATTGGAACGCTTGTTGACACACTCAAAAATAAATAGCACAGGAGAAAAGTGTACTGAGCGATCAACTCCTTGGGTATCACACATCGGCTAATGCTTTGTTCAGACTACAAAGTTGTAACATGTTATTCGTAAAGTAATGCCTTGTTCAGACGACAGATTTATAACATGTTATAACGGTTATCAAATGATTTCCACAAAAATTTTGTCATCAAGATGCAATGACGTTTATAACACTTCTAGAACGTGTTTGGAATTAATGGAAATGACTATTTAAAAAGATTTGTTGAGTTTATCGTTCAGTTAAGCTGACCTATAAAAGCATCTTATAGTTTACCCTTTCCTTCTCAAAAAGATTCTCGATGTTTTGAAATGCAAAAATACGTTCATTTTATGTTCAACAAAACTAATTCCATACTCTGCCCCACCCTGCTATAAGTGGAACTGACAATTGTAAGAATGGACTAGAAGGTGTGGATCACTTGGTAGTTTTCAACTGATTGAAGAAAGGACCATGCTGAAGGCGACATGGGACGAGGTGACCAATAGTTTATTAATAGTTTTAGTTTTTTTTTATAGGAAAATTGACAATTGTTGCACCGGCTCAAAGCCTTCAAATCGTTGCACAGTCCGTGTTTTTTCCAAAAGGTGTGCAGCAATTGGCGAACTTTTAAACTGTGCAACCATTTGGGCAATTTTCCTAGGGAATGCAAAAATGGGCCAGGTTTAGATACCTCTCATATAACGACGAACACCAGGTTGAAAGCTGGTGTAAAGTCCCAGGAAGGACGTAATAAAGCCGGCTTTCTTTTCGGACTTTTCGACATTTCGATTTGCCGCTTTGAGCGAGAGTTTTTTTTTTGCTGGATTCTGGATTGCTGGAACAGCCACAATTGTACAAAGCATATTAATTGTTTTGTTTTTTTTTTTACATGAAAAGAAGAATTAAGTTACCATTACGTTTAAGGTTGCATTGTTCTATATCCGGATCATGCATGCTATTTAAATAACCTTTTGAAAAATGATTGAAACAAATAGTGATTGATTGGTCTTCTAATATTTCGAACCACTTAACAACAACAACTTTCTTCTAGCGGCTCTACTGTCACTTCGAGTTTCATCAATTCACTAAAACATGCAAGCTACTTGGGATGAGCTTTGTATAAACGTCATTAATCAAAATAGGCTTATAACATGTTATAACTGCTCAGTCTGGTCAGTGTTTAATACTACCGAATATTATATCTGTTCATACTTGCCAGACACCCGTTCACACAACTATCTATATTACGTGATATAGAGTATCTTGATAACAAATGCCATACACGTCATTTCCAGTGAAAACTAAATGTATGGATGCTAATATCAAGATAGCCTTTATCAAGTACCGTAAGTTGTAGAGTGAACGGTGTGTAAAACACTGATCAAACTGAGCAGTTATAACATGTTATAAGCCTATCATGATGACGAATTTCTTGTTGAAATTATTTGACAACCGCAGTATTGTTGCATCGACCAGGACTCCCTACGTAAATATAGATGAAGTGAATTCTGAAATTCGAATACGAAGCTTTATTTGTTTTTAATAAAAATAAAAGTTTAAATTCTTATTTGTACCGTTACGTCGTCGTTATGTAGACGAATTTCAATATGACAACCATCTGGAAACAAATAAGTATTATATATTGTCAAGATATTTAAAATCATAATTAAATTATACAACATGAGACCATTGTGTACATAAAGGGTGTCCACAGTTAAATTACATCACTTTCAATAAGCTGTAAAATTTCGCCCTTTGAGTTGATTTCAACGAAATTTTCGGTGAAATGACCTGTATTGTTTACACTGCGTGAGTTTCAGTGTGAAATGTGTCGTAGTTTTGAATATAGAGTCAAAGGAACAGCAAGTGCACGAGAATAGTTGGCACACGCACCTCGACAACCCACTTCTTTCGCACCAAGCCATCGGAAAGATGTTGAAAATTCACCAGTCTAGAGTGTCTCGTGTCATAAAGTGTTTCGGGGAACGTTTAACTGTCGATCAGAAGAAGGTGAGTGGTAGAAAAAGTGTTCCATACTGTGTGAAGGATCACAAGCGAGTGGTTGCTGCCTTTAAACGCAAACCCAACTGTTCCATTCGGGATGTCACGAAAAAGCTTCACTTGACCAAAATTTTCGTGCAGAAAGCCAAGAAACGAGCCAGGCTCCGTTTATTTAAAGTTCAGAAAGCTCCAAACCGCAATGAACAACAGAATAGGACAGCTAAAACACGTGCGCGTAAGCTGTACACACAAATGCTGACGAAACCACACTGCTGCATCATCGATGATGAAACACACGTAAAAGCGATAAATTCCCGACAACCAGTATGTGACTGCGAAAGACAAGTTCGGTGTTCCAGAGTCTCTCAGGCAACAGAAAGTGTCAAAGTTCCCCAAGAAATTCATGACTTGGCAGGTGATTTTTTCGTGTGGTAAACGGAGCAAACCTTTCGTGACAACTTCAACTGTAAATGGTCAAGTATACATGAATGAATGTATACTTGTATACAACGTGCCTACAATTTTTCGGCCGGACCTAGCCTCTTGTTACTACTCCAAGGATTTTCTGGAGTGGTACAAGACCAATGGTGTCAATTTCGTGTGGAAGGATCTTAATCCCCCAAACTCTCCAGAGTTGCGGCCAATTGAAAACTAGTGGGCTATAATGAAGCACGAACTTTGTAAACATCCTGAAGTTGTCACTACAGAACAGGAAATGTTGAAGTCATGGTTGAAAGCAGAAAATAATGTCGGTTCAGGCGTTGTACAAAATCTTATACGTGGTATTAAGAAAAAAAAAATTAAAGATACCTTAACCTAGATTATACATTGTATTTTATTCCCTGAATATTTCATTACAATCGGTTGAGAGACTGGTTTTTAAGGACAAGTTTAAAGTGATGCAATTTGACTGTGGACATCCTTTATTTACCTGGGGTTCACTCATACTTTTATTGGAAGAATTCCTGCCCAAGCGTCAAAATACCGGAAAGATTAGACGTGTAACCCTGTACATTCCTATGTTTTCAAGGCATTGGGAAACCCAAGCCTCTCTAATCCGGAAACACATTCCTTTCCTTTATTTTTTTTCTTGAAACGGGAAACGCGTTCAAATAAATCGGCTGCATTACATTCCATTCCTCTGTATAAAACTCTAAAGCCATTTCATACACAGTGGACTTGTTCCGAATAATTTGGCAATTGTTCGGTATTCTAAGGATGAACCTAAGGAATATACCGCAATTGCGATCTGCGCATCCAAAGAGATAGCCGGTCGTAACACGGTGATCGCAAAATGACTCTTTGCAGTATATATCTGTCACCAAACCAATCATTCTACAAAGAAGACCCTGAAAATATAATTCAGCTCTTACCCGACCATTTATCATATCGGGAGACCTCAATGCTCACCGCAGTCTTTGGGGATCATACAGAGACGACTGCAAAGGAAAAATGATCGAGAAAATAATAAAGGAACAAGAATTAGTACTACTTAACGACTGTAGCCCAACCTTCATCCATTCAGGAAATTCAAGTAGAATACAAAATGCATCTACAAGTATTGATCTTACTATTTGCTCAGCTGAAATTGCTTATAAAATCAACTGGACTGTACATGAGGACCTACATGGTAGCGACCACTTTTCTATTTTAATTGGCAAAACATCCTACACCAGAAGATCCAGACCTGCCAGATGGAAAATACACAACGCAAACTGGAATATCTTTGAAGAATTGCTTGATGAAATAGTAAAATCTAATAAATCATACTCCATAGAAGAACTAAACAATTAAAACCGCGGCTTCTACAGCAATACCAAAAACATCGACTGAAGTCACTCATAAATCCGGATCGTGGTTGAACCAAAACACCGGAATACTGGAAGACCATAATTGAAAACTGAACCTGATTCTCATCATCGTGGCTATTCAACTGACCATCAGAGTCCTCAACATGCTGAGAAAGCAATGGAATAAAACAGCGCTCAAAGCTGCCAAATCCGTGGCGGCCCTTGACGTCTAGCCAGGAAGTCCCAGCCGCCACTCAAGAAGACAACTGGAACCTTACAACATGACGTGTTATAAATATTGAGAAGTTGCAATATCCAATTAGCTCTTAAGTTCTCTGTAATTACAAAAACAACCCGAATTGCCAATTGGCAGTGCCATACTCCCTATCCAAATCGTTTTACTTGGGTGCTTTGGTGGTCTCTCCCTGAAATCCATGCCGTTTTATAAAACACCATTGTTACCGAAATTTGGATTCTACCCACATAAACAATTTTGCAGACGGAATTATTTCAATAAATGTTTCCATCTAATGATTGAACTGATTCAGATAAATGTTCAGTAATCTAGACCAAAATGAAGATTGATATAAGATTGTCAAAAATTCCACGAAAAAACCGATACCGATAACATCAAAACATCTATGACTTGAGTTTCAGGAGTTATGAAGTTTTGTTCGATCATTTGCATGATCTGCCTCCTTTCTTTCACCTTTCGAAAATTGAAATTTTTTTTTTTTCATTGTAACCTATTTTTCTCCAGAACAACCCACTGTGCACTAGATAGCATTTTCAGTCAGCTATAACATAAAAATAATTAAAAAATTATTGACATGTAACTTTTATGGAAAAATCTATATTTTAGTTCAAAACACAAAACCCAAACTTTTTTTTTACCGTGCATATTTTTTCCATATAGCACCAACAATTGTCTAAAACTTCGCCCAAGACACCAAACCAATCGGACAAACCGTTTCCGAGATACAATTTTTTGAAGATATCATGTGCATTTTTCATAGGCCCTTCTCATAAGTAAGGCTAGATTCAAAATGGCGAACCAAGTATGCAAAACGGCGTTTTTCTTCCCCAAAAACTTGAATGCAAGGTTTCATGCAAATAAAAAAATATGAAAATTACTCGTTGCTGAAATGATATGGAACCGCTCCTTAGGAGAATCTCACCAACCTCGTCTGTGATTGCACTTAGACCCTCTGAGGTAGCAAGCATCAGTCACGGTACACTTCTGGTGCCAGCTATTAAAAACTTATTGTTAATTCCAAACATTTAATTATATAATTGAAAACTGTCATTTAGAATTGAATGCAACAGAACCTCTATTTGCAAAGTGTAAACCTAAAAGCGATGCCAAACCATGCAACATCGATGACGGCCAAAAGCATGGTAAATTTTGATGTTTATCTAATGCACGCATCAAACAGCCTATAATGCAACCCCAAGAGCAACCATTTTCGCTCCCTATTGAATGTGGAAAACTACTAACGCCTCCCCGGACATCAAACTACTGTTGTTTCGTTTCATCTTTGTCGTACAGATAGAACTGATGATTGCTTATCGAATCAGGCCTTCTGTATCAATTAGTTTGTCCATGTTTGCATTGGCACCAAAAGGCTGCACGGTTCGACATTTCCAATTTGGTAAATGGAAAGTAATTGATTCAACCGGTTATTCGTCAAACGTGTTCGTTGTTGTTTAAAATATCATCGCCCAACTGCAGTAATGCTCATTTATCAAAGTTTGAAAAATCATTACTCATCACAGTGGAAATCGTACCTGTCACGTCACTTGTGTTCATCTGATTATGCAAATATTACAAAAATCATCGACTCAAATGCACTGTCGGAATGGAGCAACCAAAGTGCAAAGTGAACCCTTGATTGCAACTCCTCTCACGTTCCTACATATTTCCTATCTATGGACATCCACCGGATGGTACAGGTCTAGGCAAAAACCCGATTACGGGACGCACAATTTAACAACAATCGACGATTGATTGAGTTTTCCTCGAGAATTCGTTTTTTTCATGAGTGTGCATCAGGGATTGAGTCGCATTCTGAAGCCACCACACATAACCACTAGGAATCGAACACTCGAAGGAAACCAAAGTGGGGAGGATGAAAATGCAAATTTCAGCTCTCACCTATCGTTAAAAGTTCATCAGGGCTCGGATTGGGGAGGTAGATAGATGAGCAGAGATTTTTTTTCAAGTTGAGCCAAAATGCATTGAATAAGCATTGGGAAAACTCCCTGCTGTTGGGGCGCACGCTTCAGCATTTGCATATTAATGGAGGACCTTGTAGCAGCCGCAAACTGTTACTTTATTGGTCGCTAAGGGAATGCTGTAGTGCCTGGAAAAAGAGTAATTTGGGAATGTCTATAAAGTACGTCGTGGTTTCAGAAGAGTTGGAAGCTTTGTAGATCAAGGGCCTGTCACTTGTATTGTCTGTGATGTTTTTATTTAGTTCAAGCGTAGAAAAAAATTACTTCTGCAGGCGTCTGGAAAGATCAATCAAACCAAGCCACTGTTGATAGTTTTTCTCGAGTACTGTTTCAAACAGACGTATCTGATTTTGTAAACAAAGAGGGGAAGTAAGATTCAAACGCAAACGCAAATTTCGTAAACTGTAAGCGTTTAGAGTCAACCAATAAATCCGTTTGTTTTCGTAGCTGTCATGATAAAACAACCAACAGAATGATAAATTCAAATGGATATCAGTTGAACTTAACAGCTTCATATCCGACTCAATTACTCACCCCCGCAGATAGTCAAATCAAACTAATATGATATTTTTGTCCAATTTACCATAAAAATCCGGTTAAATGAAACTAGAATATGTTTGCGTTTACTAATCTTTTTTCTCAGTGTTGTAACTGTTTTGGGAAATATTTTATGCCATCAGCCATGTTCATGCTATATGCATTGATACTCCTAAGAAAAATAAGTTGTTTGTAAATCTGGCAAACAGATCTCAAGTTTAGAATTCTCTTCTATTACTATCAGATTTTTCTTCACTTCTCAGCATATAACTGGAAATTTTCACCTATCTCGGGTGTCTAGTGGCCAAAGGGGATTAGGCTCGGTAGATACATTAGTCAGTTTTGTAGACTTACATCTTAATTGGTTTGCTTCGATTGGATTAGTTATGCTTATTCAAGAACCGCCGAACAGGTTCCAAGAATCGCTTTTTAAATGCTGTGCCTTTCGCAGCTCCAACTCTTCATCGGAACGTGGGGGCTCGGGGAACAATTTCGGCCACTGAGGTTACTACCGGAACTATACCGGTCTCCTCCAAATGCCTTATCTGTCTCAACTTCATCGCCAAATCGTGGTACTTCGTAATCCTGGTATAGGAAGTTGACTGAACGTTGCGATCCAGTGGTACAGTGATATCGATGAGGGTTACACGCTAGATAAGAATGTCAGAGCAATTGGCACAGATGAGGACATGTGTTGGGATCATTTTGCAAGGATTTATTAAAAGCATGCGGATTGATTTCCTATCATGAATATGTTTTCTTCAGCTCCGCAATACGTACATAAACTAACAATATTGTATAAGTACGATTCCGTGTATGTTTGAGAACGCGAAATGAAGTAGGCCAGTTCACGATTTGCTGAATGTCAATTTCTTTAACTCACTTCTTCGTTTTGCCAATCCGCTCTTAAAAACAATCAACCATAACACATCGATTACTATGATCACCAACTTATCTCCTAGCAGGCTATGAGACAGACATACGTAACAAAACTTTTAGTTTGTCATTGATCTTTAGATTGGCATTGTGTATTTTTTATTTCATTTACTCTCATGGAAATGTTAGACGACAAACGGGATGCTTCGTTTAAAAACAAACAAATGTAAGAGATAGCAGGCTTCACGTTACAATACTGGTAGGTATAGCCATGGTTAACAAAGAAGATAGGAAACATTCTCTCTCTCTCTCTCTCTCTCTCTCTCTCTCTCAAAAGCAACAGTGATGCCATAGTTGCCGCTCAGCAGTGAAGGATTATTTATCGATGAGTACTTTTGGACAGCTCTGAAACATATTTTTCATTGTATATGATAGTGCTAGATGATGGACAATATAATCATTAGCATAAATCAACCCCAAATTATTGGAAGAAACATGAAATCAAAGTGGTTTCAGATCATCGAAATATGAAATAAATTTTAACTCAATGTTCAACATCACATTCTGGCAACAAGCCTAGATGTGAGAAGGAGGAGATGAATACATTCCCTCCGGTACACACGGCCAATTGCAAAATACGCAAAGACAAAATTTAAGCGAATCTCTTCAACAGATAAGAAACTGATGGTTTTCTAGATGATGTATTTTGAAGCTTCGAAATGATAAATGAATCAAATCCTTAGCCCGATAGATAGCGTTTTGTTCAAATCATAAAATGCTAAATAATTTGGAAAATGTAGGAGTTTTAAACCTAGCTCCTAACAACTAATGAAAATAGTCACCCCTGATTAAGTAGAGATCGGCACTCCTTTTGCCAATGCTTGACAGCCAACCATAACGTCTTCCCTACAGCGTTGCACTTTTTACAGCGGTGTTCTACTTCTTCGTGCAATATGTACCCACGAGAGTCTTGGATGGCTGTCATGAAACCTTTAGTCTTCGAGAAGAGATCACCTCGCATCAGCTTGTTGACAAGTGCTTGCTCCAACTGATGACGATGTGTCCCATGCACCGCCTCCAACATCCATTGTGCAATATGACGTGTAAGTCGACCTTATTTTGTGGCCGGTCGACAGGTACGACTCCTTCTTGATCATTGTATGGCAAATCTCGCTCAATTGTAGGAGTCCAAGGTACTTGTAGATTTCTCTTACAACCATATTCCTCCGGTATGTTGATCCTGAAACTACCAGTATCCGACACTTAAACCCGGAATAGATTGACTGTTCGAAACTTATTGATTCCAAACTCCATCCATGTATCATTACTGAACATCGTTACAAGCTGGAAGAGTCGGTGCAGCTTTTCAACCGTTTAGGAAAACAGCTTTAAGTCGCGCATGTAGAATGTGTTGGTTTTCACCTGATAGTTGTATTGATTGAGTGCTATGATGAAGGGGTTCATCGCAAAGCAAAACCATAGCGGGTTAAAGGTATCACCTTGGAAAATCCTTCTTCTTATGCTGAGAGTTCTGGTCCTTAACACCGTTGCTCCGTCACTTTAAGACGTGTTCTCCACAAGCCCATTACATGCTGTATCAACCTGATGACTCCACCATCTACCTTATAAAACTGCAGTACCTTGATAAGATACGAGGTTAGGTTCTAAGTTGATGTATAACTGCATCGATGTTGACTTGATCTTTGCAGCAACGTTTTTGCAGCAACTATTCTGTTCTTCAGTCCTAACATTGTTCGAATCGCCATGGCTTTATAACTTTCGGTTGATTACTGATTGGAGCTCTTTGTATAGGCTTGAAAGGCATGTTATTGGCCTATACTGGATTAGCCGTGTTTTGGTTCTTGGGAAGAACATAGGTTGCCCCTCTAGTAATGAATTCTGCTAACTGCTGGAAATCTTCTAGTACCATATTGGAACATTCCGCCATTCGTCCATGGATTGAAAAGAACTTCTCATACCAGAAGTTGTGCACAAAATCCGGTCATGAATCTTTCCATATCATGGTTTTTGTAGAAACTGCTGAGAGTACAATGTTTTGATCTGTACAATGACTGATTAACTTCCCGATGTTTCAGTTAACAAAACTTAATAATAATTGGTCAACATGCTATAGACAATATCTAGGGGAAACGAAATGAAAAACTAAATCAATTTAGAATTTCAAAAATATGACTGAAGTTTAAACAGATGGCGTTGAAATTTCGAAGATATTTTTTTCTTTAGTTTGAACGGTTTCTATTACAAACTCGGACAGAATGCGGCTCAATACTCTTTTCTTTTCTCTTTCACCTTGTCGTGGCGATGTTTTCAATAGACTCATACTAGGTAACCTGAAAAGTTTCTTTAATATCAAACACGAAAACTTTTTTTTTTGCCAAATTCGGTTTTATTTCTCAACATACTCCTTTTAGGTCGATACAGTGAGTCCAGCGATTTTATATTTTTTTTATCCCATCAGAATAGTACTCCTTCGGAAGTTCTTCAAAATAACCATCGGTTTCAGCTATGAGCTCATCATTTAAGTAAAATCGTTTACCGGTGATCCATCTCTTCAGGTTTGGGAACAAATAGAAGTCACTGGGTACCAAGTCTGGTGAATACGGTGGATGGAGAACCAATTGATACCCAATTTCATTCAATTTTGCTCGAGCAATTGAGGATGAACGAGCGTGTCGAGCATTGTCGTGATGATAGAACACACTTTTTCTCTGCAAATGCGGCCGTTTTTTCTGGACTTAATCCTACAAACGATTCAATAACGCTGCATAGTATGCGCCTGTTATGGTTGTACCTTTTTCAAGATAGTCGATGAATATTATACCTTGTGCATCCTAAAACACGGAGGCCATAGCCTTTCCCGCCGATTGTTGTGTTTTCGGGCTCTTCGGAGCACTTTCGCCCGGTGAAACCCACTGTTTTGCCTGCTGCGATGACTTCGGTGTATAGTAATGGATCCAGGTTTCATCCATGGTTATGAATCGGCGCACAAACTCCTTCGGATTGCGTGTAAACTTGCTCAAATTTGAGTAAATGTTACTTGCATTGACAAATCGACAAATCAAAAACATCCATCTGATTTGAGTCAATGTTTTTGATTTGTCGACTTGTCAATGCAAGTAACATTTACTCAAATTTGAGTGACTCCACTTTTGACGAAAGTGAGTCAAAAACGACTCAAAATTGAGTTGAAACGACTGGCCGTGTAGATTATGCACGAATATGGATTTACGGAAATCTGACGCGGTTGGTCAAAGCAACGATGGATCGTGTAGGGACGCACCTTACCATAACATACAGCCACATGCAATGATGAGGCACACCTTATTGGGGAACAGGAACTTTGGTACGAACTGTCAGGTGCGTACGAGCAGAGCGGGGAGAAGAGTTTGAGGTTTCGTGACGAATGGATGTAAATCAGGAACTGTGGCGGAATAAAGAGTTTTGTATCGGTAATCTTTGAGTCTTGTTTTATTATTAAGAGTATACCCTCTACAGATCGAGTGATGTGTGTCGTCCGAGTATCAGGGACACTCTCGAGTCCTTTCGAATCTCGGAGAGAGTTACGGCAAGGTGATGAATTGTCGTATTTGTTGTTTAACATTGCATTGGACGGTGTGATTCGAAAAGCTGGGATAGATACGAGTGGCGCGATCTGCAGGAAGTCTGTCCATTTATTTGGCTTCGCCGACGACGTTGATATCGTAGCACGTATATTTAAGACGATGGCGGAAACGTACATCAGACTGAGGGCTGAAGCTGGTAGGATTGGGCTTGTGATTAATGTTTTGAAAACAAAATACATGAAGGGAAGAGGCTCACGAGAAGACAATGTTAGCCTCCTACCACGAGTTCAGGTGATGAAATCGAGGTAGTAGACGAATTCGTGTAGCTGGGCTCATAGGTGACCGCCGATAACGACACCTGCAGAGAGATACACAGGCGCATTATGGCTGTCAATCGTGCCTTCTTTGGACTCCGAAGGACGCTAAGATCGAACAAAGTTCGCCGAACCACAAAGTTGACCATCTACAAGACATTAATTAGACTGGTAGTTCTCTACGGCCACGAAACATGGTCATTACTAGTAGAAGACCAACATGCCCTTGGTGTCTTTGAAAGGAAGGTGCTGCGTACGATCTACGGTGGAGTGCAGATGGAAGACGAAACGTGGAGGAGGCGAATAAGCCATGAGTCTAATTGCATGAGTTGCAGGGAGAACCTCCCATCGTACACATCGCTAAAATCGGTCGACTACGATGGGCTGGGCATGTCGTAAGAATGTCGGAGCATGAAAGAAGATTCATCTGAATAGACTACATTCTTTCACTGGGCTGCTGTTCAAGCAGCATAGGGCTTACACCATCCTCTTCGAAGCATTTGCTGGTTTTATAAGCGGCTTGGAGGACCAACTTGTTGCTAATAAAAGCAACTCTTCACTATACTCAATCGAGTTATTGCTTGCTTATCCGACCCAAAGCTAAATCACTTGATCCTCAGAGGTACCAGGAATCAGGATCAGGCTAGCCAGTGAATCTTGTCGTCCATATTTTGTGGTAAAATCGTGATCCTTACTACAGGTTCCCCCAAAAATGTTCCGGGAGTGATTAATGTAGTCAATGGTTTTCTCAAGACTTTCAAAATCATAATTATGGAAAATCATGAAGATAAAGCTAGTGCACGGCAAGTTTAAAAGTAAAATCACAAATGACCTCTACAACAGGTTTTCCCGGGGACATTCCGGTGGTTCCGAGAGTGGCCCAGGTATGCCACGGCCTTCTGAAGTTTATCAACATCATATTTATGAAATATCATGAAGATAGAGCTTCAGCCTGGCATGTTTTGGGATAACCGCCTAACTGGTCCCTACTACAGGCTTCCCCGGGGACGTTCCGGTAGTTTCGGGAGTAGCCAATGTGGTCAAGGATCCACTTTAAGTTTGTAATAAGGTTTTTGATGAAAAACCAAGAGGAAAGAGCTGTCACATGGCATGTTTTGAGTAAAATATAGAGTTAACCGCATCCAGGATCCTCTACCAGAACCTGTTCCACGGAAATTGCCATACCTCGATCAATTTAAGGCCGATTCTTGTAATCATCATTTTATTTGCTTGGTGACAAATGCATTTTGGCAAAATTAAATCGAATAATATTTCATGAAGTAAGAGCACTTCAAAGTTGATTGCCTGTTCCGATAATTTTGTCTATCCCCTCTAGTATTAAATTGTACTTACCACTGAGCATATCTATTTTTTAGTAAGTTACTGAAAATTTTACGCACATAGTTATTAATAATCAATCGGATTGTGCCCCTGAAAAAAAATATGTACTTATGTTAAGTTATACTATTCAGATTTTTGTTAGTTACCATAAGAAGACTTCTGATTAGTTGTATTTAAAGCTAAACTTCGTTCGGTTAAAACTTGGATCTTCATTTTCAAGTATTTTTGCTCAAAATTCTCATCAAAACGCGTTCAAGCTTGTTGGAATGATCGAAATTTGTAATCGTATAAGGCAAATAGTTTGGAAGAAGATCAAAATCAACTATAACGGAATAGGTTCGGTTGTTAATATTTCAATGAAAATAATCGAGGCAACGATAATTTCTAAGTGTAAGTTTCACTAAACTTCAGATGGATGCGTTTGTAATTTTTATTAACTAAAAATGATGTGATATTTATGTATCCTGAATTCATACTCGTAAATATTTGTTTCTATTGACATTGGTTTATTTCTTTATAGATTTGATAATTTTAAACTGTTTTGATTAGCCATTCTCAGTTTAACAGCTCATTATCTTTCCAGCTGTACAACTTCATTTCACTATTGATGGTTATATACCATAATTGATGGTTATTAATCGTGTTGGTAAAAGTAGAAATTGAGCATCCTGGAAAACATGTAAGCATGAATGACTTTTTGAGAGCTGATTTCTTTATTCAACCGTTTTTTTCCTGGAATCATACAATAAGACAAGCTCCTTGGTTTTGGTTTGACTAGAGTAATTCATCTTTCTTCAAATGTATACGCCAAACTTTGAATGGGCAACCACTTACTTGAGCAACGCTCGGCATGTATACATTTTCTGAATTTAAAGTCAACAAAACCAGTTTCAGTTATAATTTTGAATGTTTGGAAAGCAAGAAAACGCTTGAAGTGAAGTACTGAATCAATAACTGATAAGAAGTTGACACATGGAGCATCAGTTTCGTATTTTATGCTTACTTTCCTAATCGATTGTCGATATGTGGCTACAATGATTTTTCTTTGCATTAAAGCACTAACAATATCGCCTTCGAAAATTGAAACATGCAACTCCATTGGAAATCTGAGATCAATATATAGTAATTGCTTCAGCAGTTGTGACTCAAGTCCCGTAACATTTTGATCGTTCTGGAAAGTATTGTTCATTAGCGAGCGATTTATAACCTTACGAAAAGCCAGATCTACGTTTCGAATCTTTAAGTCACGAAATCCTTCATAGCTACGATTACCATTTGAGATTTTCCAGTTGAATACCTTCACATGTATCATGAAAAATCTGCTTTTCCGTACATCGAACGTAAGTCCAAACGCAATCAGTGCATTTAGCACCTTCTTAAGCTTGTCCAGTCCTTCTTCATGGGTGATGCTCGGTATGATAAGATTATCGAATAACACCACTGCATCTCCTGGATCCAGTTTTCTCACCACTTCAATGAGGATTTTGTTGAAGACGATCGGTGTGTTGGTGAACTCTTTAGGCGATCGAAGGAATTCAAATGAACCGAAGCTGGGTTTGAAGGATAAATATTTTCGGGATGTTTCATGTAGTGAGATCTGATTATGACCTTCGTTAAAATTGAGAGTGGTGAAGAATTTGAAATTGGGCAGAGCGTGCAGTAAGGGATTTAGGAAAATCACATCAATTTGCTCTCTTTCTACGTGAGAGTTGAGAACTCTTAGATCCAATTCGAAACCACCGAAAAATGTTACGTTATTGTCACTCATGGATGAAGAATTATGGACGATTCCGCATCGCAACATGTTCTGCAGGAAGGTATGATTAATTTCTGTGGATTTACTGTCTCTGTTGAATGTCATTAGATTCGAATCAACATTGATGATTAGTTGGTGAGTTTTAGAAACACCCACATCAAAATCATTGAAGGAGACTGCTGTTTGATACTGATTAAGTGTTTCGCACAACGTTGATTTAACCATCGGAGGGCACACTGAATCAATTGTAAGCATTTCTATCACAATTATTTTTCTTTCACAAATGTCACGAATAATGTTGATTAACGGTACAGTCGATTTTACATGTTTCTTGATTTTATACGACTCACTACCCGTTTTTAATATCGAATTCTTTGATTTAAACATCACATGCTTCGAACAGTTCATCTCACTTAACAATTTATAAACTTCCTCCTTCAATTCATTCCAACAAGTAGCTGTTGAGCATTGATTAATCCAACGTTTTGCAACACCTCCAAGTTTCCCCCGAGCAAAACAATACGTTTGATCGTCGCTGAATCCATTCTGCTGTGCAAATGTTTCTACATTTTCCAACCACTGTTCTAGCGAGATGCCATTTGAGTCATCAGGGTTAAACTCACGAACCCCGTCTATACATGAAGCCAATCCAACTCGATTTGCCATCGTAAAACTTTCAGCAATAATCCATCACGCGGTCACTGGTTACCGGTGCCGGCTTCAACCGAAACTACTTCCTTCCGGCTTGTGGCTGGTGCTGTTGCTCTGCAACGATTTGGGTGAATGGAAATTGGCTAGCTGTTTTGGGCTATGGCGGAAAAGTTTTCCATGTACTCACAAAGCTCGCAACTCGATCGACCACTCGTGCTTACAGTCAAACAACGACTTCGATTGGCGAAACATTGCAGTTGCTATGGACAGGCAGAATTTTCCACATTTTACAGCCTCTGTCAACTAGTGCTGTGGAACGCATGCTAACTTGCTGCAAGTTGGCTGCTTTTGAGGGGGAAAATGTGGGCTAGAATGGTTCTGGTTGAAGAAATCTAGCCATGATGAGTAATGTACCATTTGGGGGGAACAGATTTCGAGACCAGTCTATTCGGCATAAAATCCCCTCGTAATATGTATGATTGGAGCATTACCACAGTCCTCACAAATGCAACAAAGTGGAAAGTGGTTTGGTGGTGTAGCTAATCTGGCGGGGAAGCATCGTGTCTTTCCATTCTTTTTAAAGTGCTCAATGAACCCTTGATTTTAAGGAGTCTTATACTTCAAGTTGGTACATCACAATTTACGAAGGCTAAGGTTGCATACAAATTTCCTTGTTTGATATTATTTGAGATTTCTCTTTCATTAAAGAAAGTTTAGGGTAATCTGGTCGCATGGAGCTGCACAAAAAAGTAATATCTCGGCAATCTTTTTGTACCTTACTTATTCTTTTGTCGCAAAGCCATTTGAATCATCCCACTTGGGGAAATCTATCTTATTTTGGTTCAAAATGCATTGTTTATGGCAATACCAAACACAGTTCATTTAAAGGGTATGCAAATAAATTGATATAAAATTATTTGCAGTTCTGTTTTTGGAGGTTCAGAGAAAAATCAAGCCCGAAAACAATAATTTAACACTACCAATTTCTATCAACGTATGCCGACTTAGTAATCCGAGATTTGAAAAAAATTGATGAGTTGTTAAAAGTGTTTAATTTACCCCAAACTACCCTAATGAACTTTTCTTTTCTATTTCTTGAAAGTTTGGCCCTTTGATTTGACTTATTTCCAGCAAATAGGATGGAACACTACTTCGGCGGTGGGTCAATTGCCGTCATATGTTTTAAATAAAGATACACTCTTGGAATCGATTGTTTTTATGTCCACTTGTCTTTAACTTCCTTTAGTTAAAACTTCCCTGTTTAACTCACTCAGTAGCAATAACCATTAGGCCAGCGAAAATAAAAGCGGATTGCTGTTATAAAATCAGCACCAAGCAGCAAATAGTGACCATGGTAACAGTGAATTAAAATGTTTAAATGTTAGTTTAGTAAAATTGCAATAAATTTGACAAACTTTTTCAGGATACCTCAAATCAAGATTTTGGTAAATTGTTGCTTTCGCTGATAATGAACGAAAACGTGCTTGAAGCTATGTTCATTTAGAATCCGGAATACTAAAATCATCTGTATCTCGGTAATGGATTGACGTACAAATAACAAAGGTAATTCACTGTACTTGAAGGAAAAAATATCAATACAAATCATTTCTCTTCGTTTCTAATGAAAAGTTGCACTTCCTCCTTTATTCCTCCCATCAAACGCTGCACACCTCCGGAGTCAACTTCCTTGGCACATTTGTTCCACATTTTGGTCGTCTGAGTCGCGTCTCGAACCGTTTTCTACATTTCTTAAGCTTCCGCTTCATTATTGCCCAAAATCTCTCGATGGGCCGAAACTGCGGGCAGTTGGGTGGATTTATGTTTTTATCGATGAAATCTACGTTATTACCGCGGTACCACTGGATGACTTCCCGGCTGTAGTGGCAACTCGCCAAATTTAGCCAAAACTTCACGGGACCTTTATGGGCTTTAATAAAAGGTAGTACGCGGTTTTTGAGGCATTCTTCCTTGTTCAGTTTCGAGTCCATCGTCTTATTCGTCACGAACACTTTGGTTTTTGCTTCGCCGCTGCATATACCTTGCCAAATCATCAGTTTTTTTGGCAAATTTGTCCATAAAAGCAATCTTAAACACTCTATCTACTCTTTTTCGCTCCCTGAAACGTTTGAACACATTATACACGGTTGATTTCAACGTTTTTGCGATTTTCATTGTGGACCACGTTGAATTATTAACGTGGGTGTGCAGAATTTTTTCTCCCCTCTCGGCTTCCATCTGGAATAACTTTTGACTCACTGCACAAAATACCGTGAAATATATACCTAGGTCAACAAACCGCTGTAAAAGAATTCTTGCAGCGGTCACTTTCCATGTCCCTGCAAAACAATACGTGATTCCATATTTAAACTGGACAGAACTTTAAGCGTGGAACCACAGAACTCTACACTTACACACTTAACAAGATTTCTTGCCTTTCAGGATCAACCGAATGAAGATCATATATAATAGATACAAATGCTTGTAGTATTTTTTATTTACATAAATATATACACCATTATATAAATATTTCATCGGAATAGGAGGGACCACCACGGCACCCGATTGAAGCACGCTGGATGGGGAGAGTGAGCATCCCAAATGCTAACAGTTTGTGGGCTCTCTCCCCGCCCATTGGGGCATCTTCATGCTAGATTGCATACTTTTTTAACCAATTGTTCCAGTTTGTTGTTAGAAGGAGATTTTGTACATCCCTAAGGAAACGTACTAGCGGTGTTGCCTATCGACCGACACAACCCGTTTTTGGCTCTTCATACAAAGGCATGATTAGGATAATCAGTGGTCAAGTCTAAAAGAGAGGAGAGCCCATTGCTGTCGGACTTAGTTTCCGCGCAACAATGGGTGGTAGAACATATCATCAAGATACCCTCTTGGTATCGGTAATAGATAATGATGATAATGATACAAACTAGCCGATTGTTCCGGTCCGTATTCACTTCTGTAATATGTGTAACATTGATTTTTTAAGGTTGGCTTGTTGGGCCTTCCCCAACCACCTGTCTCGCCGAAGAAACGTTGTGCACACCACTGTTTAGAGTCCCACGCTGGCACAAGGATGATCAGCCACTCCTAGCATGGATAACAGACACTGTTTTGAGCCGCCCCTAACATGGAGAACAGATGCTCAGATAGAGTGCACCTTTTGAAGAGGGCAGCCCGCCCTTCCCTGCCAGCATATGAAGGTCCCACCGGGGTTGGTTACCCGATCTTTTCTATGGTTACTTCTACTCCAGTTGGCATCATGGGGAGGTTGGGATAGGAGTTACTAGGCAAGGGGCTAAGGATCGCAGTAGGCTCTATTTTATACCTGCAGGTACGCGAAGTACCAATGGTACTCACTGTACAGTCATTTACCTACCCATGGACCGATTACAATGGAAACAACTTCTGTGTTCAGCAGAGGCCATGCCGGCCTTAGTCTGATTGGTAAGGTAAGTCAGATACAAACTAGCACTCATGAGGCAAGACACCTGAACATACAAATGGGCTTTCCTAAACTGCCAAATCATACGTAACCTTTTGCTGTATAAACCATAAATGCCATAAATGGAATTAATTTATGATACCACCGTTTTAGAATTGCCACACAGACTGCATTATTTAACTTACAAACTAGGTATTATTTTTAATTTTTTTTTTGACGAATTAAAAACAAATTTATCACAGACAACAGTGAACGAGCGAAGATAAAGCTCGATTCAAAGTAAATCTGGGCGCATGGTTTAATACACCACCGCGTCCCTGGTGGTTGGAATAAAAAACGTTTGCCGGGCATTTGTTTCATTGACGAAGAAATTGGTTTTTCAATTGATCGATGCATCTTTAAATAACGGATCATGGAACTTGAGAAAAGAAAATTAATTGTGCGCAAACATCTAGTGAATCTTTCGTGGTCTGCCTCAAAAATAGCAAAAGTGTTAAAATTCCCAAAGCCAACGATGTGTCTTGTAATCAAACGTAATAAGGATACTCTGAGTGTGGATAGAGCACAGAGCATCTATCATAAAAGTGGCACTAGAGACAGAGAGCTGAGGAGAAAGGTGTTGAGGTACGTTAAAGGCAACCCAGGTGTCTCCATACGTGATTTGGCAAAGAAATACGATACATTAATTGTTATTTTATATATTCTCCGTGCGAGGAGTAACGATTATGATGTTGAAGGAGATGTTCGCTCATCACCATGAGGCACCAAGAGTGAACAACTATGTTTTTGGCTAGAATTGAAAGATATGAAGAGAAAGTTTTTGATAGTTCCGCTAGTGTGCGGCAAGCTCGGAAACATAGCAGATGTTTTAGGAAAATTGAGCGAAAAGGGCATGTGTACAGTGGTACTCGAACCAACGACATTTTTGCCTAACATCCCACTGCGGGGTAGGTTAAAGCACGGACTAAGTCCGCCACTTCAACAGGCAAAAATGTCCGGTTGGAAGACGCTCATGTACCACTGTGGCTTGTATAGTTATTCTAGCGATCTATTGTGTGCACTCTGTTTACCGATGCGCACATGGGAGAGGAACTCTCTCCTTTTTTGGGTTTGTTTTGATTCGCACCGACTGACGATCACTAAAGTTTTGCCTGTTGAAGTGGCGGACTTAGTCCGTGCTTTAACCTACCCCGCAGTGGGATGTTAGGCAAAAATGTCGTTGGTTCGAGTACCACTGTACACATGCCCTTTTCGCTCAATTTTCCTAAAACATTTGCTATGTTTCCGAGCCTGCCGCACACTAGCGGAACTATCAAAAACTTTCTCTTCATATCTTTCAATTCTAGCCAAAAACATTGTTGTTCACTCTTGGTGCCTCATGGTGATGAGCGAACATCTCCTTCAACAAAGAAATACGATTCCAACTTTTCCACCGTGCGTAACATCCTTTCAAGAGAAGGATATAAGTTTATTTGTGCCAGCAAAAATCCGAATCGCTCCCTGAAACAAAATTTAGTGGCCAAAAAGCAACGAACGAGTTTTGATGAAATTTGATGGCTTTATTTTAATGGATGACGAAACATATGTCAAAATGGATTATCCGCCCGAATCTGCAGTTGTGGCCTTAAAACCAAAGTTTTCATCACATCTCACACAAGCCATTTTTGAAAAACGTCAAAGGTTTACATTAAAGAGTATCTGTAAAAGCGGATTTTACCCTTCATTCGGTAACACAAGACCAACGTTTTTTTTTTGACTGGATCTAGCCAGCTAAAGGGTGTCTACGATGAAATTGCCACACACAAAATTGATTCGCAAAATTCGAGTTTTCATCCGATTGTCATCAAATTTTCAGGGATTGAGAAATAACTATTAAAATTAAAAGGATTTATTAAACTTCATTTTACCATTTTACTCGTATTTTATTTACAGTCCATACGAAAATGCCCGCACCTTGGCCTTAACCCCGGCCATAAGATTCTGCACAACCTGTGAATCAACCGTTTTTTGCATGTAAACCCATACTTTCTTCAGTTCCTCGACTGTCTTCACTACCTTAGGTCGTTTAAGAAGGTGCTGCTTCATAATCGCCCAGTACTTCTCGATGGGGCGGAGCTCCGGAGTGTTGGGAGGGTTGAACATTTTCGGCACGAAATTGACCTTATAGTCCGCATACCACTTCAGCACGTCCTTGGAGTAGTGGCATGAAGCCAAACCCGGCCAGAAGATTGTTGGGACGTTGTGGGCCTTCAGGAGAGGAAGCAGCCGCTTCTGGAGGCACTCTTTTATGTACACCTGTCCGTTCATCGTGTCCTGGGTCACGAAAGGTGCACTCCGCTTCCCGCACGTGCAGATGGCTTGCCAAACCAGGAATTTCTTCGCAAATTTGGACATGCTCCGGAACGCTGAACTTATCCTTGGCCGTGAAAAACAGGTTGCCGGGGATCTGTTTGAAGTCGGCCTTCACATATGTTTCGTCGTCCATGATGCAGCATTCAACTATCGTCAGCATGTTGAGGTACAACTTCCTGGCACGGGTTTTGGCGGACTTGTTCTGCTTCTCGTCGCGATTAGGGGCCTTTTGTACCTTGAACGTTCGAAGCCCAGCCTTAGTTTTGGCCTTCTGGACAAAACTTCGGCTTAGGTGCAGCTTCTTAGCCACATCCCGAACGGAGGCGTTCGGATTTCGGTTGAAGGCCCCAACTACGCGGTTGTGATTTTTGGTGTTGTACGGAATACTTTTTCCTTCACTTCTGGGCTTCCGATCGGTGGTCAACCGTTCCTCGAACCGCTTAATCACTCGCGACACGGTGGAATTCGCGATTCCCAACGTTTTAGCGATGGAACGATGCAAGAGATCCTTGTTCTCGTGATGAATGCGCAAGATTTTATCACGCACGAGCTGTTCTTTCGACTCCATTTCCGCGAGTTTTGATCACAGGACTTTAAAACTTGCAGGATGTAAATAATGCACTATGAACTAAATCCACCCAAGTTTTCATTAAATTCTACCCAACGGTTAAAAAGTTAGAGCAATTTCATAGTGTGGCAATTTCATCGTGGACACCCTTTACCACTCCTCTAAGGAGGTACTAGAATGGTATGCTGCAAACAATGTTAATTTCGTCGTCGAAGATATTAATCCTCCGAATTGCCCTGAGTTCAGATCGATCGAAAAATATTGGGCGATTGTCAAGCGAAAACTTCGAGAATGCGGTAAAGAAGTGACAAATGCACAACAAATGCGTTTAAAGCGGAATAAGTTCGCGGGTACAGTGTCACCAGCGACTTTGCAGGTCATGATGGCATCGATCAAAAGTAAAGTGCGGCAGTTCGTTCGAAACGGTAAAATGTAATATTTTTCTATATATCGTTTAAAAGCGGAATAAATACACTTTTGTTTGAGGTTTTGATCAACCGTGTATGTTGTTTAATTTTTGGTTAATGATCACTTGAATGCGTCCCAATTTACTTTGAATCGAGCTTTATGAACACTGTGGGTTATTGTGGGTAGTTCGTTCTATGATATGGAACTGCAAATAACGAAGAATTCCGAAACCTTCAAAAAGGAATGTCTAACGGTGAGAAGTTCAGAGCAGTCTGTAAATCCCACAATTACATCGAAGACGAATATCCGCTGCATCGTAACTGGTCTATCTGATAGTGGTTCCTATCTTATGAGCCTGCGTCGGCCTGAATAGGTAAGAAGATTGACGGAGTCGTTCCATGGTGTACGTACAAACCTTTTCTGCACCCGTTCGATCGTCAGAACATGAACTACGTGGTATGGAAACCAGCAAACCAGCACAGCGTACTCCACGATGCTACGAACCAACGCGCAATAGAGTGTTTTCATGGATAAAACACGGGTGAAGTCGTACGCGTGATGACGAATGAATTCCAACACTGAAAAGGCCTGGGCAATCATAGTGCTAAACTGTTCGTTGAATCTAAAATGTTATTGTTCATTCAAAATAGTGCACACATGTTTATGGTGTTTAGGCTTTAAATTTAACAAAAAATTGTGAATTTTCGGTCAGTATGTAAAAACATTATTGACTTTGGCAACACTCCTGAACAATCGAAAAAAAGTGAGAAATTTTGAGAGATGGTCGCGTGAAGTGCACTAAATCTGCATTTTTGAACACTGTTGAGAAGTTTGGAGAAACGTGTTCTCTTGAAGATTTACTGAAATCTGGGCGCTTAAAAAAGGAGCTGACCTTTGGAAATTGCATAAGCCGTGTTCCGTTCGTGAGATTGGACGACAAAGTGGACATTAGCATCGGAACTGTGTGGAATATTAAAAAGCGTAACCAGAACCTACAAAAAGCAAAAAGCACCCAAAAGGACGGATTCACGAAAATACGGTCACGAAGCTTGTACAATGTTCGCCTCCAAAAACCGGTGCATTTTGATGCATGACGACGAGACGTACGTCAAATCGGATACCAGTACACTGTAGAGGCCGCATTTTTTTGACTGGTGTGCCTGATGATGTGCGATTTATCCGAACCGAAAAATCTAACTAAGGTATATGTCCCATACCTTAGCCTATTATGCAGCGGTCGGTTGCATTTTTCATTGTTACTCATAAAGTAATTAAGCTACAAAAGGCATTCAACTAGTTATTCGCTTGCAAATATAAGCTTAATAAGACGCTTGCTATTTCAAACTACGACAAACTAAACAACTAACTGTATAAAGAAGAAAACTTTCGAGGAATATGGATGTAATGTCGGTCTATAAGCACCAAATTGGGTCTATTCGTGGATGCAACTTCGTCCCATTTGATAGTTTTTTTTCCTGATTTTCTGATCTAAGGCAATGCCAGCTGTTTTCACCCCACCCAACACAAGCTTTTTCTTAACACACTTAAATAAAACTGTTTTAAAACACTTAAATTATTGTTACGTACAATTGATCAACCATTCAATAATGGAAACATTTTTATTCACTCTAAACGGATTTTGTTCCTTTGCTTTACGTTAACATGACACATTTGAAAAATAAACAATCCTATAAATATCAATTACAAATTTTACCAGTTACAACAATTTTATTTCGTTATTAATGAAACAGACTCACATGTGGGAACATACAAAAAATATGTCCCTAACATTGCGTCTACGGTTGTCTAGTTAAATTATTATTATTTTATCTACGAAAACTATTAATTTATAACGTATGACTATTGCCTGTATATCTAGGCTACATAACTCGGTTTATCGGTTCAATTTGGACAATGTTAGATTATACGAAGATCGTGGTGATAATCGGTTCAGCTTAACCAGTGAAGTCATGATGTATACAAAGTTGAGGAAATCGAAAATTATGCGGAAGTGAACAACTATAAATTATTTAAAAATATCTCAATTGCTTTGAAATTCAGAGATCATCTTGATAGCAACATGATTTTGTTGAATATAGCTGAATATATTTAAATCATAGACCGAATGAAGGAGCTAGGCTAGCATTACATCCCGTTACCCTATTAATATTAGCGAGGAAGGAGGCTGTGAAGCATTGATGTCTTCGGCAAACAAAATCAACACAAAATAGTGCCAAAGAAACCTGATTACGTAAGTGCCATTTGGCCGAAATGGTATATCTGAAATTCATGCGAGTTATACAACTTATATACAAGTTATACAAAGTCCAAAGTTCTTGCTTTATTCTAGCGAGAAGTTTTACTAAAGATTCCACATACCCTACTCCTTATTCCAGCGAGGTAGAGGTTTATTGTTTTCTTTATTTCTGCTCCAGTGTGCGGTCATTTACCTTAATGAGTGGATCGTATTTACGTGTTTACGTGTTCTGTGTACAATCCTACGTCCACCGAGTCCGACAGTGTTTTTATGGAAGAAGATTGTTTGAAGTTAAACGAACTGTTGTCTGATACTACTAAAACATTTCATCCCGGGAGTTGAAATGTGATAGCTCTATTGGATTCTAGTGACACATTCAGAATGCCTGGTTACTCATGTTCATTCCGAGGCTACTGCCACTTACAACAAAGCTGAACAAGCCCTGCATAAACACGTTACAAACGTCAAATGGATTTAGTATTGTGCATACACGTCCATCACCAAAGCATGTTATGTTTTGAGGGCGACTCGTATTTAGTAGTACCGTGAAAATTTGGTTATAATCAGATAGATCTCACGGGAAATTGCTTTTGATGATCAGTTTTCATTTGATACAATACTCACAATCTTCAGAAATCAAATATAATTTAATTTCGTTGAAAGGACTGATCTACTTTGATTTTCAGCTTTTTCAGGACTGTTAAGATATTAATACATATCCAATTCTTATTTTGCAGTAACAATCCAGTGGCTGTCAGTTATATTTGTAAATACATTTATTATACACGTACATTACAACATTAACGAAGGGTGAGGGTGGAATACGGGGTGCCAGACGATGTGTAGGCTCGATCAGGGATTCGTGGTAATGTGGCCCACCCAAGTCATGGATGAGAATTCTACCTTCCTTGATGGAAATCGTCAGATCGAGATCAGCAAAGACCTAATTATTTTCCGACATTCTACAGTAAGTTTGCCAACCCTATTTCAAACAAACCACCAGACGGAAATCGTAATATGTAATGCTTACTGTTGATTTCCTGTAATAACAGCGTTTCGTTGGAAGAAGACTCTCTATACTTTCCGTGGGTTTCGTGTAAGTACCTCTGCTTAAGGGTTCACACCCCCGTTTTTGGTCCTACAACGAAGTAGTGAGAATTACAGGTATGTACAGTTTGATCTAGCCATTCGGAGGCGCTGTACGCCATGGCAAGTCCTACACTTGTGGTGGTTTCCTATCACATCACATCAGAATAAGCGTTCCGCTACCCGGCAAATATTTTAACCTCGTCCTTTTCAAAACGGACAGCACAAATGCAATAAGTATTCAAACAATCACGCACAACTCTACTACAAAGAAAATCACAGGTTAAAAACAATATTGAAAAGAAATTTACATGAAAAATCATAATCATAGCGCAACGAATGTAAAAAGTTGACAGCTCCCGAAAACTCAACCGTCCGCGGGCAGTGCTTGCTGCGATCCCCTTCCTGAATGAGTGGAGCGCAACGATGGGATCAGGGTTGCCACATTATTTTTCGTTCCCATCTTTAATTTTTACCATAAAAATCTTACTTATCTGTGTTTAACTGCAGAAAATCTTGGCAAAAATCTTAGCTTTAAACTTTGTGCTGTAAGAGTAGAATAGAAACTTTTCAGATGCCTGCCTGCATATGCACTCATTTTTTTATAATTGGTATCGAGTTCATTGCAAAATAAAACAGAAATATACTCACCTCATGTGATAGGCCCGAAGTAAAATGGCCTTTTCAATGGGGCTTAAGTGTTTTTATCGGTTTTCCTACATTACACCACAGCAAAACGGATATTCTTTCTAAAGGAAACTAGTAATTCTGGGATTCGTAGAAAGTTTACGATGCACTTTTTTAGCAAGAGAAAAGCCTGTTTCCCGTTTGCTCGTTTAAAACAGCAGTTTTCTCCAACAAGTTTTCAAGTCATCCGAACTCCCACCTCGATGTCCATGGAAATGATTGTCGTTCTCAGCTCACGAAACTCATTTTCGATGATACCTAGAAAGTGTGAGCTGTTTATGGCCTGTTGCTCGCCGGTTGCAAAGAAAATCTGATGTAGCCTCCTTCAAAGAAGAACTCCTTCAAAGTGTCCAGCATATCGTCGTCAACGCTTCATGCAGTAGTCAGAACTGGATTCATTCAGATCAAAGCTTTTAATGGTCTATTTAATCAACGCGGTATAGGAAGCACAGTACATCGAGTAGAAAGCCTCCTTTCTGGTATCATCGAGAGTTCCGGATCCAAACAGTTCTCCTGCTGTTACCCCGATGTTTATTTACGAAGATGGTTTTCTAAATCAGAAACACCGATATCCGTCACATGTCTTTGGTAATCATCCTCACAAATATTTTTAAGGAGGCTAATTAGTGAGACTTCAGGTGATTGCACATTTTCAGGAGTTCCGGAACTCCTGACTGGAAGATACGATTTGCTTTATTGGTAATGAGCATCTTGTCATTAGAATGACAGAAAATGCGCTGTGTGGTTTGATTGTTGTCGCAGTTATATTGGAACGAGAAAAACAACACGAGCTCCGAAAACTATTCCAAATTCCTTGTGACAACTGACTCCAACGATAGCCTTCTGGTCATCTACCACCATGCGCAACTATTGAAGGCCTCAATTCCAAGATATCTGTAATTCCTTGGATCATATAGAAACCAATCAACTGTTTCATCAACATTGAGACTTCTCCATCGGAATACTTGAAGAAATTATTGAAGTAGTGTTTTGGAGAACTGTATGTTAAGATTCCTTCAGACATCTCAGACAAAATTTAAAAAATATTTTACACTTTATTTTTATTTTATTTTACTCAACTCTTCTTAAATTGCTCCAACAAATCAGGATTTTCTCCAAAAAATACTTCTTAACTTATCTTATAAATTTTGGAATAATCGTATAGTTTTTGTGTAGCTCCTGCAGGTGTTTCCGGAGATTCCTTTAGGCAGCATTCATTAATATGTCACGCAAATCTGGCTGAAAATTAACCCCCTCCTCCCCATGTCACAAATTGTCACAATTTTTGTAACCCCCCCCAGGCAATTATGTCACGTTTTTGTTAACCCCCCTCCCCACTCAAAACTTTTTATTCAAATAGCCAATATTAGTCACAAAAATCATTTTTATTTCATAGCAGAAACAAATTCAACTTTCCTCATATTATATCAAATTGCATTCTCAAATAATACCATTCAAAAATAGATTCAATCCTCAGTCCAGGGTTTTGCAGATGTTGGTCAGCATTGATGACCGGGAAGATATCTGCGTCCGCTGAAGCACTCGTAATGGTTTCGCCACATCAGTCAGATCAAGTTCTTCGTCATCTATCCATTCGCAATCGAAGTTGTCTTTGTTGGTTACAATAATACATTCCCGTTTACGTTTTGCCACAACTTTAAACGGACGCAATTTTCTCTGAAATTGAACGGATGGAGGCCGGCATCTTTATGTGCTCGCGAAGCATGACTAAAGATGCAAAGCATAGGCTACAGCTGGAACATACTCGTTCGTTCAATGAGTTTTTAATTGAAGGACAGTAAAGATCATACGGAATCGTTCCATATCGACATCGATTTAGGTAGAATCTGTTGAGCTTGTAATGAGTTCAATACGAACATTGATGAGAATGCTGTGGTTCGTCCTTCGATGACCCAATCAATCCTCAAGATCTTTGCGTCAGAGAGTTGGTGGAGGCAAAATCCATTGCAGATAACGTGATCGATGCTACTTCGCAGTGGTGAGCAGCATTTCCTGTAAAATTATAAATTTATGCATATATAACAATTATTTGACCATCAAATGCATCTCAAAATTTTACCTATCTGTGCATTTCCGTATCTGAGTAAATATTATTGGTTCGGCACATGAGTTCCAAACCAGTGTTGGTCATAGTCACGAATTGACTTCGGATCTATTTCAGAAGCATCAGGATCGATATATTCAGCCAACGTCGGATGACCGTCGATGACCACATCATTCCAGACTTCTGCCAAACTTCACCAGCGTACACGAAATTTTGCTTCTCCAAAGCTGAACTCAGTTGTACGCAATTGGGAATCCAGATGACTACCAAACTGGTCGTGTGGTATTATCAATCCAGAAAGCTCCTTACCCAAGGGTGACATACGTCGCTCCACTCTATTGAAAGCACTCCTTCCCGGAGCGTTCGTTGCAATGAACAGCGTGTCAGGTTGTACTCTTTAAAATGGTGTATTGCTATCTGTATTACCTTGCGATATCTCGGATTTTCATCAGGTCCACCGTCGACGGTGAAGATTAGGACTGGTTTGACCAATCCATCAAACTTAAAAATACCATCAAACGATTCAAGAGTTAAGCCGCTTGATGTCTAACGCATGAGAAAACGCTGTTGACGAAGCTGTGTTTGCCTGACCGAATTGCAATGTAAGTGGGGCCCGAAAAACCAACAGCCTCCGGTTTGCCAAGACCATTCGGTTTGATTTCGATTCCAGCGTACACGGACGGAATTAGTTTATGCTTATTTGCAACTATCCAATCGTGGTCAGGAAGCGTGATTTTGTACTCCACATGCATAAGCATGGGAGACTGTTTATTGGCAGCCGTTAGGCCCATCGCCACTCTCGCCTTATCATCCTGACTGATAAATCCTACTTCATTGGCCCTAGCACAGATGCCAGTTCTTCCAATGATCTTATGGTCGCTGTACAGAATCAGCCATCGGGATGATCGTTGTGTTTTGCATTACTTGCGGCATCAACTTCACTGGTACAGTATTTACGTGACATTTACCTTGATGGGAATTGCGCTCGTTTTGGGATTAACCGCAGATATGTTGCTGTTCTTTGATATTGAATCCCTTGCCTTGTATTGCAGAAGTCAACTCATCTAAAGTTTTAACGCTTCTGACGCTCTCATCACTGCGCTTTCGTGGGCCGCAGATCCATGAAGTGCGATATCGCATATTGCCTTGAGCAGCTCCGGTTGCTGCTGTTCAACACGAGGCGGCCAGGAGAATTTCGAATGAAAGATAATTTCCTGAAATTTGATATTTATATCTACTGTGCAAACAAACCAGTTAATATATCATATTTACCAGCCTCTGGGATGTCCCGAATTAACAGTTGTTTAGCCTGCTTCATTTTCTCCGACGATGCTTCTGCTGCCGCTCTTGCTCGTCTTCCTTGATTTTGAGATTCTTTTCAAGTTTGATCTTTTAATTTTTAGCCCTTCGAGTCTCGACTGATCATCCGTCAATAGTCCAGCAGACTTCTTGTCAATCAGAAGCACTACCTCAGAGTTCAGATTATTTAGCTCAGCTTTAAGTTGTTCCTGTACTGGTGCAGGGCGTTTATTTGATGATGACGGCTGAGCCATATACCAATTTCCTTGATGGGTTGCGCGGTTTCACTGTCGGCGCTGATTCCTTAGAGCACTCTCTAGACTTTCCCCATAGTTGAAGAAGTTTACCTTTTTCTTTAGCTGCAAGGCATGAAGCTCTTTTTATTTTGTTATTGACTTGCTCTTCAAGTGCGGTGTTGTCATTGCCCTTCCGTTCATTCCAGAAATTAGTAGCATCCAATTGGCACTCCCTTTTCTTCTTATCCGGGTAAGCCTTTACATACGCATTGTACAGCGTATTAAAAAGTTCTCCACGATTCATTTTCCAAAATACACTAACTGCGCGAACCAATTTTTCACCAATAAACACTGGACTTTATTCACTGACGCACACTGAATGAGCTGCAGCTGTCATTCATGAACGGTGGAATAGTATTCACTCTAACTTGAAAGTACCCATTAATGAGTCGAAAAGTACGCATTTTTGAAGAAAAAGTGGCTTAACTCATTATTAAGAGTATACTTTCCTCATTTCTGAGTATTGCTTACTCATTTATGAGTATCAATTAATCATTAATGGGTATCGAATACTCAATTAATGAGGAAAATATACTCCTAATAATGAGTTAAGCCACTTTTCTTCAAAATGCGTACTTTTCGACTCAATAATGGGTACTCTCAAGTTAGCGTGTTAGGTATGGTAGGTGTCGGAGCCAAACACCGGATCCGTAGGGTACTTGAAGTAGCTTGCTAGCTCTCTTGCGACAGAACTCAAACGTGTCCTAACACGGTAGGAAAGGAAATAGGTGTCGCTCAAACTAGCAACTGTCGGGTAAAACGAGTGCTCTGTCTTGGCTCATGGGTGGAAAATTCAACTCTTCTTACCCTGAAAAGGCCGGGTTGGGTTCCAAGGCCGTTGACAGCAAACACTCTAGTCGTAGGGTGGACTGTATTCAACACTGTATAACACTGGGCTGTTGCACCGGATAATGGATCCAGAAGATATTGATAGAAAAACTACTGCTTCTATTCACTTATCCTTTATTGCTTTTTCCTTTTGATCTTAACACCTTAGAATTGATATAATGACTGAATGACTGCGCCACTGCGGTGCCGTTTTTATATTGTGCCGCTACTGCTAGAAGTTCCAGAACATGGAAAGTTCCAGAACAATGGAAAGTTCCAGAACATGGAAAGTTCCAGAACGATGGAAAGGTCCAGAACATGGAAAGTTCCAGAACGATGGAAAGTTCCAAAACAATGGAAAGTTCCAGAACATGGAAAGTTCCAGAACGATGGAAAGTTGCAGAACAGGGCGTGGCATAGTTTATGCGAGCGGTGTGTGAGTGCTGCATGATTACTGCTGTTGCTGTTCGTTTACGAAGGGGCGTGAACAGTAGGGATAGTAGTAGTAGGCGATATTGCATAAGAATATCATTTTGTTTTTGTTTTTTTTTTCAAAAATGTGATGTCACGATTCAGCTTACCCCCCCTCCCTCGTTTGTCACAAAATGTCACGGTTTTCTGAACCCCCTCCCCCCCCTAAAAGCGTGACATAATTAATTAATGCTGCCTTAGAATCAAATAACTTTTCAAGTTCAGGGATTCCTTAAAAAAACTCATCACAAGAATGTTTTGAAATGCTGCCGATGAGATGCCAGAAGAAACTTCTGAACAAATCCGTAGAGGAATGCCTTCAAACTCCTGAAGAATAGTTATATGTCTGACTTTTCATAGAAGATTATCTTAAAAAAATTGTGAAGAAATCATTTAAGGGTACATACACAAGCTGACTTTGAAACTGTCAGCTTTCACTGTAGTGGTGGCTGGATAGTCAAGAACAAAATGGATATAGCTTTTGGCTCAGGAAATACGAGCACATAGGTCCTAAGCTCGGTCCCAAGCAGGGATAAGGTGCGACTCAAATCTCTTTGAGTGCAGCACGCGCTGCTACGAGACAGCACATTTATTTTCAAAGAGACGTGAAAGTGCAGTCTGTACTCCTGTGCACCCTTGTTGTGCCGTGTGCTCAAAGCCACACATCTCATTTTGAATTTGCTCTCGTCTCTTTGGGTGCTAACGATTGCACTCTCCCTTGTCGTCTCTGTTCAAAGACAAGTGCAAAAAACAGACACGGCGGACTAGTATGTGAATAAGGATTTTAATAAAATCTTCCCTCTATGAACCCATACAATGCCTTTTTATTACTAGCATCAAAACATTTTATTTTGCTACCATTTACCAAAGCACAGAGTAAAGCACTGAGTAGAGCACTGTGCATTACTCTTTGTCTCTGAAAGAGTAGTGCATGGGGGGCTATCTGTCTCTCGTTCTGCTACGAAATCTCTCGCACTTTCGTTTTGTGCGCTCTTCTGAAACAGGAGACGCACACTTAAAATTGGGTGAAGCACTTGCCTATTTTGCACTACTCTGTGTTTTCCGACAATCCCTGGTCCCAAGTCCGTATACATTTATCGTAAACCGAAGAACCTTTCATATATTCTGTTAAATTAACAAAGCGAAATAAATCAAAAACAAAGACTCTTGTTTTTGGTGCAAGGTGTCAGGTGCACTTGGAACCAAGGAGTTATACAACAGTTATGCAATTTTAAATCGCTAGTATCCAATTGAGTGCTGGTGTCAGTGTCAATTGATTTCTTTTGCTCCTTGGGCCTTGAACAGCGCAACTAAAGTAGAATTGGTAGGAAAGTGGGATCTTGGCATGTACATACACACTTAGAAAATAAAACCAAACTCGGTTGTTTTTTAACCGAGTTTTCATCTGCTGAACGCTCGGTAGTATCTTTGGTTCAAATTGGAATAACCGAGTTCTAGTTAAATTTAAACTTTCTAACAATCTGACAAATTTACCGAAAAACTCGGTTGACAAAAATAAATCCAATCGGTAATAACCAAACATCGGTTAGCTCAAATATTACCGAACGCTGTCAAACAAACCGACTTTTTTGTTGCAGTTACAAAAATTCGGTTCTTTATGGCAGAGCTTGAATTTTGATCGAAATAGATCTCGAATTTCATAGAAATAAAACCAGTTTTGTAAGTTACATTGGTTATTGATGAAAACAATCCTCATATATTACTAAACGTGCATCCTCCTGTTGTAGACTCTCAGTAATGTTTTCCATTTTCACCTGACAATACACACAGTACGGAGAATTTTCGCAAACAGACTTTCTTCGCGCACTCGTAAGATAAAATGGCTGACGATTTTCAGGCCTTACCGAGTCAGCTAAAATAACCGAGTTTTTCGGTAGACATAATCGTCGCGGAATTGTCTCGAAGAGAAGTGTTTGACGTTTAAGAATGTTCAGCGAATACTCGGTTCAGTTTACCAATTATTCTCGGTTTTTGTGTACCGAGCTCTTAAATATCTCTGCTTTCCGTACTGTTCGCTACATCTTTCATTTATATCTGTCAAATTTGTTATATAGTAACCGAAACTTGGGTTTGACTCAAAAAATACAACCGAAAACAGTATAAATAAACAATTTATTCGGTTTCTTGTTAGTAACCGATGTGCTTCGGTAGAAAATTTAACCGAGTTCGGTGTTATTTTCAAGTGTGTTATTATAAATTTGAGGTTTTTGAGTGGACAAGTAATTATTGAAAATCTTAAAAATCTTGGTTTATTTCAAAAATCTGTAATCTTTACATACAGATATCTGTATGGATGATATGAAAAAAATCTGTTTCAATCTAGATAAATCTGTGCTAGAATGGGATATCCACACTGAGACTGTTTTCTTGCTACACACTAAGAAATTGTGAATTCTACACGAGACGTAGTTCATGTTTGTAAAAAGTCGGGGAACGTAAAGAAAGATTTCGTGTAAAATTATGTCCATTGTAACTGACACATACGCAATTCGACGAAATATGCGTTTGATTGAATTTATTTTCTCATCTATTTGAACTCATTTTTATGTGCTAAAGGACGCTTGCATATGTCGGTCTCAGGGGACAGAAATTTACATGTCATTTTGGTAGTGTGTATGTATAAATTATTCGTAACTATAAAAACGTGTTTTGGTATGTTTTCTCAAGCTGGAAGCGACCATTGGTTTAAATTTTCAAAATAAGCAAGAAAAATCATCCGAAGAAATCGCTTTATTAGTTTAAGTTGGGTCACAACATTCTGAAGTACGCACTTGGTGAAATATTAAATGTACTGATCCAGAGCTAATTTCACCATTTCTCAAGTATAGCTCGTTGTGAAAACATCAAAGGAAATATCGTTTGCATGGCTTCCCTCGCAAGACCAGATCTCAGGGAAGTAGTCAACGAAAATTTGTGAATGCATTCGTTTTCCTTCTTCTCGTGTGAATCGCGAAGCGATCCGGAATTACAACGCGCGTCTCGTTGCTTGAGGGGTTTCGAGGGTTTTCTGTTTCTTCCGGAAATATCATTCGCCAATTTCAATTTGCTGCACTTGTAGAGAAGGCAAATTGCAGATAAACAGGGGCGGGGGTGAAATTCAATATCTGCGATTATTTGAGACGGGACATTTTATTTTTCACTTTGTCTCTTCCGGGTTTCATCGTGTGTGTGATTATTGAAGGATTTTCCAGCTGATGCATAAATCACTGATTTTTATGACGGTTGATTCAATAAAATATCAATATATAGCTTTTCTTAGTTTTAATAAGTTGCATTCACATCTTGCATCGAAAGCTGTCAAATACTAAGTGTAGAAGTATACCTATAATATTTAGTTGAGAGCAGGCAGATCAAGCGTACCGTAGAGCCATTCAAAAAAAAAAATAAGAAATCACTCTCATGTTAACAATTAGAAAAATTGTAGCATTCAAACTTCAAAATAATGTAGCTCAATTACACATAATTGTGCATTTGAACTAATTTCCCGTCCATATTCCCAGAATGAATAACTATGCGCTGTACTCCCACAAATCTCCCTTACTAACGATTCATTAAGAATAAAATACTTCACCTGCTCTGCCGAGTGGATATAACAAATCGATAGTGGTTGAACCATTTTTCCCGGTTTCAACTTTCCGTGCGCGAAAATCGCCATTGGTCTTATCATCAATGTTCCTGCCAGTGACTGTACCCAGAGACTAATGGTCACATCGAGTGCAATCTGGAATATGCTTCTTTCACATCCCATCGTAACCAATGCTGCTGCCCATTCTCGCTCGTCTTAGAGGATAGATAAGGAACAATGCATTTGCCACGTTTGAGTCTCAACCGGAATGCGGTGGGGAATTCCTTCCGGAAAAGTGAAGGAACGTTTCTTCGCTCCCCGTAATGTTGATGCCCATGCGAACTGTAGTAATTTAATGCTGCATCATTTATAAGAAGAGTATAGCCATTCTTACCTTGGAATGGTTTTCTTGAATGCAAGATGCACCAGCTTGGATCAGAGCACTCAGGAAATTTAGATTAACTCGATGCGATCTTGAAATAATAGAAACAATTTCAGTTGCCATGTAACATGGAGCTCGATTTTCCAGAAGCATTCATATTTCAGGCTTGCACAAATTCTTTAAACGATGGAGAAAGCATTTTTTTTCCACCGAAGAATATTATTGCTTCGCAACTACCGTTGGGAATATTCACACGTTTTTACCGTTGCACACCTCGAGTGGAAGGCTATTCTTCGTACTACTGATATTGCTCTGACGTGATACGAGGATATGTTTCAAGAGCATCATGTTCGTTTCAAGTTTACATCTTCTGGTTTTGGTTTTGGTATATTTTGAGAGGGTGGTGATGGTGATGATGATGATCACAAAACTGCGCAGATAACGACCATGAAGCTAATTTAATTTATTAAAAGTGAAGCTCTTCAATCTACGAACTATATGTATTCAGGGATTCCTAACAGCACAATGCAAGACATTTTGCTATAAATTATTCAAGATTGGATTAAGAAGCGGTTGTTTATTTACCAACTGTCCGGTAGAGAGCTCATTCATAATAAATCATAGTGTTGGCGTAATAATACATCGAGTTCTTCTGTCTTCTTTCTTGGCATTTTAGGATTATTGATTATCAGAATGAGGTTTTTACTGGTTCTCAACTTAGTGCACTGCCGCAATTATCCGCTTTCTATGCGAGTAATGTTTATGAATTTGTATTATTCGGTGGTAATTTCATTCATACTCTATGCCCAGGGAGCCGAAAAATGTTCCAAACCAGACCGATAACCCAACTCCAGCTTGGTCTTGCTTTTTAGTCGCACCTCTCCCGGCTGAGGAGGACTTGTTGACAAGTTGGTTGGATGCTGACGTAAAGTAGCATTTGCGGACATCTATGTCATCAAATGCTGAGGGATAAAGATGTTTCCTAATCTTTGATTTACAGCTCTATCGTGTTCGCTGTTAACCATTTTTATGACTTATAACCTCTCCTGGTTATCACAGTAATCTGCTGCTTCTTTACGCAGGGCGTTAATTTTTTTTCGATACCGACCAAGATGCATGTACACAATGAATAGCTTAGCACTCTCCATACCAGCTATATTTAATTAATTTGCGTTTACCTACATTAATCACTGCCCTCGCAATGACCATTTTCAATCATGTTGTTTGTATGGACATTGTCATCATGAGAAACGCTATCGTGATGAGCTTTTTATGTTTTGCTTCCCGTAGAATCATGTGCATGAAAATGTTTGCACGTTAATTTCAGAGATGTCAGCACCGTTAAGGATCGAAAGCTTCTGATGGATAATGAAAGTCGAATACATCATATTACTCGTGGTATGCGTTTGATGCACAGGATATAAAATTAACTGAAGGAATCATTAACCCAGCGATGTTCTTCCTTTAGAAAAACTACCCAGTTCCATTTAAAGTGGGGTTACCCATTGGATGATTGGGTTAATGACAATTTAAAGCAGTAGCTAATAACATTTTTTCCGACAGTATTTAATCTCCTTATTCTGCTGTAATTTTTTGTCCAATATACAAATATATGCCTGTCGTAAAGTGAGAAAATTAAAACGACGTTTATACTGATTTTTAAAAGTGCTCTTGGTGTTTCTTTTATTATAGTCAATCTAATCCAATCAATCCGTGTACCACGTAAATCTTTGATTTGCGGTGAGAGAAGAGACTATTTCTGTAATGATTTTGGAATACTGAGAGGACCTTAGTTTTAAATCGACATAAATTCAAGTACGGAAATAGTATTTCCAGAAATGGTGTGTTTGAACGACAAAAAAAAATTAGAGGATAATATGATAGTACTTTCCAACTCAGAATGTGACATAAAACAATTGAAACAACAATAAGATACAAAATATGAATTCAAAATGAATAATGAATCGGTTTTTGTAAGAAAAATAATGGCTTTGGCACACGGGCAAAAATTAATGAGCAATCAATATACCTAAAAAGTGTCTGTCTGTCTGTCTGTCTGTCTGAACCTTCTAGACTCGAAAACTACTGAACCGATTAGCGTTAAAATTTTTATGGATGGGTTTTTGGGCCCGGGGCAGGTTCTCTCTGGTAGGGGAGGGGTCTCTCATACTTATGAAATACAAATTTAAACCAGACATGAGAATTATGAACTGTTATGAAAATTTGCATGCAAGGATTTTTAGGGCCAGAGAAGGTTCTTATGATGGTTAAAACTGACGTGTTTTGTTTTTGCAGCGTCGTTTTTGCGAAAAAAAAAAATCAAACAATAATTCGTAATTTAACTTAAACTAACAGTGAAATCATAAAATATCCGTGTGCTTTGGAAAAGACGTAGTGAACACAATCGATTCCCTCCCGAAATGTATGAGTGTCAGTAGTATTTCCATATTTTTTGGTTTTTTTGTGCTGCACCCCCGCACCCGAAAGAAGGGTTACATGATGTAACTTACATCAGTTTAGTTTTGTTTATTAGTGGTAGTATTGAGACATCCGGACAGAAAAATAATTAAGTTTGAGTGTTTTTCCGCTTTGTCGCGAGTGAATCGATGATTATTAGCAGTTTTGAAGTTCAATATAGGGTCGCCTAATAGCGGGGATTTGATTACTGGCAGAGTGTGGAACAAAAAAAAAAAAAAAGAGGACCAGTGCATATATAAAAGGGCCATTTGATTGTCAATAGCAGCAAACGAAGACAATGCGCATGCGTGCGTGAAAAGGTGCCATATAATTTCAAATGCGTTCACCACGTGGTGTACAGAGTTTTCTTATGCAGGTTATGCTTAGGACAGACACGCAACGTACAGCGTTGTAGTCCTTTAGTCTAGTACCTGTTCTTTAGTACTGGATTAAAGTATTTGACAGTTCGTACAACGCTGTACGTTGTATGTCTGTACCAGGTATAACGGGTGGTTTGGCCACGTTATTTTTTTGCGCTTATTTTGTCGCGAGTGCATGAAATTAATTACGAATCAACGTTGAGAATTTTTATGTTTACGAATGAACAAGAGGGTGTAACGAAGGAAGCGGCCATTGGTAATATGTATCTGACTAGAACTATATAACGTTAACCTTATTATTAAATAATACCAAATACGTGCCTGGTTTGGAAATTTAACATTTCCAAATCTGGAAGCGTGTTTCAGTGCCCTTATCCAAATGATATCGGTAATGTTTACATGCGGGGCTTATTGTATGTGAAAGTAACCTCGGAATGGGCGTGACTCTCCAGACATTCTGAAATAGGTTGCTGGATCAAGAGTAGAGCTATCACTTTCTAGCTCTCAGATTACAGCTGCTTCCAATGGTCCAGCTGGTTCTGATTGTGCTTGAACCCCTTCTTGGTCAAAAATAACGGTAAAAACGTTAATAATTACTTATTTCCTTACTATTCCTTTTAACGATATTGCTTACAGCTCAATGAGAGCTTTTTAAACCAAATTTAGGTAAAATATATCAATAAAATTTAGTAAAAACTAAGTAAAATCAATCGTTTTGGCTACCAAAACCTAATTTACGGTAGAAGTAAAACCAATTTTTCGGTAATCTTATCTTAGCGTGTAGAGAACAACTGGTGCAATTTTGATCAAAGTAGTCGATTGTGCTCAGAAATAACGTCAAATGGAACTCGAAAGAAGAAAAATATAGTGCACAAACACCTTGGTCCGGTTCCAAGCTGGCTAAAGTGCTAAAGATGCCGAAAATAACAGTTTGTCAAGTGCTCAAAACCTTCAAGAAACCCCTCAGTGTGGAAAGGAAACAGCGGACCAATGAAATAACTAGAACCAAGGATTATCAGCTGCAAAGCATGTTCTTGAGGTCCGTTAATTTTTGAACTTATTGAATTACAAATTACAGGTCTTTTGGATTGAAAGGTGGATTGGAAGCTGGATCCATGTTGTCAAATCCTGTCTGAGCTATTTTGACATCCTGAATGTGCCGCGTGTATTGCAGGGCACCCTTGCTCAGAACAAGCACTTTAGCACCCTCCTTCGCGACTACCGTGAAAGGCTCCGTAGAAAATATAGGGTCCGTCCAAGGGGTGCGTTGCTTAGAACAGTGTGCCAGGCACGCCGAAGAAGGAAATCTTGCACCATAACGGAACATGTGTGGCACTCTATGGCACACTTTTGACATTTGTACGTCTTGAAGATATAACTTGGCAGTCCTGAAAAATTGACGTTTCAAATTGTTGTAGTGTTGTTTTGATTTGTTTGGTTCGTCACGCAACGGAAAATGATTATAAGTGAACTTTTGATCTACCTGTTAGTTAGCGAAATTTCGGAAACAATGAATGGGGTTAGTAATTAAATTGATAAGTCGTGACATGATATCACTTATCAGCTTTAATTAAAGGCAAGTTGTTTGAGCAAATCGGAAGCGGGATATGGAACCATCGTCCTTCATATCCTAATTATTTTGCAAAAGCAGAACATCTGCAGCCAGTCGCTGGCTAAGGAAATAATCGAGAAGATCCGGAGATTGAAAAGGACATGCGGAACTCCGTTAAAAGAAATTAATGGAGAAACATACGCATGAAATTCAGCTGAATTCCAGCTGGTTTCTTAGCAGAGAAGTGATGCACCTCCTGAATATCGCCAATGTCATTCCCTAAATAGGTATTAAGTAATTCCCAATCCCATAACCGCCTCATCCAGCTATTCGACGAAGATGCTGAACAACACTCGCGCTTATTGTATGAGAAAAATAAGATGCATTTTGCTTCATAGTAAGTGTATTTCAGATTAAAGCATAACTTTATCTCACAATAATAGTTTTTACCAGAGGACTCGGCCTTTGATGCCTTATTGGAGCAGCTGAAACACTGATATCAAAGGTTTTTCTCTGCGGAAAGTTCCGGGTGGTACCATTATGCCCTATTTGGCATATGCATGGGCAAATATCTATGTTGTAGTGTTCGATGGACGAGAGAGGAAACTAGCACATTCACCAAGGAAATGACGTCGAACATATACTAAAGTGAAAAAGTTGTAAATATTTGACGTAGGTTGAGTCAGCCGGGAAATCTTACATGCTGAGAGAGAGGATAAATAAATTGTCAATATACAACAGTTGAAAGGAATTCTCACACTAACTTCCAGTTATTAATTCCTTGAGCTCCATTCTTTATTCATCCACCACCAACAGCACCAAAATGGCTGTCTCAACATAAGAGTATGAGAAACGCGGTTTCTGCAATAAAAACCGTGTCAGAGACCTAAATTTTGAAATCGAAACAAAACAATGGCCTGGTTGCCAGGCGTAGCCAAAATAAGATTCAACTGTCAAACTACCGTGGCACACATGGTCACTTATTGGCACTACGATCGAACATCGTAAGGCTTAGTGGCACACTAAAAAAAATAGGCACAAGAGATATTGTGCTGAGCGATTCACCCCTTGGGTCCGTATTAGTTTTCTTTTGCTGTATGATAATTACCACGTCTCCTACTTCAACATCCGAAGGTTTGGCTCTTCGTTTCGTATCTTTTTGCTTTTTGCTAATCAGTTTGGTTTCTGCGTCTCACTCCCAGATGTCAATTCGATCCAATGCTTTTTCCCTATGGTTCCAAAGACTAAGGTGTGGCCCATTTAGTGTTGGAACAAACATGGTTGATTCTTACAGTGACCCTAGTGGTCGGATTTGTAAACTATGACATCTTATGTGCTCCCTATAACAATAACTAGGTCAGAATTTGTTTTTCACGGTGCAGTTCGAACGTGTGGCAGAGAAATACAAAATGAAAGAAGATAGACGAAACATAATTGTGCGCAATCATTTGGTAGACCCTTCGTGGTCTGGGCCAAACCTTGCTAAAGTATTGGGTTTCCCCCGAAATACCATGTGGCATGTTTTGAAAATGTATAGAGAAATTTTGTCGACGGATCGCAAGCCTCAAAGCAAGCGTCGGGCGGGTACTGTCAACCGTCAACTGCGGAACAAAGTCATCAAGAAAATTAAGGCATACCCCAACATCTCAGACCGTGATTTGGTCATAAAGTTTTGCGCTGCACGCAGTACTGTGCTACGGATTCGTCTCCGGGAAGGCTTCAAGTCATACCGTGCCTGTATACAACCAAATAGGGATCAAAAGCAGAACAATGTGTTCAGAATCCGTGCTAAAAAACTGTATGATCTGGTGTTGACAAAATTCAACGGCTGTCTCCTCATGGATGATGAAACCTATGGAGAGGCCGATTTTGAAACAGCTACCGGGACAAAAATATTAGTTGGCTACGGCTTGGGGAGATTTTCCTGCCAAATTCAAGTTTGTGTTTGCAGATAAATTTTGAACGTGAATACATGATTTGCCAAAGCATCTGTAGCTACGGTAGGAAGACCAAGGTTTTCATCACTGATAAGACATTTAATTCAGAGCTGTACGGAACGGAATGTCTCCAGAACAGAATACTGCCATTCATCAGATCCCACAATGAACCTGTAATGTTTTGGCCAGATCTGGCAAACTGTCATTACAGTATAAAATGATTGTTTTTTTTTGTATTTTCCCCCTAAAGTTCACATTAAGTCGAACATTTTAGTTAAAACAGAATACTATATTGTTAAGGTATATCCGAAATATACGCAATAGTCTATGTTCCAATTCTAACTGGGCACACCTCAGGGAACGTTCCCCAAATCTTCCAAACTACAAACATTTCGAAAGGTGTCACACGTAAGCGAGAGTGAGGCACTAATGTTCTGTGGTTATGGATGTACTGGTTCAACACCCATCTCCAGTTCTTTCCTTACAATTTTCTTGTAGCCATCGTTTTTGTTATCGCGGGGTTCTGTTTTCCACTGCTTCGTTTGTTTGGGGACTTAAAAGAATCGCCTTACGGACCTTCACTCCTTTTTCTTCCTAGTAGGAAATAAAACCGTAACGTTGAAAAGGCTGCCCGTTGTCGGTTTGGAGCACACGAGGAAGTCCTCACCGCTCAAAAATTTCACATTGAGCCGCGTTTGTGTGATTCGCATACATCTGCTTAATGTCCGATACCGACAAGTACCGCCAATATACAATTCTGGGAGTCAGCGAAATAGCCAGGTTTGATACACTGTTAGGTACTGGCGCTTTGTTTACCTTTAGCGACATTTCTATCGCAATGAGTTCACCATTCATAATAATCGCCTCATCCTCTTCTTCTGCGGACCGTTATTATTGTCATGAGACAATTCTGCAGTTATGCGAGGCCATGGAATCTACGCGTCTCCTTATGACTACCAGTAGTAGCTCTGTCGATTGCTCTGTTGGAGCTGTCGTGCCCCTTGGTTTAGGCCATTACCACCCGATAGGCGTCACCTTAAGGGTTCACATTGGCTGTTTAAACACAGATCCTCGAAGCAAACTCGTCTACTGGCCTTTATCTCCCTCTTCAGTGAAGCCTTAGCGGTGACTAGCGCCACCCGACGCTCCGTTCTTTCGGAGTTCGACCGCACTCTTTGCACCTTCTAGCTCGGAGGAAAATTTTCCGGAGGTCGGTGATCCCTAGGTTTGACCTTTCTGGGCATGGTTAGTCTTGAGTTTCGCTCGTTCTTTCTCAGGTGGTTGCTATGAGTGTAGTCATCCTGCACTCTCCAGTCGTTCAACAGCCCAGGGCCGCAGAATGTCATGTCGATTATCGACTCCGCTTTGTTTCTATGGTAAGTACTTTTGGTACCTGCGTTGGCCAGGTCTACGTTGAGCCTGACCAGGGCCTCGAGCAGGATCTGGCCGCTTGGGTTGGTAAGGCGGCCGCCCCACTCAACGACCAGGCGTTGAGATCGCCCGTTACTACCATCGGGTTTCGGCCAGTTAGCTCCGTTGTCATCCTATCGACCATTTGTGACAATTTGTCAATCGACCACCTCGGCGGCGCATAGCAGCTACAGATACACACTCCATTCACTTTTGCGACCGCGAAGCCCTCGTTTGAGGTGGACACAACCTCCGGGACCGGGAACTTGCCCGTCGTTCATAAAAGCGCCATACTGGAGTCGCAATTTCCATTACCGGCAGGGATGCGGTATGGGTCAAATATTATGGCGAAACCCGTTCCCGACTCGCGAACTGCCTGACTACAGCAGTTGCTGAGCTGCCTCACAGTGGTTCTGATTTAATTGTCCGCATTATATCAGCACTGTGTTTAAACTTGTGACCTAGCTTGTACGTGCTTGTCGTCTGGTTTTCCAGTAGCACGTCATGCATTTTGGGGCTCTTACAGTCCCATGGACCGTGTGATGGCCTTTCCATCCGCACCTTCGGCATAAGTTGCTCCTATCGGGGCAATAACTTTCCCATGGCATATGCCCGGTAATGTGGTAAGGATTATGCCTTTTCGGCAAACAATAGGTGCATTATCAATTATCATCATATCATATCATTATCATACATGAGTAAATATTGTTCCCACATACCTATTGCAGATAGTTTTATTATCAAAATATATTTATCGAGTCTTCTGCCTTATGAACTGTGATGATTTGTATTATTTTATGGATGTACCGATTTTGAACTTGGATATCTTGTAACGGGTGGCAACTAAAATTTTGGAATTTCTTTCTCAAGCTGTCAAAAAAAGACAAACATAGTTGAAGAAGATCTGATTTATTCAAATAAAAGATATATTGTCCATTGTTGAAAAAAAATTAGTGAACATTTGAAAACGGTCCGTAATCGGATGTTCGGCGAAGCTTCCGTTTGATGTCGGAACAGGAGCGTTGTACGGCCTCCATGTCAACTTTGCGAATGCATCTCTTGATTCTACCAATCAACTGTTTTCAATTCGTGGCTCTCCAGTTATTTTTGTACACCAAGGAACTCAAAACCCCGAAGAAATCTTCGATTGGGCGACACTGAGGCAGATTTGTCGGGTTGTGGTTTTTGGGTACAAATGGGATCGAATGGGTATTCAGGAACGATTGTGTTATTATGGCGTAATGCGATGACGCTTTATCCGGCCAAAGCACGTATTGTCCATCAGCATGATGTTTTTGTAGAAACAGGATCAACATTTTCTTCAAACATTCGTTCTGGTACACATCTTGATTGATTGCCAAGCCAGAGGGCTTGAACCATGGCTTAGAAATGCCTTTCTCGGAAATGGCAATGTACAGCATCACTTTCCGTTCAAACTTATGTTTAAACTTATATTTTATGTTCGGAGGTGTAGTAGAACTATCCGTTGAATAGTATCGATCGTTTCCGGGAATCTGCGTCTTCGAAAGAGGGAAGTAGCTTTCGTCGTCCAAAACAAAACTTTTTCCGGAATAATTTTTAATCAACCAACGGCACTTTATTCCGACTCTTTTCAATGTTTTGCAGATGTACTGGTGAGAACAGCTGAACTTTTTTGCGGCATCCCGTTGGCTCAGTGAATCCTTGTTGTTGAAGGCACGAGAAAGAGAACGAAGTCCTTTTGCGTCCATAATTTTGGCTGGTCTTCCACTACCTTGCTTGCGAGCAGTTGTTGGGGATCTTAGGATATGGTAAACAGTCGAAGTCGCTTTTAAAATGTTGTACCGTATACGTTTCGCCGAGATTTCTGTGCAGTTCATAGAACTGTACAATGCGCTCGCGAAATACTTCTTGTTTCGACGGCATTTTGAGCAAAACTGAGCAAGCATAAACAAAACCGAAAATACTAGCAGAAAGAGGAGAGAAAAAGCTAACGCATACACACTCTTATTTCTCTCTGAGGTCGTTTGTTGTTGAGTATAGAGGCCTCGAAAAAATTCCAAAATTTTAATTGCCACCCGTTACCAGCTTTTGACCAGATTCATTTAGACAGCCGACCAACTGCATCAACTGATGAAATTGTCGGTTGAGCTCCAATTCCACATCAAATCATTAGCTTTCTGATCAACAATCCAGACAATTGTGTGCAAAAATGTCTTCCGTGGGAGGTTCTGAATCGTATTGATTTGTGTGATCGTCCAGTGGGATTCGAAATTGTAAGCTATGCGAAATCAATTTAACTCTTTCCCTCTCGAGTGGGCAAGCAGCTAAAGTGTACAAACATTGCAAAGCATACCACTGCTACACGCCTCACCGAGTGCCAGATGGTGGCTAACTTTGACGATTTCACATTTTCCGATGAAACAAAGAAGCGGGCGGCGGGCAAGAAGCGGGAAAGAAACAAGTCCGTGCTTCCGACTCAGAAGCCAGCCAGTGAGGTTGAAAGTGGGAGAAAAAAGTTTCCCTCGCATACTTGAGAGCATTTCGCACTTTTGCGAAAATGATTCGCATGAACAATCTTCAGCTCGGTTTCGGGCATGTCAAGGGAAATGGAGCAACAGATGGGCTTGCTTCCCAAGAATGCCACATTTAAAGAACTTTGACATGCTTCTTCTTATTGATCGCCGTTAGAAGTCAGTTAAAAGAGACAGAAAAAAAACCTGGTCTATTTTATGCAACATGAGTGCGTCCGCTTTAGGGATTCGAGGAAACTGAAATTAATTAGGGGATTTGCTTATTAGTGCAACGAACTGTTAAAGATTGAAGTATCTTAGGGAAAGTTTACAGAACCACATCCACTGAAAAACAGCTTGAATAGTTTTTTTTGAAACCTACCGGAACAACATAATTATTCGCAAAACTTTCATGTTGTTTGCATTTGCCGTTCTTAACAACAAAAATATTCACTGCTTGCTCATTGTTGTAAAACTGACGAAAGGAAAGCAAACTTTTTCATTTTCCGCAAAAAACCACCATCGGTTCTTAATGCATACTCGGTCCCATTCATGAAATTGGTGGACGGAACGTGGCGGAGAGAGGTTCTGCCAAAGGATATAATATTAACTATGGCAAGGGTAAACCAGATGGGAAATTCATCTCCGCTTGCAGCAATATGCAGAAATAGTGAACCAAAACTTGTTCAAAACTGGAAAATTTCGATGAATTCAATTTTGCAAGTATAAAACTTTCCTATTAAGTACATACTTAAGAAGCGGATTGAACTTCGTAAGTCAAGCGGAGCGATGCTGTGTGGTGAATTGAAAAAAAGTCGGGTTTAATTGATTGAAGAAGAATACTCATTTTCGCAAGAATAACTTCATTAAAAATATTTGTGTAGTTCATCACAGCATGCTCGATTTGTTAACGTGGGTTTAATTTTTCCCAATTCTCAAATCTAATAAATGTAAGTTTTGCAACTTCCTCAACTGACATAAGAAGCACTTGATGTTTTCTAATATTCTCACCCATTCCAGAACAGCACCTAACCGATCCTTACAGCTAGGATTTAATCTTCCTGAAAGCAGCTTTTTCGCCAGCCATTCCTTTGTCAACTGCTCTACCTTCTTAACTCTCCACGTTGGCACGTGTGCACGTGTCAATCCATGCTGTCAAAAATATGCTCATTATTATTTTTTCCATCTCCGAGTGTTATTCCGGCGACCCAGACCTTTGACAACGATGTAATCATGTATATGGATGGATGAATGAAAACAAAAACAGCAGAACACCGCTATCCAATCAGAAAAATATATTCCAGCACAGCGCTGGCCCCTTCGACAGTAGCAGTGATTCCGAAATTAAAAATCTTCGACAGCCGTTCATTCTAACATAGGGATGATTTCTGAAATCTTCCGATCTGTCACACAGTGTCACTTTGCTCACCATTATGAAGCTGTGCAGTAGAATAACCATTGACATTGTGTCTCGAAGTGATTTCACCCATCCGTATTGCAAGAGACAGCGTTTTGGATGAATAGGGTGAGGAATCAACCACCCTCCTCGTGAATCCCTTCGATTGTGGAAGAATGAGACCAACTACCAAGTGTACGAGTACATATGTCAAGAGTTTTAATAAGACAAGGGATCGGAGGTTATTTTTCAGGCGGGATGGAGTGTTTTTCTTAGTTATTTTGTGAAGATTAATCTTTGGCTGAAAGTGCTATTCATTGCTTCTAATTGAATGCTGTCTTGTTCCTGTCAGTCAAAAATTCGACAACCCTCCATGGTTTGAGAAGAGTATAGGTTGGAACATAACGCTGGATTTGTTTGTATTATTTAGAAAATACAGATAGAGAAATAGAAGACTAATGTTCTATTCAGGATGGGGAAAAGAATCATTATCAATCGTTTATATCAAGCATCTAATTGATCAGCTCGATCTGAAAGTTGTGTACTAAAATTGTAAATTCGATACAAAACGAAAGAAAATATTTTTAATTTGAAAACTCCACGTTTGTCCACGTAAATCGAGAATTGACAAGTTATGTTCTTCCAGAACAAAACGTGATTATAAATGGAATTTCGTGAAATCTTGGCAAAATGCGCTTTGAAAATCGGGTAAATAAAGTAAAAAATAAGACCATTTTGGTAACCTCAATAAAAAGTTTTAATAAAGTTGGTATATTTAGATTTTTCCGCTATCAAGGGCTACTAGTATAAGGTTTTGTAATTGTTTTCCATTCCACCCTGAGCATCTGGTTCAACTTTGAGCCACATCTGTTGACATTTACACACTTAGATTTTTTACAGAAATAGCCGAAGCGGAACCATATTCTCACCATAATACATATATTCATCACATTCTGCAGTAATCCAACTTCAAACGTAAAAAGATGTTTAATTCCTCCAATAAATGGATGCAGTAACGAAGAATATATAATCCTGGCAAATAAAATTTGGTCTTGAATATAATTAAAAGCTACAAAAACGTTTCGGAGACTTAAATTTCGTAAAAATAATGAGCAGTCAGATTTTCAACACAATTTCATACCATTGCTCTACAAATTCTTCGTACTGATTTAACCGTACTAAGGAATATACTCGAGCCAGACTCCGAGTTTTCTCTTTAATTGCACTATATCCTCATTCATTTTCGTTGCGTAATTGCACAAACCATAAAAATCACACCTCACATATTACACTAGCCACACGAGAATCTACGAATACGTGATTAAATAATTGAAAGCTATGGGATTAATTTTCACAATAATTTAAATACGCTTACACCTACTTTGAACCGTGTTTACAATCGACGTCATCGCTTGATGTTGCACTGCTCACATACTGTATAGCATATACATTAACGCTAGTGTGCGTTTTCAATCATTCATAGAGCATTCTATGCCCAACGTTATGGTGAGTCTTGTTGTCAATATTCTCATGGAAGAATAACAAACAAACCCTTTCATTTTGTCTTTGTTATATGTATGCTACCCAACACACGAGAAGTGCTGTCAAATGATCTACTTCATTTTTGGGTGTAGTAGTGAAGAGCGTTAACTTGTAGGGGCTTATTATGGTTGTCACCTTCATTATCACTTTCACTTAACTTACACATCACCTCACTTTTTTATGCTATTACTGCTATCACCGTAATCAAAAATGAACTCCGGGAGGTGGAAGTGATAGTGAAGTGAAAATCGTAGTAGCCCTCAGAAAATCTACGGTTTGCGTCACTTTTTTCGGTGGCGTGATGGTGCCGTGGCAACCATAATAACACCGAGTTCATTCGAATCGTCACCTCGGATGAACTCTTTTATATTTTTCACTTGGGTGACATTCGTAATAAGGTTTTTTTATTTTCACTTCGTTTTGACCGTGAAGTGAAAACCGTAATAAGCCCCATAATAACACCGAGTTCATTCGAATCGTGACCTCGGATAAACTCTTCCATATTTTTTCACTTGGGTGAAACCTTATTCGTTATATGGTTTTTTGTTTTCACTTCGTTTTCACCGGGAAGTGAAAACCGTGATTAGCCCCACTGTGGACAGAAAATAACGTCGAATTCAGACCGCGTTGCAGGGTTCGAACGCAGAAGACAAGGGGGCTTATTACAGTTTTCACTTCACGGTGAAAACGAAGTGAAAACAAAAAACCTTATAACGAATGTCATCCAAGTGAAAAAATATGGAACAGTTCATCCGAGGTGACGATTCGAATGAACTCGGTGTTATTATGGTTGCCACGATACCATCACGCCACTGACAAAAGTGACGCCAACCGTATATTTTCTTAGGGCGACTATGATTTCCACTTCACTGTCACTTCCACCTCACGGAGCTCATTTTTGATCACGGTGATACCAACAATCAATATGCAACTAGTGATTTTAAATTGGTTCACTGTTGTAGAACCCCTTGGTCCGAAGTACACCTTGAAGCCAGCACCTTGCTGTACATATTTGCGCCTTTGTTTTGATTTGCTGTGTTATTTTGACAGAATATTTGAGAGTGTGTTCATGTGAGTTCATTATAAGGGCGCATAATTAAGCTTGGGACCGAGCTTGGGACCGATGTGCTAGTACTGACTGAGCCAAGAAAAAAATCTTTTTTGTATGGGACCTACTGGTCTTAGAGTTAGTCTATGGTGATACCAGGGGGCTTATTACGGTTCTCACATCCACGATCACTTTCACTTCACGCACACATCACTTCACTCTGTTTTACCTATTATCGGTGTCACGTATGGTGAAGTGATGGAAATGAACACCGTGAAGTGATAGTGACAGTGATGTGATGTTCAGAATAGCATGATCGTGACTCTCATAATCGGCTGCTGAGAACTGTCAGTAAAAAATGTTTTGGTTTGGTTGGAAGAAAATCGCCGGAAATTTAAAAACATCAAAATGAGTGTGGAGTTATGGCTCGATACTGATACCGAAGACGAGGAGGAATTTTCCATCCTGGCTGTAGAACGTAGGTGGATAAGGGATCATTCAAATCCACTGGATCAAACGGAAAAAACGTAAGTATTTTGATCTTAAAATATGTAGGCAGAAAACCTAACATGTTTCATACGGATTTTTCAGCTGCATTCAATACTTCAGAGTATCCAAGGAGATTTTTAAGGATCTACTGGAAATCATTGATGCTAAAATCAGCCCAGTACAACTGTCCACGTTGGTTCCTCCGGTGATCATGTTAGCGGCAACATTGAGATTTTTTGCTGAGGGAAACTACCAGAAAGGTGTTGGAAACGATCGTTTTATTGGATTGGCACAACCAACGATGTCAAAAGTGCTGCAAATCGTTTTGGATATAACTGAAACGGAGGTCTGCCCAGGCGCAATCCAGTTTCCTTCTGAAGACAGAGAACTGAATGCGATTAAGCTAGGTTTCTACGAGAAAACTGGATTCCCAGGGGTGATCGGATGCATAAATGGAACCCACGTTAGCATTATTCCTCCAGCACACGATAAACACCTGTTCTACAATCGTAAAGGTTTTTACTGTCTAAATGTTATGTTGGTCAAGCTGAATCGTGTTTGTCGGTATATTTTATGATTTTAATGCAAATAAATATTTTACAATTACAGGTTTGTGATCACAACTTGATGATTCGGTATCTCGATGCTAACCACCCGGGTTCCTCCCATGACTCATTCGTATGGAACGGCAGTACGTTGAATCAATTACTCGCACAAAGATTTAGCAACGGGGAGAGAAATTCCTGGTTACTCGGTAAGAATAGAGTTATTGAGCGTATTGAAATGCAGTTAACTGCTAGCAAGTTAGTCAGAAATATGGTGATGGTGACCTAAGTAACAATGAAAGATAATCTCCTTTCTTTTTTTTTTCTTTTTTTTAATTACTGAACGACTAGGAACTTCCAAACAATTGGTACTGGTTAGCATTAATTCGTGTACTTATTGAAAAACAGAAAGGGAAAACGTGTTTTAGCGATGCGATTATTTTTGATATACTGTGCTACCACTATCAATTTTCTCAATTCCCTCATGAATTGCTCGCCCGTTTAACTATTTAAAATTTATTACAGGTGATGCTGGCTACTCTTTGACACCATTCCTCATCACTCCATTTCGTACGGGGGCAAATTCTACTGAAAGGCAGACGAGATTCAACGAAATACATTCCAAAACTCGAATAACCGTGGAAAGATCAATTGGAGTGGCCAAGAATACATTTCGATGTATATTAGGAGCAAGACAGCTGTACTACAAGCCCGAAAAGGCTACGCAAATCATGAATGTTTGCGTAGCCCTACATAACCTCCGCATGAAGCATAAAATGGATTACGACGAACCAGAGCTTCCATATGAAGAAGGGGATGTAGAGTTGCCTAGTATTAATGGAAATGGACGGGATGCAAATAGAACTAGAGAAGAAATCATGGACAATATTCTGTAAGCACTAAAATAAAAATATAATAAATTTATCCACGAATGGTAAGATCTGACTCTTCATATCTAATTCACGTTCGAGCAACTTGTCAGTGAATATCCGATACATCTCCAGGGATTGACTATCTTGATTGGCTTAACTTTAGATATTTGATATAATTAGAAGAAGTGGCTTTCAACTCATCTAAAAGGCTTGCATTTATTAACGTACATCTCGTATTAATCGTCACTCTCGTCCTCGTCCTCCGCATGATCATCTGGCGCATCAGTATTTCATGTTGTTCGTCCCATGTCAAAATTAAGTTTCTGCTTTTAGTATTCAAGCAGCTGCAGCTGATATTGTAGCTGCTCGCTTTTATGTTTCTGATTCTCCAACACAATTTGTTTTTTGAAGCGAAACTTGTCCTCTGCCAGATCAAAACGTTTCTTTTCAAGCGCTTTGTATGTAGCTCGTATGACTTACGAGAATAAAAGGGCAACTAGAAACATGACGCTTTATCTTGCAGAGATCGTCAGTCTGCTTTTCGAGAAGAACTTTCCTGAAATTGCGCTTCGTCGCTCGTTCAAGGCCACGTAAATTTGACTGACCTTTTTCAGCCTCATCCTCACGAGCTGTATTAGCATGCGTAGGTTCTTCTTCCATAACTGTCGGCTCTGTTCCCATCTCCTCGATTGGTTTCTCGTTAATAGGGGGATCGGTATTTGGTGGTACACCAAAAACAGAACCTAATTTTGCGAAAAAGGAATATAATATTCGTAGTATATTTAGTCACAGCTTTATACCATTGTGGTTAACCGCTCTCTCCAGTGAAACGAGACGAATGATAGTTTCTTCCAAATCGTTGAAAGACTGCAGCGTATTTGGTCCACCTCCAGTAGTCGTTAACTCATTCCGGTTGTGCTGCAGTTTTCGTTTTAGTTGCAGCTTTTTGTCGGTCCAAACCTAAAAGCACGAAGCAGACAAATAAATCTGAGATTAAAAGAGGGTTAGCTGCCACAGAGGTAGTTAATTTGTTTAGAAACCATCCGGTTATGTCAGATGTAAGGGAACAACTAGCAGGTCAACTTACCTTTTGCCATGATGCAACGGAACGAGTGGGAGGACCCAGACTGTTCAACGAATCTGTAACCGTCCACCACAGAGCTGTAACCGATTCTCGCGAACTCACAAATTTACTTCCTTTGGCTAATTCAGGATGTTGCTCCATAAAAGCCACAAGGCAGGCAAATTGTCGCTTGTTAGTCTTTTTCTTCCTAAACAATATAAAAAGATTCAAAACATCAACAAAAAAGCAATTCGCAATCAAAATTTGAACTTACTCCATTTTGCGTGACTGGTTTTCGCCGTTCAAAACTATGGTGAGAAAAATTCACGAGGAGTGTCATTTTTTTCGATAAAATTTTGGTGACGTGACGTTCATAATAGCACCGGGTTCATCTACGTTGTCACTTCGGATGAACTCTTTCACATTTTATCACTAGGGTGACTCCCGTAATAGGGTTGTGTTCACTTCACTTCGTTTTCACCGTGAAGTGACACCGGTAATAAGGCCCAGTAATAGCATAAAACAAGTGAGGTGATGTGTAAGTGAAGTGAAAGTGATAGTGAAGGTGAAAACCGTAATAAGCCCCAAGCATTTTCTTCAGCTGCAGTTGAAAACGGTTGTTAGTGCTTACAGTGAATATAAGACCTGCAAATAATAATGTGAATAAAGACCTGCAAAATCGCGTGTACGATTTGAACACCAGTGAAGAAGCGCGTTGTGCAGAAGAGATGAAATTCATCGAATTTGAAACGTTGTACAGTGGACTTTTTGTGCAGTTTACGAAACGCATTGATGCTGTTACGAGAAACGCACTAGTGCCGATGATTGCACAGCCGGTACAAGCAGTGAACAACTTGCCACATATTCCGCTGTTAAAGGCACCGTTCCCCACCTTTGACGGCAATTATGAAAATTGGTTTGCGTTCAAGAAAATGTGCCAAAGGTGCAAAGTGTATGAGAAGATCAGTCGTAGTAACAAGGCATCAGTGGATATTGTGAAACCAGTGCGTTCCGCTGAGAAAACTGACACGGAAATGCACAGTCTTGTTACTACGAGTGCAAAGAGCTCGTACTATAATGATGACCATGATCTATGGAAGTGTGATGCGTTCAAAAGAGTGAGTCTGAGTGAAAGATACACTTCCCTTCGGAAGAGTGGTTCCTGTGTTAATTGTTTGCAACGCGGCCATATAACAGGAAAGTGTAAGTCAGAAAGTTCGTGTAAACGGTGCGGTAAACGACATCACACCTGCCTACATCCAGCTGATTCTCAATCCGGAGAACCATCGTTGCTGCAATCGAGCGGTGATCTGAAATAAAATAATGTGACGACAAATGCCACTTCTTCGGCGTCGAGAAACAACGGATCAGTTCTTTGCCCGAACGTAGAAACTGGTCAAGGTACTGCTGCTGGTTACGGCAGTTGCGTTGATTCGAGGTGCAGGCAAGCGACTAGTGAAATGCTGAGCAGTGTTAGATACTGCTTCGCATAAACATTTCATCACGGAAGCATTGGTATCGAAATTAGGATTGAAGCAAAAACGTGCCAACTACACGATTCTAGGATTTGGTGGCAACGCAAGGATCAAATCGACAGTGAACGAATATGAATCGCCTTGCTTGAAGTTCCTGGTAGTCAAAAAGATTACGGGCGACCTTCCGATGCGGCCATTCTAAGCAGAGCAGCTGAATATTCCGGAAAAAATCGCACTTGCTAATCCAGATTTCAACGTACCCGGTCAGGTAGGCATCCTGATAGGATCGAGTCTTTTCTTCAAGTTGATTAAACACGGTCAGTTGCACTTGGATGAACATTTGCCGGCAGTGCAGGAGACGTCGCTTGGTTGGATTGTGAGTAGTTTAATCCCAACCAGCCAATTGGACGTATGTGATTCGCTCTGTACGATGGTAATTGAGGATGATATCTAAGTTACTAAGTAAGTTACTTGAACGTTTTTGGTATTTCGATTTCTATGACGAAGCGTTTCTTCGAGAGCATTCTTCAGAAGGTGTTTGCGTTGCACGTTTCCTCGAAACGTATCACCGGTACGAACACGGAAGATTTTTTCACCAGGCGAAGGAGCAGCTGGGTGATTCTGCGAGCATGGCCAGAAAAAGGTTTTTGGCTGTAGATCGAAAACTGGAGAGGAATCTGAACCTGAAAGAGCAATACGTTGCTTTTATGCGGAAATATGAAGAACTAGGGCACAACCGATGTTTGCTACGTGCCCCACCATTGCATTTTAAAGTCAACTAGTACAACCAAGCTGCGGGTGGCGTTTGATGGCTCTTCTGAATCGTCTACCGAAGTGTCCATCAACAAAGCACAAATGGTTGGTCCGACTGTTCGACTGTACGACCAAAACGATTTGGTCTCGATTCACCTGAAATCTCAAACGTTCCAGTATGATGAGACTGCAGATATTCCAAAAATGTACAGGCAGGTATGTGTGCTCTACTGCTGTCTCGCCTTACTGTGAAGCTAATGGATGCCATGGAAATGAATTTCTCGTCCGTGGTATTGTGGAGCGACTCCCAGATAACGCTGTGTTGGATCAAGAAGTCTCCTGAATCGTTGAAGATTTTCAAGAGACGTACAACCGAATCAATTGCGGAGTCAGGAAGCTTGGTGAACAGGACGACGCTCCACCTTCGGTATCGGAGGAAACTATTCTGGAGATGCGAGGAGTCGTTCTTCTTAACTTGAACGTCTGCAGCAGAATGGAAATAATTGACAACATCAGCTGATTTTCGATAATGCAATGAGTCATGGCCTACGTGATTCGTTTTACGGACTGCATCAGAAGTGGAAGAAAGCAACTCTTCAAAGGACTGCCGACAACGGCTGAGTGCATTGTTGTTAATTGTGCGTCTTGTTCAACGAGAATGTTTTGGAAATGAAATCAGAGCGTTGATGAAGGAAAAGGACTTCAAGCACCCATTGAAATGTTTGAATTCTTTCATCAACGAGAAAGAAGATGTACTTGGAGTGGAAGGACGGATCAGAAACGCTCAGATTCTTTACGGTAGTAAGCACCAGCTACTGCTGCCTTCGAACCATCCAGTGGTTATTGCTGTCGTTTGATATCTCCATAAGAGCAACATGCATATTGGTCAGCGAGCATTGCTTGTAGTTGTGGGACAACAGTACTGGCTTCTACGACCGAAGAATGTTATTCGTAACGAGATCCACAAGTGCGCACCTTGCTATGGCACATACCCGAAAAGAGCAACACAGTTGATGTGTGATTTACCGAAGTACCGGGTTCAAGCAACGTATCCATTCGCCAACGTCGGAGTGGATTTCGCGGGACCGTTCACACTGAAGGCTGCCGTTTCTGTTCGGAAATAAGTAATGACCAAAGGGTACGTGTGTGTCTGTGTGTGTATGGCCACGAGGGCTATCCATTTGGAAACCGTTTCGAATCTGTCAACCGACGCATTCTTGGCTTCCCTTCAACGGTTTGTGAGCAGAAGGGGCCTACCAACGAAGATTATCTCAGACAACGCCACAAACTTTGTTGGCGCGAATAACGAGCTTGCTAAGCTAGCTCAGCTATTCGAAACTGAAATGCGTAAGAAAAAACTGAATGAATTTTGCGTTCAGCGGAGCTTCGAGTGGTCCTTCCTTGTCTTCACTTCGGGGGGATTTGGGAAGCTGGCGCAAATTGAAGCATCGTTGAACCCGCGCCCACTGATTCCGTCCTATGACGACCCAAACGATATGACAGCAATAACTCCCGAAAATTTTCTGATCGGCCGGGAGTTCCAAGCAATAGCGGGACCATCGTACGACAGCGTCAAGGTCGGGAGGTTGTCTAGATGGTAGGTTCTTCAAGATTTTAAGCAGAAGTATTGGCGAACTTGCTTGACGGATTATCTGCAAGAACTTTAACGGCGAGGGTGGGATCTTACGGTCACTAAGTTCAGAATTGACGCATTAGTACTGATTGTGGATGACAAGCTTCCTCCACTGCAGTGGAGCTTGGCCACGTTCGAGTGGTCACTCTAAGGACAAGGGATTCGATCATCAAGCGAGCAGTGAAGAATATTTGCATATTGCCACTGGACGAAGAGTGTGTGGCAACGTCCAAAGATGTTCCAGAAGTTTAAAATGCAACATTTCAACGGACGGGAAGACGTTCAGTGTAACTGATATGACCAACGTTTTCGTATTTTGAAAATAGTATATATACGGCAGGTGGCGAAGGTTTTCTTTCAGTCGAGTTATTAGTACACAACACTGAAGAAGTCTGCACATTGTAGACGAAATACGCGTTTCTGTCAAAATTAGGAAAGGTAGTTGGAATTAAATGGAAAATACTATTTTTTCTTCTCATTTCTACTTTATTGTAATGTTATTTTGCGAAAAAGGCGTAGATTTATAAGGATTGTTTCAAAAATAAGCTGGCAACGCTTGTGATGCGCTCACACATTCATGCCGTTCAGCTGTCAGCAACTAAATAAGCTGTCTTGATAAGGATGTCACGATTCATGACAGCGTAAAATCTGTCATCAACATGTTCGTAAACACTAATCGTTCGATTTGCTGCCATGAAGAGGAAGAAAACTGAAAATATCCAATAGGACACGAAGCTAACTGTTGAAGGCCATCACAAAATGCAGCATAGAATCACTCGAAACGAAAACTGTCGAACTGACAAAATACCCTTCTTGGAGTCTGCCGCCAAATGATGATGTTGCACGAGTTATCATAGTCACATCCACTATGCAGTGTCGTAAATGCCTAACCGCATTTATGTCAGCATTGCATGGCAGTGTTACCAATGCTACCATTAACGAGGGAAAGTGAATCTGCAAATATTAAGGCGGAAACGTAAATTCCTGAAGACTTATAAGAAGCAGAAAATAGCAAAAGAAGGGCTGAGCAAAAATGCATGGTGAAAACCAGCGCCGATTTTTGCAACGACCATCTGCCTGCGTTTCAACCAATAAGAAAAAAAATGTGAAAGACAACTCCAGAACGCTTCAATGGCCGCAATTTTACACCAAGGTCATCGGTAACGGTGTAAGTATCTCTGAAAAGTCGTTTGAGGCAATTTGTTCGTGCGGCTGCAAGTCATTGATTTTCTACACTAAAGGCTCAAACGCAGTGATAACGGAAGCGGAACGGCGACGGCAGCGGAATAGCCCAATCTGACTTTAACTGCTTGACGGATAAAAATCTGATTAGATCCAAGTTGATTCCAATTGGACATATCGTCGTCATTTGCGACAATTGTCAAACTTGCCGTTACCGTTTCCGTTTCCGTCCTTATTACCATTGGCGTAACTACTGGGGGTGCCTAGGGGGCCAGGCCCCCTCCAGAATTCTGTAGCCCCCCCCCCCAGGATTTTTCCCTTAGATATTTCTAATTTGAAATGAAACACTATTCATAATCTCCAGGGAACTGTACAAATTTTTTTCCCAGTTGTTTTTGTACGTTGTTCCCTTCAGAAATAGTTTGAATGAGTAACTATTTCTGAAGGAGTAAAGTACGGATACCCTCTTTCCCACATTTTTCACTTACCGATAAAAATCATAGTTAATGACAATTAAATCGCGCGATCTGTTCGCGTCTGTTAAAGGTTAGTTTTTTTCCGTGGTGCTTAATAATGAACGACATGATGAGCTAATCTAAGCCAGCTCATAAATGGTTAAGTGTAGTTTATAACTCATTAATTTATTGAGTTAGGATGATAAATATACTCAATTGCCGCATATCATAACTAGACATTATGTAGACATGGGCGTAGCCAGAATTTTTATTGTAATTGTGTTGAGCATCGATTCCCGGTCTATAGACACTATCCAAATTCCAAACTCTTGCATATCGGTATTAAACTTTACACTATTTCGCGGAAAAGCATTTCCCAGAGACCATTATCTAGAGACCATATTTTAAATGCCATTTCCCGGAGGCCACTTTCCGGAACGACTAATTTTCCAAAACGGATCTCTGTTCTCGGTTTTTCGGAAAATGTATGCTCTCCTGAAATAATTTTCCAGGGGTCTTTTCCCAGAGGTCGTTTTCTGGGAACCATTTCACAGAAGCCATTTTCCGGAATGATCAATTTTTCAGAGCGGAGGATAATCTGTCCATCTTTTTTCGGAAAATTTACTTTGATGGTAATTCCCAGACACAAATTCCAGGAATCCTTTTTCCAGAGGGCATTTCCTGGATTGACCAATTTTCCAGAGTAAATCCTTGTCCTTCTTGTTTTCGGGAAATAATTACTTTTCTGAAACCATTTTTAGAGCTCCTTAAAAAAACGCCATTTTCCTGAATTGATCTTTGTCCTTTTTTCTTTCGGGAAAATATAGCTTTCTCGTGTTTTTCAGATGCTGTTTTCCAAAGTCCATTTTGCATAGGCTTTTTTTTCCAGAGACTTCAATATTTCCTGTTCTGTAGTGGCAGCTTAAGAATGCTTACAAAGTTCGTGGATCCTTATAGCCCAATATTTTTCAATTGGCCGCAAGTCTGGAGAGTTTGGGGGATTAAGATCCTTCAGCACGAAATTGACACCCTTCGTCTTGTACCACTCCAGAATATCCTTGGAGTAATGACAAGAGGCTAGGTCCAGCCAAAAAATTGAAGGAACGTTGTGTGTTTTGAGAAATGGAAGCCGTCGTTTAATCAGGCACTCATTCTTGTATACTTGACCATTTACAGTTGAAGTTGTCACAAAAAGCTTGTTCTATTTACTACAACACGAACAAATCCCCTGCCAAATCATGAATTTCTCGGGGAGCTTTGACACTTGCTGTTTCTTGAGAGACTCTGGAATATCAAACTTGTAGTCAAACTATCGTAGTCACATACTGATTGCCGGGAATTTGTTTAAAGTCCGCTTTTACGTGTGTTTTATCGTCCATGATGCAGCAGTGCGGTTTCGTCAACATTTGTGTCCTATTCTGTTTTTCATTGTGGTTTGGAGTTATCTGAACTTTGAATGAGTCTCGTCCGGCTCGTTTCTTGGCTTTCTGTACGAAACTTTTGGTCAAGTGCAGCTTTTTCGCGACATCCCGAACGGAACAGTTGGGTTTGCGTTTAAAGGCAGCAACCACTCGCTAGTGATCCTACACAAAGTACGGACGACTTTGAAACTTGATACTCACGCAGTGTAAACAATACACACTGAGATCATTTCACTCACAGTTTCGTTGAAATCAACCCAAAGGGCAAAATGTTACAGCTTATTGAAAGTGATGCAATTTAATTGTGGACACCCTCTAGTAGGTATTTGATAAATAATTCCCTTGTTATTTTCAATTCTATTAATATTAGACCTCAAGACTCATAACTAAAATAACAGCGACAGTAAAATTTAGAGCCTGTTAAGTTAAAACATAATATTTGAACCACTTTTCTATGAACGCATGTTTATTGTATTTGTCAAGAAGGTTTTACAATAATGAGTTTTGTTTAAGGCGCATTTCAGAATACACGATATTATTTTCTATTGTACGAAAATAGATATGAGTATAGATTCCACAGATTGATTAGAAGTTTTGAAGCTAATGAATGTTCATAAGCAAAATATGGAAATAGAAGTTTATTCATTAACGATAAAATTTTCAAAAATGTAGTTTTAGAAGTAAGGTAAACATATAATCAGGTAGATTTCTGAAATCATAATATTTGTTGGGGTTGACTTATGTACCACTAGCTGACGACGTAGACTGTATAATAGGCCTGTGTGTCATCCCCAAAAGGTAATTGTAATTATTGAACTATTCATAATACAGTATTGATGAAATGCATATAGTAATTTAAAAGTCATTTATGGAAGAGACTTCCGCACTGTTAACAAAGACAGCATTCTGAACGTCGTTTCCAGGAACTGTTCAAAATAATTATTTAACAGTTTTCTTAGACACCTTTAATTATAAATTGATTAAAAGTTGTTGAGTGCAATATTGCAGGGATGAGTACTATGACATGGGAAATTCTACATCTTTTATAAAATACAAAATATCTAACACATCAAATGGTGCTCACGCGGTCGACATATGCTAGTGTGACCATGGTATTTGTCTTAGTAGTCTCCACCAAAAAAAAAAAAAAAAAAAAATCAGTGTATACCCTACTCATAATGAGTGAAATGAACATTATTGTTGTTGATATTTTATGTATTTTAATTTACTGTAGAAAATTATCGAAGTTTTTTAATTTTCTCTACATTTTTGTAAAATTTTATTCATTAATATAGGGGAAAATCTTGCCACTTTTATCGAAAATATTGTAAATCTAATAGACTATTATTTATCTATTCTTTTCTACAAATATTTTAAAGAATCGATCATAGTGATACCGCAGTGCAGGACTCGTCGAAAAACATATTTTTTATTTTCTAAGAATCAAACCATTTGAATAAAATTCGAAGGTTAATATTCGAAATATAGTACTTGTAAAAACAGTGTGTTCCCATCTTCATTCACTTAGTAAAGTCAGAGTTCCATTTATGTATTTTTAAACGCTTCTAAATATTTCCTTGGAAATTTTATCAAAATTCCTTTCACATTTTTTAAAACAGTTGTCTGACATTTATTCTTAAGATTTCTTTAGAGGATTTGATTTTCAATCAAAAGGTTCTATTTTGGCGTTATTAGTGTTGGCTATTTTGGGTTATTGGTTGTGAAAATATTAGATACTTCTACAGTTTTTTTACATACATATTTGACATTTCCTATGTCAGCACTGTTAAAAATGGTATCTCTTTATCGCTTTATTTGGAGCAGGGAAAAGGCCGTTTGAGTAGAGCTCTTTCTCAATAGGGGGCAGAAAACCTCCTCTTATCCTCTTGCTGAAATTTTGATTGTAGCTCAGCAGAAACGTTAACTTTAAACTGTGTTTATTTTACAAATTTTGAATCACTGACCTGTCAAATGCTTTGGAGTCCTATCAATTTCAATCCAGTTTATAAGTTTAAACTCAAACCCATGGATGTTTCTTTCGAACTGCCGTGAAGTTTTCATTAGGTTTTTGATGAAATAATCCTAGGAATTCTTCTTCAAATTCGAGCCACCGGCTGAAAGTCTCTCAAATAAAGACAAACAACAACGACAACTCCTTCAAATTTTTTGAGCTCCCTTTAAAATTTAGCTAAAAATATACTTAACTTATAAATTTTCGAAGTTGTGAAGGAACCGATACAATTTTGAAGATATTTAAAACGCATAATCCAAATCAATCCAATTTTTGATATAAATTTAAAATGTTCCTTGACACAATGTTGTTCTCTGTAGTTTTAGGAGTTTTTAATTTAAACTTTACTCTACATAGATTCAGGTCTATTCTCCGCCTCGGATGAGTTAAAACGCCTCAATCGAATAAGTGGGCTATATTTTCTATATAATCCATACGGAATAATACGAGGATATTCACCTGACTAGATTCTCTTAAGGCATCTTGACTCACCGATGTGCAAAATAGTCCTAATTATTCGATTAAACCTGTGCTGATTTATCAATAAAAATAACCTGTCCTCAACAATTACGCTACTTTCATCGCTCTTTTCAATAATCCTATAAACGAAAAAAATCCTTTTGGCAGGCCCCCTCCAGGCCCCCTCCAGACTTATGTTCTAGCTCCGCCAATGCTTATTACGTTTGGGCCTGAAAGGTCCGGTCAATGACGAATTTTACCAGCGCACGGACGAGCGGGTGGTTCGAGGCTGCGGCACTCATAATAAAGCTCTCGATTGACTCGTCTACACGAGTCTGGATAGTCTTACACTCTGTGGCGTGATGTAGGTCACGTTTCCTCGTATTGAACGGGGCATCCAGGATTGTCCTCAGCAGCCGGTTTTGGGCCACTTGCAGCTTCTTCTTGTGTGTCTCGGCACACGTACCTCACACCGTCATAGCGTAGTTCGATGGTCAATGACGATGATCGCGTTGTGAACTGCTAGTTTGTTCTGTCGTGACAGTCTGGATCGTCGGGAGATCAGCGGATGAAGCGACTTCAGTAGCCCGATGCACTTGTTCTTGAGATTTTTGGTGTGGGTACGGTAGAGTTGCTTGGTAGGTTACTTCTTTCGACCACTCAACCGGTTGGCCGTTGACTCGGATGAAGCATTCAGTTGGTAGCAGCTTTGGTGACGGTCGATGTCGAAAAACGATGGCTTGGCTCTTGGCTTCGTTCACCTTAATCTTCCAGCTGGCCAGGTACGAAACGTACGTTTTCTGACCAAGTTGCAGTCGGGACCGGTAGGGGTTGGGAGTCTTACCATTGGCGATGATTGCACTATCATCTGCGTATAGTGCCAGGCTGCAGTTTGCAGGAAGTTGTGGATCGTCGGAGGTGTAGATGTTGTAGATCGTCGGAGGCTGCCATGAAACACACCCTCTGGGACCTCTTGCAGGTCGGAAGTGGCATCTGAAAGATGTACTCGAAACGTTCGATTGGAGAGATAGTTTCTTACCATTCGCGTGATGTAGCCTGGGACGTTTGCCTGCACCAGCTTGTGGACCAGTCCATTGTGCCAAACATTGTCGAATGCCTTTTCCAGGAGCACAATGGCTGTGTTGTTGGAGAGTGACTTGTTGTGTGACGCGTGTACTAATAACTCGACTAGTCGAGTTGAGTTGTGCACGACACTGAAGAATCTGCACATTGTGCGAAATACGCGTATCGTCAAGATAACAAAGGTAGTTGAATTAAATGGAAAATACTAATTTTTCTTCTCATTTATCGTTTCTTTCATAAACCGCATGGTGTAGAAGGGCAAACTTGATGAGAGGGAGAGGAGAGGAAGTCCGATGACATATCCGATGCAAATAAAAAATAGAACACTTGACGGTGGAACTCCAACAGTGGCAAATAACGTCATCATCGTCATCATCTTCATAAAATTAGTTTTTAGTTAGAATTGCCATCGTAGCATAGAGCACATTAGTATCCGTTCTCTTTATTTACAACAGTTTCCCAGTCATCAAATAACCCAGTCTCGATTAACCCATTCAACGGTTTTGAATTGTTTTTGGAAAACTAGGTAAATTTAAATTAAGCACTCGACACTAACCCAGTTTGTAAGTCACAAACGAAATAGGCCTATCTGTCAAAGGATAAACTTTTTCTAGTGGAAAGGCATATATTTTAAAGGCATTTAAGCGTGTTATTTCTAGTGATTGTTTGGAAAATTTTCAATTCTTGATTTTTAAATTTTTTAGAAATTGATTAATTGTGGACTTAATTAAAAAAATTATTATTTTATAGAAAAAGTGAAGTCTTTTAATATCATTTTTTAAAGAAAATTTCAGCCTGAGGCTGGTTTGTCACGCCAAGGAGACGCCCTGGATTCTAAATATCTAACCCATCAAAACATGGGCTGGAACCAACGGACTAACTTTCTTTCCGAAGGAAGAAAGTCCCAACGGCATCGACTTGTATTGATTCCATACCGACTAGGGTGAGAGGCAACTAATTTGTTAACTTAGTCCTTTCCAGTTTAAGGACTATATGAAATCCCTGTTTTTTTTTAATATAAATTAGATTACAAACACTTCAAATATAACCACACCGGACTGTTAGTGAAAGTTCACGATGTTGCACTTTTAAACCACAATACTGCTAAAAAAAATTAATTAACTGAACAACAGCTGCCAATCGGCTGCAAATGAACTTCACTACCAACTAATCGAAATCGAACATGACGGTCATCAACGCCAAAGTCAATATCGTTTGATTGTAAAAAAAAAACAGACAAACCCGTGCAGCAATCTTCCTATGTGGTGCCACGGGATGGCCTAGTAATGATCCACCACCATCGCCATGCATCCAGAGTTTATAATATCCATTCTCATTCGCTGTCACTAATGACGATAATGATGACGAACGGGACCGAACCGATCGACGGGAACAGAATGCCAATCAGTGTGATTATTGAATCAGTGTGTTTAGTTGCTGTGTGTTCGCTAAATTGCTCCGCAGAAATCGAATCATATAAATACGTCTAACATGCTCATTTCAGGTACCCACTTCAAGTTGGACACACGGTTTATTAGCATAATAGCCGTTCCACTATGTGAGACAGATAGCACGAAACAGTAGTTGGAGCCTGTTGACAATTCGAATCAGTTTTCGAAATTTCTAATGAGCCATAAATTGACTGTCAATAAGCCGAATCAAAAGGAAGTGATGAGGGGGGGGTACTGGGATCCCAATTGGTGCATTGCATTTCACTTTGGCTGGTGTTTGTCCATTGTTGGTTGCAATTGATGATTATCATCGCTGATTTGATTATGGTTATAGTCGGGGTTGCATTGGACATAGATAGGGGAGAACACGATGAAATTGAATAACTATAAGTGTATGTGTGTCATTTGGCGAATGGTTTTCAATTTCTGCCAACTTCGGTGCTCAGTGGATAATTTCGGCTGATTTGTTGAGTGACAGCGGCCAATAAAGGTGGAGTTACATAGAGACAACAGGCAGTTTTGAACGACATTCTGTTAGGGACCATAAATTCGATGAGACTAAACTGATCTCAATGTGAATTCATCTTAAAACTGAATGATTTGTCTAGTTTGGTTTTACCGAATTGTGTGCATCGAATGCTGGGCTAAAATGTTGTTTGATGATCTGATATTTGATTGTATCTGGATTAGCTTTGGCGGATATGCTGATTGCACTTCAAGCTTCGATTGATGTTTTGTTTAATGGGATGATGAGTACCAAACACAAATACCGAACCATCGGTTGATATGTGGAAAACAGCTATTTATGCTATCCAGTTGAGATGGTTTGTTAAGGCTTTTATTTCTGTATCGCCATCAATTTGTATCTCATTTTACGTGTACATTTGTTTATAATTTGGGATGATTGGGAGTTGTCAGAGCTGTCATTATAAATTGTACTAGGCTTTTACGATTTGAAACTACGTGGTCCTCAGTTTAGTATTTCAGTTACTCGTTCTGAGTTGTGGTATAAATCAGCTTTCGAGCGTGATTGAAATCTTGTATTTTTTTAAAAAATGAAACACTACCATCACGCTTTGGCATGCTTATCATTAGTTCAAATCGATTCAAAGCGGCTATTAAGTGTAGTTAAAAATCTTGTTTTCCCAATGAAGTAACCATTATCACACTTTGTGAGTGACCCAAACTGCATCCTTACCGTTGGTTTAAATCGGTTCTAATATTTAAGTATACAGAGAAAAAACAAACTGAAGATTGGATTTGGATTGGATTTGGATTGGATTTGGATTGGATTTGGATTGGATTTGGATTGGATTTGGATTGGATTTGGATTGGATTTGGATTGGATTTGGATTGGATTTGATTGATTTGGATTGGATTTGGATTGGATTTGGATTGATTTGGATTGGATTTGGATTGATTTGGGTTGATTTGATTGAGTTGATTGATTTGGATTGGATTTGGATTGATTTGGATTAGTTGGATTAGATTTGGATTGGTTTGATTGGATTTGGATTGGATTTGGATTGGATTTGGATTGGATTTGGATTGGATTTGGATTGGTTGGATTGATTTGATTGGATTTGGATTGGTTGGATTGGATTTGGATTGGATTTGGATTGGACTTGGATTGGATTTGTCGATTGATTGATTTGGATTGGATTTGGATTGGATTTGGATTGGATTTGGATTGGTTTGGATTGGATTTGGATTGATTGGATTGGATTTGAGTTTGATTGATTTGGATTGGTTTGGATTGATTTGGATTGATTTGGATTGATTGATTGATTGGATTGGATTTGGATTGATTGGATCGGATTGGATTTGATTTGGATTGATTGGATTGAATTTGGATTGATTTGGATTGATTTGCGATTGGATTCGGATTGATTTGGATTGATTTGGATTGGATTCGGATTGGATTTGGATTAGATTTGGATTGGATTTGGATTGGATTTGGATTGATTTGATTGGATTTGGATTGTTGGATTAGTTGGATCGGATTTGATTGGTTGGATTGATTTGGTTGGATTTGGATTGATTTGATTGATTTGGATTGGATTTGATTGGATTTGGATTGGTTGGATTGATTGGATTGGATTTGGATTGTGATTGGATTGTGGATTGATTTGATTGATTGGATTGATTTGATTGATCTGGATTGATTTGGATTGGATTTGGATTCGATTTGGAATTGGTTTGATTGGATTTGGATTGGATTTGGATTGGATTTGATTGGATTTGGTTGGATTTGGATTGGATTTGGATTGGATTTGGATTGATTTGGATTGATTTGATTGGATTTGATTGATTTGATTGATTTGGATTGATTTGGATTGGATTGGATTGGATTTGGATTGATTTGATTGATTTGATTGATTGGATTGATTTGGATTGATTTGATTGGATTTGGATTGATTTGGATTGGATTTGGATTGGATTTGATTGATCGGATTGTGATTTGATTGGATTTGATTGATTGGATTGGATTGGATTTGATTGGATTGGTTGGATTGATTTGGATTGATTGGATTGGTTTGGATTGGATTTGATTAGATTTGGATTGGATTTGGTCGATTTGGATTGATTTGATTGATTTGGATTGATTTGGATTGATTTGGATTGATTGGATTGGATTGATTGGATCGATCGATTGGATTTGATTGATTTGGATCGATTTGGATTGATTTGGATTGGTTCGATTGATTTGACTGGATTGGATTGGTTGGATCGATTTGGATGGATTTGATTGACTTGGATTGGATCGACTGGATTTGGATTGATTGGATCGATTGGATTCGGATTGCGATCGATTTGATTGGATTTGGATTGATTGGATTGATTTGGATTGGATTTGGATCGATTTGATTGGATTGGATTGGATTGGATTGGTTGGATCGATTGGATTTGATTGGATTTGGATTGATTTGATCGACTTGGATTTGATTGGATTGATTGGATTGGATCGATTCGATTCGATTGGATCTGATTAGTTTGGATTGATTTGGATTGGATTGGATTGATTTGATTGATTTGGATTGATTGGATTGGTTGGATTGATTGGATTGATTTGATTGGATTTGATTGATTTGATTGGATTTGGATTGATTTGGATTGATTTGATTGATTTGGATTGGATTTGGATTGGATTTGGATTGGATTTGGATTGGATTGATTGGATTTGGATTGATTTGGATTGATTTGGATTGGATTTGATTGGATTTGGATTGGTTTGATTGGATTTGATTGATTGGATTGATTTGGATTGATTTGATTGGTTGGATTGATTTGGATTGGATTTGGATTGGATTTGGATTGGATTTGGTTGGATTTAGATTGGACATGGATGATCAACCTACTACAAAATTACAACTGATTAAAATAATCTTCCGAATTCCAGTAACGCTAGAAAATAGCAAAATAGGCTTGGCTGGAACATGTTAAGCTAATGATTCGGGACATTACATGCGGGGAAATATATTTATTTAAAAAAAAAGTCAATTTGCTGGATTAGGTTCGTTAGGAAAAGTTGCGCACACTTTGATTTTTTCAGTTGGTTCCATTTATGCAATTTGGTCACACGTTATTGCATTATCTTAGGAAGTAACCGCTGAAGCTGTTTTCACAACCCAAACTCTTCCAAACTTCCAATTTTTTGTAACCTATACGATTTATATGTTTTTAATACAGAGATACCTTTGACGGGCACGAAAAATGATATTTTTCTCTGAATTCCGGATAAGCTTTTGAACGTTAATAACTCTTTTTCCTTAGATGTTCGGATTTACTTTTTCCTGAGATTTTAGATTTACTAATGGAAGAGACCTGTTATACCATTGTAAAAATTGATGAGGTCAGGCAATTTTCTGCAATAGTAAAACGAACAATCGAGCACCAATCGGTTTTGGGCTGAAGTTAGAAATGTACACACTCAGAAAATTTTACAGTATTCGGTAACTTTTACCGAACTTTCAACAGCTGAACGTTCGATTATCCGATTTAACGTATTTCGGTAAAATTTTACATTTTTCTGGTAATTTTTTACAGATAATTGTAAAATTTCACCAAAATCCGGTAAATTGGATTACCCAACGTTCAGTTGTTAAAAGTTCGGTAAAAAATTACCGAGTACTAACTAGAAATTAGAAGAAAAATTAGTATCTTCCATTTAATTCCAACTACCTTTGCTTATCTTCGACAGATACGCGTATTTCGTCTACAATGTGCAGACTTCTTCAGTGTCTCGTACTAATAAGTCGAGTTATTAGTACGAGACACTGAAGAAGTCTGCACATTGTAGACGAAATACGCGTATCTGTCGAAGATTAGCAAAGGTAGTTGGAATTAAATGGAAGATACTAATTTTTCTTCTAATTTCTAGTTACATGTATTCCACTAAACAGCTCAAACCCTCTAGGATTTACCGAGTACTGTAAAATTTTCTAAGTGTGTAAGAAACGATTAAATCCAACAGCTTTGAATAAGTATCTGGATTTTTTAAACATAAGAACACTTTTGTGTTTTCTGTTTTTGAATTTTTAAGTCTCATAAGATTTAATTGCAACAATTATAATTGCATATGTCGTATTACTTTAACATCCAATGAAAGCATTGGATATTATCGAATATTTTTATTAATTTCAAAGGGAGAACTATTTGTCATGAATTTTAAAACGCTCCAACCAAAGAATTTTGTTTTGAAGAAAACAAATCTTTACGAATAAATTTTGCTATTCCTACAAGAACTAATGGAGGCGACTGGTATATGGCGCGAGTGTTGTCAAACAATCAATGTGTAGCTGCTAAAGACTCCAAGCGTTACGTTTCACAAGGCTGATGTAACATAGCTTCAAATCATGGACTCCAACCATACTACAAAAACAGAATTATATCGCGCAACATACTATGAAACGTAGCGACTGCAACAGGGGAAAAGCGTTCATTCCCTTGCAGCATATTACAGTGCGTAACACTGTAGCAGAAACATTTAAGGGCGAAAATTGTGTATTTGATATACCGCTAGTAGAAGACAAAGTAACGCTTAGTATGGTTCTTATAAGACTAACATTCTTATTCTCGTTTACGTTGGAATCGTATGTTCGATACAAATATTTCTTCTTATTCTGTATGATACACAAGGTGCTAACGAAAAGAAGAATATGGGTTGAAATTCTGATTGACGATAGTTTTCTGAGTGAATTGAAGAATGGATCTCTTAATATTACTCTCTGATCTAGCAGCCAATCGGATTTCTCTTTATAAGTGGTAGGGTAACTATTCCCAAATTGATATCTTATTCTTTCATTCATCCTACGTGGAATGAAGGCATTGGAGAGTAAATAGACTGGTTAAAATTTATAATATTTTTTTGTTCACGTTTAATAACATTGCTATGCAACACAAACCGTTTCAGTCGGGCGTAAATCCTTTGATTTTGAATAGGATGATGATTGAGGGTTGTGAGTGATGAGATTAATAAAGCAGGAACTTCCGTAGTATGGCTTATAATTTTTGTATGGTGTTCTACGACATTGAAAGAGAGAACCGACCTAGTCCTATCGGTTGATTTAAAACAAGAAAAGCGGAATTTTATTCCAAACATGAACATATTCGCATTCAAGATGTACCGTTAATGAGCAATCTTGCTATCATGATTTTTAATACGGATACGGATATACTAATAAACTAATCAGAACTGGTACCACTTATACCTATACTTGCCAAAACGTAATACTGATATATACTTCAACAGATTTTACAAGTATAATTCATCTTCAATGCCTTTAAGGAGCAATAACCAATATCGTTATCATCACAATTATCAGCAGTTTTATCAAACCCAACCGTAGCAGTGATCATCAAACTATACCATTGAATTCTACCTGTCACCGAAACACACTTTTATAGTTTCAACATCAGAACCACAATATTGAACATCATTTGTTTTGAATTGTTGAATAATAACGATGGTTATCTTAAAAATACATGAGAAATCCAACAATACATTTTCGATTAGATTTAACCAAATATACTATATTAACAATATAAGTCACTTCTCTCTTTTTCCAGGCGACCCTTTTTTTGCGCTTGTGGTGCCATAAGTGAGAAGCGCGGCAACTACTGAATGCACACGCTCAAACTAAGCTATTCAGTTTTCGTTTTACCTAGTGTAATATTCCAAAAGTACTCAGTAGAAAAATTGAAACGAATCACAAATTGTTAAACTAAGGGCCTAACTAAAGAAACGATTTCTCAGCTGAGAATGTCATGACAAAAGCAACTATGGTTTGCTTGAGCAGGATAAGAAAAAGATCGCCTGTTGGAAAGAAAGCGTAGCTTGCAATTATTGTTATTGATTATCATAGAGTGATTTTCAAATATAATGAAGAAGAGATGCATTGATCCAATTATATAAAATTTTGGCTTTCAAATGTTCCTTTTGGCAAATGATTGTTGGCAAATGGTTGGGACAAACGCATATCGACCTGCTCTTTCGTTGCTAGTTTTTCACGGTTTTCGAAGAAAAATTGATTCGTTGGCCCTAACACAACAACATCGGAAAAGGAACCGAATTTAATAGTACGTTCACACTACAAACTATATTACGTGATATAGAGTTTCTTGATATCATATGGCATGTACATTATTTCCAGTGAAAACATGATGTATAGTTGTTGATATCAAGATACCCTATGTCACGTAATATAAGCAGTAATGTGAACGTACTATAAATCATACTTGTCAACCTGGTGTTGGTCACTTCCATTTGTAAGCAGCTCAGACAAGATGATGTTTTTGATTTGTGTCAACGGAACTAATTCGGTTGTCGCTGTGATTGCGATTTTACATTTACCGTTTCATTCCTTTTTTACTGAGATAAGCATTCTAAAATTACGTTGTCATGCTGTTATGTACATGGTTTTATAGGGTTTATATTGATTACTCTTATATTTCAGTCTTCGAACTCGTTAACCATACACACTACCAAAATGTCATGTAAATTTCTGTCCCCTGAGATCGACACATGCAAGCGTCCTTTTGCACATAAGAATGAGTTGAAAGAGATGAAAAAATAAATCCAATCAAACCCATTCTTCATAGAATTTCGTATGTGTCGGTTTCAGGAAACATAATTTTACACGAAATCTTAGTTTACGTTCCCGGACTTTTTACAAACATGAATTACGTCTCGTTTAAAATTCATAATTTCTAAGTGTGTACGTGACTGTAATATGGTGTCTAAATGGGGCAACTGAGTGGAAGCAAGTAAGGAGATTCAACTGGTTTGCCAAAAGTTGCCAAAATATTCAACTGGCTTATAGATAGTCTTATATCATGTAACAATTCCGTAATCTAAACAAGGCATAAAAAAGCACATTTTGACATTGTACTGAGAAAAATTATATGGTTGTACCGACAAATAAATCAAGGTCACACATTTTTCGGCGAAGACATTTTTTCACCATCACATTATTGACTATGGTCATGGTTACAGGAACTTTTCTGACATTATAGTGAATATTGAATCAACAATTTTGAATGGTCATTTTAACCATGATCATAGTTGGTTGAAAATCATTATTTTGCCCTAGTCATCCTAATCTCTAATAATGATAAAATTGACTATCAAACTTTTCTCTGTGTGAGCAAACAATACTCATAAAAAGAGTATATTAGTTTTACCGTGGATACACGGTAGAAATAATTAAACACACTGATAGTTAAATATATTTTGCTAACCTTTTTTATCACCAGATGGTTCTGTTGGCATCGCTACACGGGTCGCCTAATATGTGTATGTGGATAAAGGAAGTGAAATATTGTTAATATAGTATATTTGATTAAACGCTGGGACTGGACAGGCATTTCAAGCAATTTAATAACTTACCATTTAGATGATCTTATGCCATCACTTACTACTAGACGGCGAGCACTCTCCGATTACATGGGGCTGGTAGTAAATTATATGAATGTTTACGAAACTAACAAAGTTGCGATTTGGAAACTTGAATAACAATTCTCCCGAAGTGGCTGAACACGTCCTGATTCACCTTTTTTTTAGAAAGACCGTGCAATATAGCAGTTGCTTCTCCTTTACTGATCAGAACTAGTGCAATTGCACAGAGAACCACATAGATGGAACATGGGAGTAGCTTTTACATCTTCAATGTACAAGTTCACTAATTCTATTTATAGATCAGTACCGGCGCCGGCCACGTCCTCACGGTTTTAGGGGAGGGGGGAAGAAGGATGATTAGTTTGACAATCGTTGTTATTAGTGACCGTGAGCCTCGAGTGGCCATTAACATTCTCGAAAGGAAACACTGGCAAAATGGGTTTCAAAATTCCGAAATCTCTCCAGAAGGCTATTTCTCAACGTTTTGTGGCCATCTAAGGATTTATTCTCGGGCCGGTCATTCCGGAACAGATTCTAGTTTGGCCTCGAGCGATCATGAACATATTTAGGAGGAAACCCTGGTAATATGGGTATACAAGTTCAAACAATTTCGCCAGGAGGATATTTTTCAACGTTTAGTGGCCATCTGATAATTTGTCCTCAGACCTGCCATTTTGGAGCAGGTTCCCGTAGAGCCTCGAGTAGCCATAAATATTTTCAGAAGGAAAACTGGCAATATGGGACAATTTTGACAATTTTGATACCAATATTGCCAGGGTTTTCTTCAAAGTTTGTTTCTGGCATCTTGAGATCCCACGGGAACCTGTTCTGGAGTAACCGGTTCGGGGGCAAATCATCAGATGGCCACAAAACGTTAAGAAATATCCTCCTGGAGAAATTTCTCGAATTTTGATACCCATATTGCCAAGGATTTCTTCTCAATACGTTCATGGCAATTCGAGACCCAACCGAAACCTGTTACAGAATGGCTGTTCCAGGAATAACTCGGAATATGAGCATACTAATTGGTTACTATCATATAGAATAGTGGAACTGATCATGTAATTAGCCAGATAACACCAAATTACCTGGTATGAAATGACAATCGTTGTTACGCTCAATATATGCGAGTGACAGTGGTCTTAATGTGAATCTCAGTGACCACAGCCCCGACAACCCGGATTTCTGGGAACCAGATAAATCCAAACGGACATTGCCGATAATATCCATGAAGTAGGTGAGTTTTTGAATCTAACGGTGCCAAAAGAATTAAAATTGGACAATAATTGCCAGAGGTTAACACCTATTATGTTGATAATAATTTGTCTTGCATATCGTTCTCAAAGATAATTAGTGAGTGATTGATTTTGACTCTCTTCATATCACTTACTCCAGCAGTCATGAAGGATTTTGCTACAAACGGTCAAGTAAGCTCAACCTGTTTGTGAGTGACACAGTATTTGACCATCATTCGCGAGTTCTAATGATCGTGAGAAGATGATGGCCATAGTCTTATAACCGTCATGAAAATGCACAGCACTGCTTGCTAGTCGTGTTTCTAAAAACAGCAAACAATTGCTGTGAAAATGCTAAAATGTTTTCGGTAATGTTGGGAGTAGATCAGGCAGGGAATGATAAAAAAGAAACTGGTTGTATTAATGAAATCCAGTCTTATTGAAGACATTAAGATCAGTCTTGATAAAAGTCATGCTCGTTAGGTTCAAAAGCGTGGATTTTCAGGCATCATAACATTGACTATAACTTCCATGCGAAAATCAAATGATAAGTGAACGTTCAATAATGATGTCACACAAAAAGTGACTTTTTATAACCTCCCCCCCCCCCTTGTCACGTTTTTTGTATGGACCTTAAATTTTTTTTGTATGGCTTGTCACGTTTTCCCAAACCCCCCCTTCCCCCTTACTGCGTGACATCATTATTGAATCTTCCCTAACTCGTGACAACAAAGGCAGTCAGAATAATGAACTTTTGACTTTCCTGAATGTTTTGATATACATTTATGTAAACAGGTTCATTTTCAATATGAATTTCGAAATGTCAGAAATGAAATTCAATAAACCATAATGAATATCAATTACCCGTCGAGATCGGAAAACAGGCATGGGCAGCCCAGTCCAGGGTATTCTTGCTCAACATTGCTAGCATCTATTCTTATGGAACGATGATGACGGCCCAGATTGTTCCACGTTCGTATTAGGATTCAAAATCACTTAATAATAAAAAAAATCATCACTGGAGATGATACTCATATTTCGTCTAATGAAATTCATGCTAACCGATTCACAGATAAAAAGAAACATTGAATATTCTGCGTTATCTAATGCACATAAAAGGAATGCTAGATTTGGCAGTAAATAATGGGATATTTCATGTAAATTTAAGCCAGATAACGCCTGAATCTAGCCTCTTGTATGAAAGATTTCAAACATTGTTGTATGGCGCATGAAAAATTGCAAACAATTTCGTTGTTTACGCCACCTTTGGCTTGGAGTTAAACGAAGGGAAATTGCATACGCTTGTTAAAATCAATTATTTTTCTTAGTGTTGATACTCAAAACAACCATGACAGCAGATTTTTGACCGCACGTAGACTCGTAGACACTCGTAGAGCCATTGCATTCATTGCAACAAACAAAATTCAATTGGCATAGAAGTGACAGCGGTAACCATGAAAACCGGGAAAATCAACATCATCATTACGCTGGGATAAACACAATTTCACTTCTTATGGATATTTTTATGAGAATCCAAGCACAGATAATAAGATACATCGAATGCTATCTTCGTTATCTATGTACATAAAGTGATGCTAGATCTGCAACCATGTATTGAAAGTTTCAGAAAATTATGTAAATTTAAGCTACAATGCTCGAATCACGCATTTGTATATAGCTTGCAGCATTGTTGTATGCTTATCAATTTACACTATTGGCGTTGTTTACAACTTCTTTCGAATTTAATCTAGAATGATTCTACAGTATTGTCAACATGATAATTACTATATCAAGGCATGAATCAAGATTCTCGAATGCTATTCTAGTATACTGATTACTAAGCGTTACAGCACGGTACGGAAACTCTGAAAATATTGTTAAAAAATATGGTGGTGTTATTCTTGTTTCACTAAATATAGTTCCGTGAATCGATTTCATGTCATATATCCAGCAATCGAAGGTAAGGTCCATTAATTACGGTCACGCGGTAGGGGACGGATGTTCTGAAAACATATGATCCATACAAAAATATGTTTTGCTAAGGTACATACAAAAATCGTGACTGCGCGGGGGGGCGTATAAAAGTCAATTTTTGAGTGACGTAATCACGGACGTTCCATAAGTATTGGAGAACTCTTTGCTCATCCGGAATACAAAGCTTGGAGCTTTGGAAGCCTTGTTTATTAGGTACGAAATGTGTAGCTTGTACGTCAACCGAGGATCCAGAATAACTGCAAGGTCTTTTATGTTAGTCTCATGTAGTCAAAGAAGATCATATCTTTTATACGAGAACAAGTAATCATGTCGCATTTGTCCAGGTTAACCACCATTCAATTAAGATCGTACCAGGGAGCGAAGGTCTACAGCTACTATTGGGGTCATTGGCATACGGAAGACGTGGATCTTCGGAGACCAGATTCATGCCTTAAAAGAATATCAAGAAGATACACGGTCCTAAATGATTTCCTCGATATATTTCTGGCGTATCTGTGAACAATCACCAACGGCGTGTGAGAGCTGATGACCTTTAAGATAGTAACGAAACCATTGTAAGAGAACTCCAAGCCTTTGTAGCTTGCGATAGCAATTGAGTGGTTAAGCTAACCGAAAGCTGCTGACAAGTCTGTATAGATGGGAGGTGACCCCAGAGTAGTGTTTAACATCCATACCTCTCACGTCTCTCAACCCAGAACAAGTTACGAAAATAGCCAAAAGGTGTTTGAGTGACTACGACGGGAGATGAACCAGCCTAGAAATGAAAATCGCGATAATAAGGGAAAAAAAGTCTGTATAGATGACGTCCGTCTACACTCTTTCAGCCTTACGTTTCATAATGTGGTTAGGCATTTGATTAAGTCATGTTGTAAACTTTTCATCACGGAATTATTTTACATTGAGTCGATTCCCTGGAAAATGTATATTAGCATCATTTTATTCATGAAAGCCAATTGGATAGCTGGCCAATTGAAGCATCATAATGCGGTCTATTAATTAATTTGATTAGCAACCTTCATCACGGATTTCAGAAAAACTGACACAACTCACTCAAGCAGCGAAGCTTATCCCTACTAATTTGGGAACCATTTAATTTCAGAAATCTGACAGTCTCTCTGTATCCTGTATAGATCTCCATCAACACGGAAAACTGAGAAAGACATGCCAGAGCATTCCAGAATATATTTCTACAACATCCCGTCTGTTCGAATGCCATTTTATTTTCACTTTCCCGAAAAAAAACACAACCACACACACACATACACTCACAATCACAAACACACTCAAAACACACGTTTATGGCCCCCTTTAACCGCAATCGTTTCAGGTGAACGGTTCTAATGGAAAGGGGTCCGGGACTGGAAAGGATTCAGCTTTTTGTTCTAAATCAACAAAATTAAGCTGACCGTGCCAGCCGTCGGAAAAGGCGAGGGAAAGGATTTTGTATCCAAATCCTTATCAGCTGGAAATAACTTCAACTTTCGTCCGCTGTTGGAGTGGCATTCGGGGATGTGATTATCCTCTTAGCATGTGCCAGGATGTGATGGTATTTTACCATGCATATGATGTACCTGGAAGGAGGAGGCTGGGGGATAACAGTTGGATATTATAATCTAGTGATGGGTAAAGGGATTAGTTACGTCGAGAGTTGACTGAGATAGCATGGGGATTTGACAAGAGAATGCAGAAGGAGCATGTGATTTTCCGGTATTATGCTACGTTTTTGTGAAGTTTTGTGATAGCTTAGAAAACATTTATTCAGTTAATGACTGAAAGAATGGGAAAGCAATTGCTGCACAGGAATTACCAGCAAATCCGGTTAAAATTTATATTTTCACAAGTTTTAGCGGACTGTAAACTCTGGTTGATGATTTATTTTGATGGATTTCAAGAAAACAAAATCATCTTGTTTTTCCAAAACTATGTTAGTGGATTACTCAATTCAAGTCCCCCAAGATGAATTTTACGAGCACCTTATCGACAAAGTTGCAATTGATCAAATTATTCCTCTATTGCTTTGTATCCTGATTCAATTCTGCAATTACTCCATTGTTATGTACATTCGATCCATTCAACCTCTCCCTAACAACTCTCAAAGCCTTCCCGCTTGGAATTAGCACCACGATTGTCAACGCGTTTTCCCCGCTCGCACCCAAACAAACAACGGTCGGAAAAATCTCGTTCTTTCCAAACAATCGAACAGCACCCATCCACTTCATCTCGACCCGAGCTGAGGCGTAGCTGCGGAAGAAATGGACTTGCCGTGAAAATATTATTGTACACAATTTTATTCCCCACTTAATGTGATTAAATTCAAATGCAATCAAACACAAACTTTGCCAGCAAACGACCGCACACGGGCAATCGCAGAGCTGGAAGGCAGCGAGAAGTCCGGGTTGCAAAAAAGAATAGCCTCCCATCGAAGAGAAAATCCCAGGGAAGGACATTTGAAAAGCGAAAGGAAGATTTTCCCCTTTTCACATGGCAAACGCGTTACCGTCGTCTTTGGCATCATCATCATCGCCATCATCTTGTAGTCAAGAGGATTTACAGCAAATGCGGAAAAAAGCGATGGATTCCTGGAGGAGGATTTCTTGGCCGATTGTTGTGTTTCCCTTTTGTTGGCAACACAGAAGAATTACCTTCCTGCCGGGGCCCTTTTTTACCTCTAAGCCCTTGGTGGCCTTTGCGCTACAGTGTACAGTGCATTGCTTGATAGCGGAGGAAAACAAATTCTGCCTAACATAAGGAAGAACTAAAGCTAAGCTAAAAGGCTGATCTCCATGATTTCATTATCTACCACTGAGCTTTAACTAAATTCTTTTTCCAGGTATGTTCTTTGTTTTACATCTTGATTTTTTAATCCATTGTTAATTGTAAAGATCGGAACTGCGTTTAAAGGACTTTGAAGAAATGGTTATCAAAAACTTCTAAGGACTGTACAAATAATAAAATATACGTATATTTTTCGAATAAATTAAGAACTATTGAAAAATTTATGGCGAAAACCAATTGAACAAATAATTTTTCCGGATAGAAGGATTTTTTTTAAATTCCGTCCTGTTTTTAATATTGGCCGAAGAAAGTGAGATTTTTACGCTAATGAGCTACGCATTGAGTTGCTAGTTTTTCTGGACAACCTCAATTAAAATTATTTGATTTTCCGAATAATGAGGAACTTTTCTTATATTTATAATTAATTAACTTTTACATGGTTGAGCAGAACAGTATAAATACAAATCATATTTTAATAATACATGGTGCGGCAGAAAATAATGCGAAAATTTGTTCTATTTCTTTCAAATCCCATTTTCAATTTTCGAGTGCAGTTATCCTTAGTAAGTCCTTTTAAACAAATTTTTTCAATGTGTCCTCCATTTTTATTAATAACATCCTCGAGCCGACGCCGGAAGCCAGAGCATGCCTTTCGGACGTAGTCCTCCAAAATTGACTGCCATGTGCGTGTTATGGTTGACTTCAGGGTTTTCACACTAGGGTGTGATGTTTTGCATGCTCGTGCTTCAACATATGCCCAAATCAGATAATCCAAAGGATTAAGATCTGGACTGCTAGGGGACCACAAATCCTTCGGCCAAAACTTTATGTTATCGTTCAACCATTGTTGAGTTCGATTGGACGTGTGACACGGCGCTCCATCCTGCTGTAGAACAACGTTTTGGTCCTCGGAGAAGTTGGCCTTTCTCCAGGGAAGCACTTGGTCCTTTAAAATACCGAATACACTTCGGTATTGATTTTAACTCCAGCATCAATGAAAACAGGCGGCATTTTCAAACCGTTGGACGCCACCAAGCCAGACATCATGACACCAGCCGGATGTTTGGTTTGAAATTCGAATTAAACTTTTCCGGAACGTTCTCCATTTTCTGCGGTGAAATGAACCGGTCCGTGCGGTTGTTGACCAAAGCATCGATGCTGAAAAGCTTTTCGTTGGAGAACAGGATTATCATTTTTTCCTTCTTCAACAAGGAAAGCAATCTCTTGGAACGAGTCACTCGTAGTTCCTTGACCCGGTCCGTAATCAAGTGGCGTTTCACTCTGGCTCTGGAAGATGCATGCAGGTCTTCTTTGATGATTCAAGCAATTTTTGCACGGACCGATTTGATTGCAAAGCGCGGACGTCCGCTTCCCGGCTTCCGCTGCTTAGGACCATCCTGCAGGGACTTTATTACGGTAAAATTATTGCCAAATGGCACCCTACCACCTTGGCAATCTCTTTCAGCTCCTTCTGGGCGAGCAACAAACTGGTGATCACTTCTTTTGCGAACATTTTGACGAATTTGCAACAAAATAAATAGAATGTTGGATGCAGCACTTGAAAGTAAACATAAACAAATACACTGTCGACAGAAATTAATACAAGCTACTGCTGAATCAACCCAATACTCAAGTTTGAACATTTTCGCATTATATTCTGCCGCACCCTGTATGGAGAAGGCCAATGCGATGGTATCCTGGAACCAAAAAATATCATGCATTTATCCCAAAATATAAACGAAACATCTATGCATGTGAATACTCTGATCAATCAAAGAATCTACAAAACATAGAATGCTGTCTCCTTCTATCCAGACGAAGTTTTAGGCTCTCAGACGAAGTTTTTAGGAATCCCAGACGAAGTTTTAGGCTGTAGAAATATATATGTTACTAGCAAATAAGGAATAGTAAGAAAGAATAATACTTTTTTTTAACTATACATAAACAAAACAAACTGCATTTAAATCCATCGATGGTGAAACTAAACCCTTCTTACACGTCACCAGAATAACGAATTCAAATGTGGCTAATATAAACCCATAAACCCATAAACCCATACTTTCTTCAGTTCCTCGACTGTCTATACTACCTTAGGTCGTTTAAGAAGGTGCTGCTTCATAATCGCCCAGTACTTCTCGATGGGGCGGAGCTCCGGAGTGTTGGGAGGGTTGAACATTTTCGGCACGAAATTGACCTTATTGTCCGCATACCACTTCAGCACGTCCTTGGAGTAGTGGCATGAGGCCAAATCCGACCAGAAGATTGTTGGGACGTTGTGGGCCTTCAGGAGAGGAAGCAGCCGCTTCGGGAGGCACTCTTTTATGTACACCTGTCCGTTCATCGCGTCCTGGGTCACGAAAGGTGCACTCCGCTTCCCGCACGTGCAGATGGCTTGCCAAACCAGGAATTTCTTCGCAAATTTGGACATCGTCTGAGTGCGGACATGCTCCGGAACGCTGAACTTATCCTTGGCCGTGAAAAACAGGTTGCCGGGGATCTGTTTGAAGTCGGCCTTCACACAGGTTTCGTCGTCCATGATGCAGCATTCAACTTTCGTCAGCATGTTGAGGTACAACTTCCTGGTACGGGTTTTGGCGGACTTGTTCTGCTTCTCGTCGCGATTAGGGGCCTTTTGTACCTTGAACGTTCGAAGCCCAGCCTTAGTTTTGGCCTTCTGGACAAAACTTCGGCCTAGGTGCAGCTTCTTAGCCACATCCCGAACGGAGGCGTTCGGATTTCGGTTGAAGGCCCCAACTACGCGGTTGTGATTTTGGGTGTTGTACGGAATACTTTTTCCTTCACTTCTGGGCTTCCGATCGGTGGTCAATCGTTCCTCGAACCGCTTAATCACTCGCGACACCGTGGAATTCGCGATTCCCAACGTTTTAGCGATGGAACGATGCGAGAGATCCTTGTTCTCGTGATGAATGCGCAAGATTTTATCACGCACGAGCTGTTCTTTCGACTCCATTTCCGCTAGTTTTGATCACAGGACTTTAAAACTTGCAGGATGTAAATAAGGCACTATGAACTAAATCCACCGAAATTTTCATTAAATTCTACTCAACGGTTAAAAAGTTAGAGCAATTTCATAGTGTGGCAATTTCATCGTGGACACCCTTTAAATACCAAAGCATGTAACATTATATTTCCTTCCACAAGAAGCATCAGTTTTTGTATACCGTATTATTGGCGATGCAAGAACTTAACCGATCTGCTATACTTTACGCGATTTAGAATGTTAATTCGTAAGTTTTACGTCGCTCCGTTTATGTGCATAATATTGAACAGAAATTTACACTACTTTTTCGAGCTGCGTACGTATTGATGCACAGAACAAAATTATGAATTATAACAAGCTCGTAGAATTTCCCCTCGTGAAATTCCAAGGCATAAACAACGAACTTGTTTGCAATTTTTCATGTGCCTTAACATATGTAACATAAGTCCTGGGAAAAATTCAAAAGCATGGTACTTGAAATCAAACAATCGGATTTTAAAATGGTCTTCAGGGTATTTTATTCTATTAATAAATTGTTGAAAAATATATTTACAGTACGCTCAATGGACCATTATCTTCGATTTTACGCAGTGTACGGCGAACATGTTGAATCAGGTTCTGGACGGTGTCTATGTCTATTTCTTTCATCTTCCGCTTGATTCGATTAACCAATTGTTGCTCATTGTTCGCTTCCCAGCTATTGTCGTACGCCATACGTTTGAGAACACTCCAAAAATTTTCAATTGGACGAGCCTGAGGCACGTTAGGTGGATTGTCCTTTCTCGGTACAAATGGTATGTTTTGCTCAGTTAGCCAATCTAATGTTTTTTTCGCGTAATGACAGCTTGCAAAATCCGGCCCAAAACATGATTTCGTCGTCAGCGTGATATTTGTTGATGAATTGCTTCAATTTCGTCAAGCATAGGCTGATGTACACGTCAGAATTGACAGCTTTGGCCTTGTTTGGGCGTATCAAAGGCGCCGAGATACCCTTCGATGACATGGCTGCCCACATTAACACCTTTGGCTCATATTTCGATTGCTGGCATATTTAACATCGTCTGGGGTTGTTTTAATGTTAGCAGTATAGAAACTATCGTTGCCACTCAATTCATGGTGCGAAAACGTGAAGTAAGATTCATCATCCAAAATTATGCACTTTCCATTTGCAAAATGCTCGCGACAAAGTGCACGGCAGCATTTTGGTATTTTTTCGATTTGTTGCGGTGTATTTTTTGGTGCACACTGACGTTTCCGATAGATTACGTTATGTTTTCTCAAAATCCGATGGACTGTCATGTTTGAAACCTGAAATTTTCGTGCTAATTTGCGTGTTGATTGGCCAACCTTGTTTTCAGCGCTTGACAGCAGTTGTTTCGTTGTTCTGGCACTCAATTTTGTTGGGCGACCACTTTTCTTTTTATTTTCCGGTTCTTTACTATCACGACAATCTTTCAAAACACGGTATATTGTTGATTTTGATATTGGCTCGTCTTTGAACACTCTCAAAATTTCACTTGTACTAAGCCGTCCAAATAGGTTGGCGACTTGTGCTCGTAAATCCAGCTTGTACGACATTTTTAATGGAAACTACTGCGTAATTAGAGTTTGACAGTTCAGTAGGAACACAGATGAACGTGACAAGTACATTGGTTGAAATCTGTGTGTTTGTTAATGCTGTCAAATAAACGCTGAAAGTATTCCCAGGACTTATGTTACACATGTTACAACAATGTTTGTATTTATTCACGCAACAGAGTAGATTCAGGCGTTATCTTGCTTAAATTTTCATAAAATATCCCATTAATTTCTGCCATTCCCATATAGCATTCCCTTTATGTGTATTAGATAACGCAGAAAATTAAATGTTTCTTTCTATCTGTGTGTGATAATCGTTAACATTGATTATCGATATGGGTTCAAGGTGTTAAATAAGTACATGTTCGTTAAGAATTGTACAGTTATAGAAAATGGAAACTTTGTGTAGTGGGAGCGACCCCAGCGTAATGATCAACATCGATGCCTCTCACGTCAAAGTCTCGCGTTCGAATCTCAAGTAACGAAAATACCCAAAAGAAATGCGAAAATACCCAAAAGAAAGAGTGACCGCCGTGGTTCATCTCCCATTGAAATCATTCAAATTCCTTTTGGGTATTTTCGTAACTTGCCTAGGCTGAAAATCTCGATAATCAAGGAATTAAAAAAAAACCTTTTGGTGTAATTTTTGAATATACTTGTTACAGCTTTAAACCGGACAAGCCTACTCGTGCTAATCGATCTTGGTTTAATTCTATAGGACCACTTTTAGGCTCGTACAACGCACCAGATGGGACACTATAGAATTCATAATTCAAAATCGATTGGTGCGAGTGAACTGCAACGAGTAAAGGCTGACTAAACGTTAATTGGTGATTCAATAAGTTGGAAAAGTCCATTAATGTTTGCTTTGCTATACTTTGCTTCAAAGTTACTGCATTAAATGTTTGCATTTCTCCAGTTCGTAGGAAATCTCGAAGTTTCCTCTTGAAGGAGCCCATCAGCCCCGCACAGTCGAAACGGACATGGAATCAGCGCGTTTCTTCCATTCCATGTCCTAGACTGCCTCGTTTGACTTTGTCACTATACTTGCGGATGAACGGCAATACACGTTTTTTCAGGCATTCTTCGATGTAAACTTGGGATGTCATCCTTGAGGATGTGGTTCCTGAGCCACAACTGCAATTCACTTGCCATATCGTGGCCTTCGTTGCGAACTTGTTGGTTAACACGAACTTGAATCTTCCTGGCACATCCCCACGTCCAGTCCACTTTTAACCTGGATGCTGCCTAAAATCGAGTTTGACGTACGTTTCGTCATTGTGTTTCATCAAAACATGGCTGTACAAGAGCTTTGCACGCTTTTCGGCCACGGAATTCTGCCTCATGTGCCGGTTTGAATGTTTACTGGCTTGCTAAGACTTGTATCATTCCCTGGAAAGAATCCTCCGCACCGTTTTAAAGTTGGCTTCATACCATTTGGCCACATCTCGGATCGAAAGACCGGGGTTGGCTTTAACGAACCTCAATACCTTGCTGCGCAGCTGATGATCCCTAGTTTCAGTTTTTTTTGTAGGTTCGCAGATTCATGTTCACACTCAGGGTTTTCTTGTAGGTTTTGAGCACTTGACAAACTGTTGTTTTCGGCATCCTCAGCACTTTAGCCAGCTTGGAACTGGACCACTTCGGATTTCCCAGGTGTTAGTGCACAATGTTTTGTTTTCGTTCGAGTTCCATTTGACGTTATTTCCGAACGCGATCGACAACTTTGATCAAACTTGTACCAGTTGTTCAAGATAGAAGTTTAAACAAATCGCTGTCAATGATATTCAATTCCTCGTTGAGTGCTTCTAGATTTTCAAAAGGCCGGAATAAGCAAGCGTGGGCGTACTCTCTGGCCGAAGAAGGCGAGAAATCCACAACAACCGGGGATATTCGCATCTTCTATGATGTCTTACGACGCCTATAAGAGACTAAGATGAAAGCGACGATGCCTGTGGAAGACACGACTGGTCAGCTACTAACTGACCCAGATAAAATGCTTGTCCTAGCACTTTGAACAGCTTTTGCAAATGCCGGCAAGGCCACCAATACCAAGCTGCTGGGATGAGCGAGAAAAAATTGTTAAGAATTATAACTTCATACTCATTACTTAAGTATCTTCCCACGAGTCACCATGGCCTAGTGAGATCAATCACAGATTCAGTAAACAGCTCTTCCCGAAAATACAGGATCGAGTCTCATGTTGGAAACATTAAAAAAAACGCTGGACAACTCTACGTGATCGAGCTTTTTTTCAACTACATTTCGAGTCGATATCCGCATTTAATTTCAGGATGAATATAGGCACGATAAGAGCTGAAAATTAATGCGCCTCGGAAATTATGCGAGTTGACAACAACAAAAACAAAATTGAAAGAATTATATTCGATAAATTAATCAAAAAACTTCTTTAAATTTATGGAATTCAATAAGGTTATCTGAACGAATACCGAAATTTGTCTCAGGTCTACAGTTCAATTGTATTACATTTGAAATTTGGTATATTTATTTTTCCACATTTCAATTATTTCTTATATTTCAATATGGCGATTGCAAAAAATCACAGTTTTGCCCAAAAGCCAATTTATCTTAGCAATGGCTACTATAAAACTATAAGGTCGCTTGGTAGCTTTCCCCAATGCCAATTAGCCGGTTAATGCATTTACTGAAGGTAAAATGGTTTTAAAATGTTTTTTTAACTGACCATAATAAGATAATATAAATGAGTCCTAAAACGGCATTTCAAAACAGCATTTTATGAGTTTACAAAGTCAAAATAAAACCTTTGATAGGAGTAAAATGAATTTTAGAAGTCAAGGTTTTAAGATCGCTGTAAAGAAGCTGTGTAGGTTCTTATAAACCTGACTAAAATTTGAAACCTATTGGTATCTCTTGCTGCCATAATAAAACCGAATTGATTTCTAGTGGCTTTCATAAAACTTTAGTAAAACTAAATAAAGCTGGATGGTTTTGGCAATGTTACTTGGAATACTAACATTCGTTTCCTATTCCCGCTTGATTGCAAGGACGTAGCCGGCACAGTTATTGATTATTAAAGAAAATGAATCCCTAAAACGTGTACAGTGAGAAAGGTCGGTTACTCCCAACTCTATTCAGTTGATTCACTGTGCAATTTCACTGCTTCTGATCAATCACGGAGTAGCAATCATTGATACGGGCAGTCAGTAGCTAAGCTAGCTGCTGGCTGTAAGCTAGTGCTAGCTGAGCTAGCTAAAGCTATAGCTCTAGGCTAGTAAGCTGGGCTGAGCTAGCTAAAGCTAGCTGAAGCTAAGCTAAAGCTACTAAGTGCTAGTAGCTGAGCTTAAGCTGCAAGGTGTGTGTAGCTGCTAGTAGCTGTAGCTGGCTAGGCTGAGCTAGTATAGCTAGCTTAAGCTAGCTGTGCTGAGCTGTTAGCTAGCTAAGCTGGCTAGGCTGGTAAGCTAGCTAAGTGGCTGGCTAGCTAAGCTGGCTGAAGCTAAGCTGTGCTAAAGCTAAGCTGTGCTGGCTAAAGTGGCTAGCTAGCTAAAAATAGCTAAGCTAAAGCTAGCTAAGCTAGCTAAAGCTAGCTAACAGCTAAGCTAAAGCAGCTAAAGCTAGCTAAAGCTAAGCTAAGCTAGCTAAAGCAGCTAGCTAAAGCTAGCTAAAGCTAAAAAGCTAAGCTAAAGCTGGCTAAAGCTAGCTAAAGCTGCTAGCTAAGCTAAGCTACAGCTTTTTCTCAATGCACTTTATAATTTTCTCCAATAACTTTCTATATGTTGGTCCCACTCGATCTTCCAAATCCAACAAGAAACCGTTTTCCGTTCTTTCACTTCTCGCCTAGTCATCAAGCATTAGCCTATATCTTAGACCTCGATTCCAGTTATCATTATCGATGTAAGCTCGTATAATGCTCCTATTAAAAACGACGGATTGTACAACGATCTGCTCGTTTCAAAATATCGTTTAACGGAGATTTTTTTCTAAAAATTTTTCGCCATGGATTCTTCAAGTGATATCGCTGTCAAAGTTCAACGTTGAGCAATCGAGATGCTTTGATTGGTGATTCACTAGCTGGTAGAAAAACTTCTGGTAATAACGGGGTTAACTGTCTGATATTTTAGACATCAGGCACCTGTTACAATGGTTGACAGCATGATCAATAAGCGATTAGTGGGAGGTATGTTTTGACTAGTAAAGGGTGTCCACGATGAAATTGCCACACTATGAAATTGCTCTAACTTTTTAACCGTTGGGTGAAAATTTGGGTGGATTTAGTTCATAGTGCATTATTTACATCCTGCAAGTTTCAAAGTCCTGTGATCAAAACTCGCGGAAATGGAGTCGAAAGAACAGCTCGTGCGTGATAAAATCTTGCGCATTCATCACGAGAACAAGGATCTCTCGCATCGTTCCATCGCTAAAACGTTGGGAATCGCAAATTCCATGGTGTCGCGAGTGATTAAGCGGTTCGAGGAACGGTTGACCACCGATCGGAAGCCCAGAAGTGAAGGAAAAAGTATTCCGTACAACACCAAAAATCACAACCGCGTAGTTGGGGCCTTCAACCGAAATCCGAACGCCTCCGTTCGGGATGTCGCTAAGAAGCTGCACCTAAGCCAAAGTTTTGTCCAGAAGGCCAAAACTAAGGCAAGGCTTCGAACGTTCAAGGTACAAAAGGCCCCTAATCGCGACGAGAAGCAGAACAAGTCCGCCAAAACCCGTGCCAGGAAGTTGTACCTCAACATGCTGACGAAAGTTGAATGCTGCATCATGGACGACGAAACATATGTGAAGGCCGACTTCAAACAGATCCCCGGCAACCTGTTTTTCACGGCCAAGGATAAGTTCAGCGTTTCGGAGCATGTCCGCACTCAGAAGATGTCCAAATTTGCGAAGAAATTCCTGGTTTGGCAAGCCATCTGCACGTGCGGGAAGCGGAGTGCACCTTTCGTGACCCAGGACACGATGAACGGACAGGTGTACATAAAGAGTGCCTCCAGAAGCGGCTGCTTCCTCTCCTGAAGGCCCACAACGTCCCAACAATCTTCTGGCCGGATTTGGCCTCATGCCACTACTCCAAGGACGTGCTGAAGTGGTATGCGGACAATAAGGTCAATTTCGTGCTGAAAATGTTCAACCCTCCCAACACTCCGGAGCTCCGCCCCATCGAGAAGTAATGGGCGATTATGAAGCAGCACCTTCTTAAACGACCTAAGGTAGTGAAGACAGTCGAGGAACTGAAGAAAGTATGGGTTTACATGCAAAAAACGGTTGATTCACAGGTTGTGCAGAATCTTATGGCCAGGGTTAAGGCCAAGGTGCGGGCATTTGCGTATGGACTGTAAATAAAATACGAGTAAAATGGTAAAATGAAGTTTAATAGTTATTTCTCAATCCCTGAAAATTTGATGGCAATCGGATGAAAACTCGAATTTTGCGAATCAATTTTGTGTGTGGCAATTTCATCGTGGACACCCTTTATCACTTACGAAAATTCGCTTGGAGTAACTGATTTCCACAATTACAAGTCTGCCTGAAGTCAATATTTTCAATATTCTATTGCAAAAAATGTAACAGATTAATACAAATACTTAAAAAAAATCTACCTTTTAGTACTCATAAAGTGTTTGCAAACATAAATAAACTTTGAACGTGAAGACAACAGTTAGCATTTAATGATCACTGGAAATCACAGCATCATAAAATAACATCTTATATTTACACATTCCTCTCTGTAAGCAATAATCACTCTTTGTTTTTTCGGCCACCTCATATTTATCAAGGATTATCATGACCTCATCTAGCCCCATCAATATTACCATGTCCCAATGTAGCACCACATAGTACTCACTATCGGAACCGTTTCATGTAAATAACCAACCACAAGAGACCCGCGCCGTCGATATACTGTCGCTCTGACAAGCCAATATCATCCTGTCATCATCATTTTCACATTGACATGCATTTCGGGACCAAACTAACAACGTTCCAAACGCCCACCCACTCCATGCACAACAAAGTACAAACGTACGCAATTCTCTATCGATTCTTCATATGACAACTTCAGCTTAGCCTTCGCGTCACCCAAATACCCGGCAGTGTCTCCAGTATAGACCATATCGATTGTTGTTAGTGAGTGTCCCCGAACCATCCCCTCCTATTCTTACCGGTTCCACTTCTCTCCCATCGCTGTGACGTAGATCGACACATCCTTTCTCCCCGGGGTGCAAAACTGTGTGCGTGCACATGCGAAAATTTATAGCTCTGTGCACTTCACTCTTTGCACTCTCATTCTTCTGCTTTGGGAGAAGGGGCCATCAGAAATCATTGGCCAAATATAGCCGCAATCACGTACGTGCGTATCCTGTCTCCACCGTTGCTTCGACTTCTTAGCTTCCAAGGTTGGAAAATTGAAAACCATTCAGGAAAAGTAAATTCTACCGAACTGATTGTTTTCCTGTCGTTCAATACAATTAATCATGCACTGCCGAAGCATACCAATTTCATCGGATCAAGAATTTTTGGAGCGATAAATTCCCGTAGGACCAACTTCATCGCTCGTATTTCGTTTGTGCCCACAAATGGCACTTTGCAAACATAGGTAAGTGCCCAAACATCCCAATTGGCACCCTCTGGATCTCGAATTGTGACTGACTCGACTGCGAATACGACTATGCATGCCACCCAATACAACGACCGCAAAAGTAAAGTTATGCAATTAGCTAAATGAAAACCTCCCTCCCGGTTCCCTACACCCTCCATAACTAGCCCCTGCCAACTTCAAGAGGATGGGTGATGGCAATGAAAAGCTCTTTCTAATTTATAGTTATGAGGTTGCAACATAATTTCCATGACAAAGAGACGAAAGTTTACTCACTCTTGGTCGGTTCCAAAGTATGGCAGGGATCTTTCGAAATGCAAGACACGTGAAAATCGACATTGCACCACTCCGACAACGACAATCTTAACTACTGGGAAGAAAAGAACCAAAACAGAGGAGATGAGGGTTGCTGGGCCGAACTGGTTCACTAACGATGAAAGTTAGAAATTTTACAACTTCAGGTTCTCATCTGCTTCGTTACAGTAGGTAGGTACCTCGGCTCGGAAACGAACACTCTTGCGTTGGGTCTGGAAAAGAGATTTTTACACTGGGTTGTTTTTTCGACCCATATTTCGACCATTTCTGCCATTTATTTCGATTTCCAGGTTACTCGGGATCCCTGGGTTCCCGTACAGCATCCCAATGCAACGAGAAATTAAAAGAGAGGCAGTAGTGAGTGGGACAGAGCAAGATGAAAGGCAGTGCAATTTATGGGGTACAGAGTGCTCGACGGTGGCTAATCCAAATGCAGAGCCAGGCGACCGTAACCTAGTTTTTGCGTACGAATGTATGTTTGTATGTTTTTCCTTTTGGGCTGGTAATTTTAATTTCATTTTCACCTGCTTGGCTTTGGTGGTATTCGAGTCGTAGCCCTGGAGCTACCACCCTCTCCACAGTGCACTCCTCAGCCAGCCAGGTGAATTGGATTGTGTTTTTCGCTTGCTTTTCCAGATTCTCCTCTCGGACCGGTATGGTCTTAATTAAAATGATTTATTCTGCTATCTGCGGTGTGGGCAAGTTTTTGGAGCTGAGATTTCTTGGTGTTTTTTAAACGATAAATTTTTCAACCACAGAGGAGCTTTGAGATTTATTTTCCGGGAATTTTGACATCGTATATAATTATACAAATTATGTGCTTTGAACTTTAGAGCTAAACTGCAACTATTTTTACCGCGGTGAATTGAGAAAATCTGAAAAATACTTCAAGGTAAATGGAGATTGGGTTGTTCGAAATGATGACGTATGCCTAAGCCATTTTGATTGTACAATGCCATATTCTTTGAATTAATATACTTTTTAAGACAAGAGTTGATATTTCTGAATATTTCAATAGTATTTGGCTCGAAATCAACAATGTTCTTTTGATAAAATCGATGCGTAGAAATATTTTCGATCGATCGGTTTGGAGGAACGACTGAAATACCAACGCTCAAAACTCTGAGAAGCTGAGAACTTAAACGAACACACTGCTCCTCTCTCTGTTGGCCAGCGATATCGATATTGTTGTTCTAACGGAAACGTGGTAATTCGCTTCCGCAGAATTAGCATGTAACTACGCTATTCATCGATGCGACCGCAATGCTTCTACCAGCAATCTGCGAAGAGGTGGTGGCGTACTGATTGCTGTGAAATTTGAGCTGAACTGCAAGGCCGTACATCTAAAGGGTGATACGGTCAAAATTTGGTCAAGGGAAAACGCGTGTAAATCGGTGAAATCGTTTATTTAAAAAATCAAATTAAATTTCTTTTTCAAGTTCAATTAGTATAAAATTCAGGAAAAATATTCAGTTAGGCTTCCGCTTTTCCAAATCCAAATTGCCGGGCCTTACGCTTGACCCCTGCCATCAGATTTTGTACAGCCACCTTGTCCACCTTCTTCGCCGCAGAAAGCCAGTTTGCCTTGAACTGCTGCTCGTCCTTAGCAGTTTTTTGGTCTTCTTTAGGTTCCGCTTGACAATAGCCCAGTATTTCTCAATTGGGCGGAGCTCTGGCGTGTTGGGAGGGTTCTTGTCCTCGGGAACCACCTGCACGTTGTTGGCGGCGTACCACTCCATGGCCTTTTACCGTAATGGCAAGATGCCAAATCCGGCCAAAACAGTACGGAACAACCGTGTTTCTTGAGGAAAGGCAGCAGACGTTTATTCAAACACTCTTTCACGTAAATTTCTTGGTTGACAGTCCCGGAAGCTATGAAAATGCTGCTTTTCAAGCCACAGGTACAGATGGCTTGCCAAACCAGATATTTCTTTGCGAACTTTGACAGTTTCGTGTGCTTGAAAATATCTGCTACCTTTCCCTTCCTTTTGCCGTATAAAACTCCTGTCCCGGAAGCTGCTTGTAGTCGGCTTTGACGTAGGTTTCGTCGTCCATTACCACGCAGTCAAACTTCGTCAGCATCGTCGTGTACAGCCTCCGGGATCGCGCTTTGGCCGTCGTATTTTGTTTATCATCGCGATTTGGAGTCACTACCTTCTTGTAAGTCGATAGTCCGGCTCGTTTTTTGGCTCGATGCACGGTTGTAGACGATACACCCAGCTTATTTGCGGCATCTCGGAGAGATAGGTTATGGTTTCGCTTGAAACTACCGGCAACTCTCTTTGTCGTCTCAGCGGCTTCCGGTTTTCGATTTCCCCCCGATCCAGACTTCCTGGCTGTCGACAAACGTTCCCCAAACACTTTAATTACATTTGTAACGGTTGATTTGGCAACTTTTAGCGATTTTGCCAACTTTGCGTGCGAGTAGCTCGGATTTTCGCGATGCGCGAACAAAATTTTGATACGCTGCTCTTCTTGCTTGGACGGCATTTTGACAACTGAAGAGTGAATTCCAAAATCAAAATAGGAGCAACATTCTACACACACCTTCAAAATGAGGGGTGTTCAGGTTTTTTAAATGCAAAATTGAAAGAAATACGTCAAGTTGATATTGACCAAATTTTGACCGTATCGCCCTTTAGTGGATTGTGATAGTCTGGAACAAACGACTGTTTGGGTTGTTTTTCCGCAAACTTCGCTCCTTATTCGTTTGTTGCAGTTATCTTCGACCAAACAGCTGTCCTGAGAGCTACGCTAGGCACGTGGAATCAGTCAACCAAATTCAAAGTCTAGCCGACCCCCGTGATGTAATCGTATGCTTAGGAGACTACAACCTACCAAATTTAATCTGGCGATTTGATGAAGAGATTTTGGGATACTTGCCAACTAATATGTCAACGGAACAGGAGCTTGCCCTAGTTGAGTCTATGTTGTCAGCGGGCCTCTGTCAGGTGAATGATCTTCTGAACGCGAACGGAAAGCTACTTGACTTGGTATTCGTAAGTGATCTATGTATCATAGATCTCTTTGAGGCTCCATCTGCTGTTCTAAAAATTGACGCTCATCATAAGCCATTCGTTTTAACTGTGGACGCTCGTTCTCACGAGGATGATTCTCTATCAGGCATCACGCTGCGTAATGATCTAGACTTCAGCCGCTGTGATTATCAAGCCATAAATGCAATGATCGCCTCCCAGGATTGGAACCAGCTACTGAACAACAATTCAATCGATGCCTCAGTTACCTTTTTTCTATGGAACTATTCATCAAACCTTCGGGATATTGTTCCTGAAAAACCTCCTAGACCTTCTTAAAAGTTTAGCCAACCTTGGTGGACGACTCCACAACTCCGCAATTGTCGTTACCGATTACGAAAGATCAGGAAACGGTTCTTCCGCAACAGGAATTCTACGAACACGAGAGAGTTGAAGCTTGCTGAAGAGGAGTCCACTGCAACAGATTCGTTTCCGTGAGTATGTCGACAGTATTCAAGCAAATTTCAGACAAAATCCTTCTTCCTTCTGGACCTACATCAACAATCGTAAGAGTTCTGCCAGAGTTCCCGTTGATGTTTCCTACAAGTCTCATAGCTCTTGCTCGTCGGTTACAGCTGCAAATCTATTCGCCGAGTTCTTTCGTTCCGTACTCGACGACAACCCACCTCCAATGTCGAAGGAATACTTGGAAATTCTTCCATCGTATAATCTTCGACTCAAGTCATTTTCAGTGATGAAGAAAGCTCTCAGCGCTGTCGATTCATCTAAAGGTCCTGGTCCCGATCTCATTACGCCCGTCTTTGTCAAAGAATGTGCTCAGTCGCTGTCTGTTCCAGTCGCAGCGATTTTCACCGATCCTTGATCGAAGGAGTATTTCCGGATGCTTGGAAACTGGTATCAATAATTCCAATCCACAAGGCTGGAAACACACATTGCGTGGAGAATTATCGACCGATATCTATTTTGAACTGCCTAGCGAAAATTTTCGAGAGTCTATTGCACGACGTGCTGTATCCTGCCTTGCAACCTGTGATATCCGAGCATCAACATGGATTCGTAAAAAAGCGGTCAACCACGTCGAACCTCATGACATACACCCACAGTGTGATCAATGAGCTGGAAAAGCGGTGTCAAGTTGACGCAATCTACGTTGACTTCTCAAAAGCGTTTGACAAGGTACCTCACGTATTGGCAATTGAACAATTAAACAGCCTTGGACTACCTTCTTGGATCATTCAATGGCTGAAATCATATCTGTCTGCGCGCAAAGCTTTTGTCAAAGTGCACGATGCTAGGTCGAATGTATTTGATATTCCTTCCGGAGTCCCGCAGGGCAGTCATCTTGGTCCTCTGATATTCGTCCTCTTTATTAATAAGATGTGCGATAGCCTCAAGTCTGGGAAACTGCTCTATGCAGATGACTTAAAACTGTTTCGCGTGATTAAGTCGTGTGCATTGCGGTGCACTGCAAGCTGATATTGAACGTGTTTCAACTTGGTGCGAAATGAACGGAATGCAAATGAATGCGGTGAAATGTAAAGTAATGACGTTCACTCGATGTCGGACTACTGTATCTTTTGACTACGGGATGAACAACTTGCCATTAGAAAGAGTCACGTCGATCAAGGATCATAGCGTCATACTTGATAGTAAACTTCGCTTTAACGAACACATCTCAGTGACAACTGCGAAAGCCAATGCGATGCTAGGTTTCCTACATTGGAACACAGCCCATATTAATGACATGCATGCGCTGAAGGCCCTGTTCTGTGCTTTAGTTCGCAGTGTACTTGAATATGGAGTGCAGGTTTGGGGTCCGTACCATGCCGTCCATATAGCTCGCATTGAGAGAGTCCAGAAGCGCTTCATAAGGTATGCTCTACGTGGCCTGCTATGGAACGATCCAGTGAACCTACCGCCATACGAACATCGATGCGCACTCCTCGATTTACAACCGCTGGTGAGTCGTCGAGTGATGCTTCAAAGGTTGTTCATTTTCGACGTGCTTAAGTGCAACATCGAATTTAGCAGTCTTCTCGAAAATATGATGTTTTATGTATCTACTCGTCAGCTCCGAAGTCGGCAGCTGCTGTGGATCCCCAGCCACCGAAAAAATTACGGCCTGAACAATCCACTGGATTTATGTTGTAGACGTTTCTATAAAGTGTGTGACTGTTTCGATTTTAATGTTAGCAAAGTTGTTTTTTTTTTAAATTTAAAATTAAGAGTGTCGATTAACCAGTCTGTGCGACTTTTGTGTCGAAGATGTTGTCAAATAAATAAATAAATAAAACCTGAACAGTTTTCGGACCGTTCGCAATTTGATTGTTTTTTACATTGTATCCAGGAAAGAAAACAAAGACCTAGTCCTTCGTCAAAAGTCAAGTCAGAATGCTCAGTGGTAGACTGGAATTTTTGCGGGAAATTTTGAAAGAATTTTAATCAGTTAACAACTTGAAAAAAAAAAACTGCATTTCTTATTTATTTTACCTGTATATTATTGAACTGTCTGTGACGAATGATACAATGAAATTTTTGATCAACCTTCACTTTCACTTACACTTAACTACTATTGGAAGAACATGTAGATATTTTCCAATACTAAAATAAGTGATTGTTACATGAACATCACAACAAAAACTACATGACCAATCGTTTACATTTCACAAGACACATAAGATTCACTTGATCCTGAATTCCATGAAAGTTAAGAGAATTTTTGGTGGATATTTCCCACTGATTTTGTGTTTTTTGTTTGTTTTGGGTGTAGTAAACTTCTGATAATCGAGTCGAAAATCTCCGCTTTGCTTTTGCCAAAACAATCAAAGCAATCAGGATACACATCCCTCAGGCGAAGACTCAAAATGATAAATTACACTAGTTTACAACATTTTTGAACTTGATGAGGTGATGGTCATTGCCAATGCATAATCATGCGCTGAATTCAATGCCGTGGTCAAAACAAAAATAGAGTAGAGCCGTTTTTGGGATGTAAAAAAACTTTGACATTTTGGATTTTGGGCACCAATTTATTTGTTTTTTAAATGAAGCGGTCTCACATACACTAGCGCAAAGTACATTGTTGAAAATATCCCATTTAATTTTGCGAGACAGCTGGCAGAGATTGAAAAATACCTAAAGGTAATGTTATTAAAGACTGGACTCGGAAAAAAATGATCACCAAAAATTCATTTAAATCGGATACTTCTCAAGTTTTCAGGGATTTAATAACTATATACTAGCTATGTTTTGACATAACTTATTTATTGAATTTCCTCCCCCAAGCTGAATGCTCGTACATTTCTCTTAATAATGCTCATGAGATCATGAGCGAGGCTTTGTCCATCTTCCTTACACAATTTCTCCCAGTTTTTCTTCAAAGCTTCATCGGTTTTGAATGTTTTTCCGCTTTTCTTCAACTTCTTCTTCATTATCGCTCAAAACTTTTCGATCGGACGAAGTTCTGGTGTATTTGGCGGATTCGCCTCCTTCGGGACCACATTAACACCCTTCGCTTCGTACCAATCCATTACAGGCTTGGCGTAATGGCAGGAAGCGAGATCCGGTCAGAACAGCGTGGGACCACGATGAGAGCGGAGAAAGGGTAGCAAGCGCTTCTGCAAGCATTCCTCTCGATAAATCTGCCCGTTAATGGTGCCGGTTGTTTTTTGTGTTTTGCTTGTCAGTCGGGTTTGGCGACTTCCAGACCTTCAAAATACTTCATGGTCTGCTGGATGAACCACTTTGACGAATTGACCTTTTTGGCCACGTCTCGGGTGGAAAGGTTCGGGTTATTCTTAAAGTACTGCCTTATCTTCCGCGTCTCTCTGGGTATTCCGTTTTCGGTTTCGTCTTCTGAAACATCTTCACAACGCGGGACACGGTGGAATGATGGATTCCAAACCTTTTGCCGATCCATCTGTGCGACTGACCAGGATTATCGATCACCGCGCACAAGATTTGCTGGCGTAGGTATTCTTGTTTCGAATGCATCTTGGAAACTACTTGACAGATCGCAATTTTGCACATATAAACATAACACTCTAAGTTAGTATTACCCAAAATTTCGTTATTTTTACTCACGTGATAAAAAGTTACACCCAAAACGAAGTGTCGCATTTTTTCCGAGTCCACTCTTTATTTCTATATTCATGTATGTGAGTATATATGTGTGCATAAATCTGTAGATGTATGTGTGTACGTACTACCAGTGTTAAGCATCCAATCCTTTAAATATCATTTATACCTTCAATTTCCATGATTTTACGAAAATGCTCATAACTTCGACAATTTCACCGATTTCATCCATTAAAGGCTCATTATCTTTGGTTTTCGATGGACTTTAAGATCTAATTATAGTATGAATTTTTGAATAGTGTTATCTCATTTAAAATGTTGATTGAAACGAGATTTTCATGGTTAATTTGCAGAGAAATGGAAAAAAAATTCAATAAAAAAGAAAATATTTTTTTTAAATCAGGACGTAATGCTTAACTGAACGGTTGCATTTAACTTCTTTTTCATAAAAAAAATTATTTAAAATTTGTGCACTGGATTGCTAAAACCGTTCAATTTCTGAGGGCTACTACTGGTATCACCGTGATAAAAAATGAACACCGTGAGGTGGAAGTGATAGTGAAGTGAAAATCGTAGTAGCCCTCAGAAAATCTACGGTTTCCGTCACTTTTTTCGTTGACGTGATGGTGTCGTGGCAACCATAATAAAACCAAGTTCATTCGAATCGTGACTTCTGATGAACTCTTCCATATTTATTCACTAGGGTCATAATAAAGTTTTTTTTGTTTTCACTTCGCTTCTACCGTGAAGTGAATACCGTTATAAGCACCTGAGTTATATTTTATCACAGTGATAGCAGTAATAGCATAAACAAGTAAGGTGATGTATAAATGAAGTGAAAATGAAAGTGAAGGTGACAACCATAATTAGCCCCGAAATTTCCGCTTGAGCAGTTCCACCGCTAATGACGATATTTTTGGAAGTTTTCAATCGTATATTTTTTCATTTGCGTGAAATTTTGCACATACGATTCTTATGACCAAACATATTCATTCGCATCATCAGTTTGTTATTTTTTTTACCTGGGCTTACTTTTGAGAAGAGTATATAAAAATGGCTGGTTTGTCTAAGCAATATAAAAACTCAACACTGATTTATTTGATAGATTTGGCGTCATGGCCTTAGACCCGTAACGCTGGTAGATCAACTTTTCGTGGTTTCGAATTAATTCAAACTAGGGAACATATTTGTAATTTGTAGTCAAAGGAACATATTTTAGTCCTTATTACATTTTAGGTCTTATGAAAAGTGACAATACTCGTTTTGAAATTGTGCGAGGATGAGCTTAGAGTAAGTAAAACATGGTTAGTCTTCATTTATGTGAATTCTCATTGTCTATTTGATGTTCAATAGTTTGAATTGGTTATGACTAGGGTTCTGATGCATGGTTTGTATCGGAGTCATAGTTTGTTTTCTTTGCAATGAATCTGATTTTGACTGATAAAGGGGCGCGCCTTTGAAGAGTGCTCTAACTCCTCAAAGGGTTCAAATAGCGGAAACTTTCAATAAAATTTGATTCATCGCCAACAAAACAAACAATGACAACTGTATCAACACCGAATACCTCATCATTTCTCAATAGTGATGAGGTAAATCGACATGCACTAAACAGAAGATACGGGATATACTACAATAGATCAACTTACTGGTCGCAGTGGTTTATGTCCTGAACACAGAAAAAAAAAGTTATCGGGCCTTAAAGGGTGTTTCGATCAAAATTTGGTCGACTTACACTTGACGCATTTCCTTTCATCGTGCATAACATTGTTTTACACACACCTTATTTTGAAGATGTGTGCGTGTAGCATCATGTCTCTATTTTGTTTTTGAGATTAGCGCTTCAGTTATCAAAATGTCGTTGAAGGAAGAAAAGCAACGGATCAAAATTTTGCACGTGCATGGCGAAAATCCAAAATACTCTCACGGCAAGTTGGCGAAATTGTTGAATGTGGATAAATCAACTGTTACCAACGTATTAAAAGTATTCGGTGAACGTTTGTCGACAGCCAGGAAAGCTGGATCGGGGGGAAATCAAAAGCCGGAGGCAACAGCGGCGACAAAAAGTACACTCGAATCGCCACTTCGGATGAACTCTTTCAATTTTTTTCGCTTGGTGACATCCGCTATTAGATTTTTTGTTTTCACTTCGCACCGTGAAGTGAAAACCGTAATTAACTACGATTCTCACTTCACCATCACTTTCACCTCACGGAGTTCATTTTGATCACGGTGATACCGTTAATACCATAAGATAAAGTGATGTGATGTGTAAATCTCATAGTCTCTCGTTTGTAGTTTTCAAAACAATATTTTTGGAGGATAAGGGAACGTCCATTAATTAAGTCACGCAGAAAATGATGTTTTATAATCCCCCTCCCTCTTTGTCACATTTTTTATATGGACCTTCACTTTTTTTGTGTATGGATCGTCACGTTTTCCCAAACTCCCCCTCCCCCCTTACTGCGTGACATAATTAATGGACCTTCCCTTATCTTAAATTCAAATTCAAATCAATTTTTATGGGACTATCTGAATTGGAAGAATTCTCGAAACTTCTTTGATAAACTTCTTGAAATATTGTTTATACTTTTCTGCTAAACTTTAGGAAAATTTTCTTACCGATCGAATCTCTCAAACATGGCGAGATGGAAAACACGGAAATGTAATTCCTAGATTGTGTCCTCATGCGAATGGTTGGGAAAAAAGTGTATACCATACTTTAATATGGTGTCCTGAGAAATGAATATCATTATGGTCATATGAATGATTTTGGTAAAGACTGTTTCGGTTCATCAGTGATTATCTCTTGAATTTCATGAAAGCTCTCTCCTGACCCTCTGCAAAGTTCTCTGGTAATATTGTGGGAAGTTTTGTCTTGAGCTTAAGACAAGTTTTCTCATGAACATTTTGACATTCACGCCTGATTTTCTTGGAAATTCACACATGACAACCCAACCTAACTTGGTAAGTTGGTAAGTTTTTAATGAAATTAGTTACTTCCAAAGCTTCTGATAAGTTCCATCCTGAACTGCGAGTGAAATTTCTCCTAAACTTTGCTTATTTTCTGTCCAGAATTTCTAGGAAAATCTTCTTGAATTTGTCGAAAATTTCTTCCTTAACCTTTGCGAAGTCCTTTTCTGAATTTCAGGGATGTTTTCTCCGGTACTTCCTGAATTTCTGAGAAATTTCTGCTTGAACCACAAGGAAGTTTCCCCTATACTTCGGGAAAGGTTCTTCCTGGTGCAGAAAACTTCGAGAAAGCCTCATTCTAAAACTCTAGAATATTCGATACTAAACTTCTGGACTTTCTAGCACTTCTGCGTGTTTCCAATTCCATGAACATCAGAAGAGTTTTTTTTCCTGAAATTTTTGATAAATTCCTTCTTGAACTTACAGGTAGTGGAAAAAAATCCTGATCGTTCTTAATTCTTTCAAAACTTCTGATAAGTGCCAAAAAACTCCGAAGTAAATTGTACTGAAACTTTGGGAAAGTCCTCTCCATAATTTCTTGGAAAATTCCCTTAAAAATTATTAGAGGTGTCTACCTAAACGTCTGAAAAGTCTTCTTTTGAACTTCAGAAAAACTTGTTCCTGAACTATTGAGAAATTCTTGCTGAAACTTCAAAAAAGTACCCTCAATACTTCTGAAAAGTTTCATTTTATTCTTTAGAGAGGTTTCTTCCTGAAATTTGAGAAATCCTCATTCTGATATTCTGAAATGTTCTCTTCTGGGCTTTTGAAAAGCGCCCTAACACTTCTGGGAAGTTCCAACTAATCTTTAGGGAAGTTTCTTTTCTAAAACTCAGAGAAGTTCTGTCCTGAACTTATCGTTTGTGGACGTTTGTTTCTAAATTTTTGAGTAATTATAGGTGATGCCCTCCCAGGTTTGTTTCTTGCTGAAATTTGGGGAAGTTTTTTCCTGACCTTCTGGAATGCTTTTACTCAAATTTCTGGGCAGAACTCCAAAACCTCTGGAAAGATCCAAGCTTCCAAACATACCTCTTCCCCAATTTTTTTATGAAGCTCTAAGAAATCCTCTCCTGATGTTCAGGAAAGTTCTCTCCTAAGCTTCTGGAGATTTTAGGGTCCTAAAATTTTCGGCATATACCTGCTTGAACTACAAGTAGTACTCCTTATACTTCTGAGAAGTTTTTTTTTCGAGGAAGTTTCTTCAGAAACATCTAGAAATTATCTTCCTAAAGCACTGGAAAGTCTCATTCGGAACCTTCTTGTATGTGTGTGTCCAATCTGACGCCCACCAGCTGGCAGTGGTATTATGGAAGAAATCTGTTTGCAATAGTTTTATTTTTTTCGGGGACCAATGAAACGTTAGAACGTGCTAGCTCTATTGCAGATCCTGTAGCCAATTTCAGAATCTCTGGATAGTCACGCCCATTCCGAGGTTACTTTCATCCACAATAAGCCTCACATATAAACATGACCGTTTTCATGTGGACAACGGTAAAATTAACACACTTCCAGGTTTAAAAATAATTAATTAATTAAATAATTATCACTGGTCCGCTATAAGACTCACTCTTCTGGGATTGCGTTGTTTCCTTTGCTATAGACTTGCCATCTTTGTTTGTTGAATTTTATCCCCTAGTTAGGAGTGTTTTGTTTTGCTGTTCTCTGTTGTTTCTTCTCTTTTTCGAAGTATTACCGAAAATGATTTAACACAAAATTATATGAGTAGTTAAATTAGTTATTCTATTGGTGGTGTTTGAGTTCCAGTACTAGAATTGTGGTGATATTTCATGTGCCCAATGGCATTGTTGCATGATCTAATACATGGAGAAATGGGCAATTTTTATTTTTCCCTGCTATATTTATTATTAATCGAATGAGCGTTATTTTTTTTCAATCAACTTGTTTCCTTAGCTCTCTTCTTTTAGTCATTGCTTTTTAGTCTTCTACTTCTGACTCTGATTCTTTTATTTTATAAATACCCTCCACTTGTTTTTAAAATATATACTTTCACAATGATACTCCATTCCTCTTCTTTTATATTTGGTAGCTTGTTTCTGTTTTCCTTAATCGAATCGTACCATGTTTCTGTAGGTCTACCTCTTTTATTATTGTTACACCTAATTTTTTCTGCTATTTTTAGTGGGTGGCCATAGGGTCTTCTCTGTATGTGTTCCCGATAGCTTATTCTCATTACTTGAACTTTTTTAACTGCAGTATCTCTTGAACTTTCTTTTTTAACTGAAGTATCTTATAACCTTAGGGAAGAAGCTCACGAGAAGACAATGTTAGCCTCCTAGCACGAGTTCAGATCGATGGTGATGAAATCGCGGTAGTAGACGAATTCGTGTATCTGGGCTCATTGGTGACCGCCGATAACGACACCAGCAGAGAAATACAAAGGCGCAATCAGCGCTGGCAATCGTGCCTACTTTGGACTCCGAAGGACGTCCAAAGTTCGCCGAGCCACAAAGTTGACCATCTACAAGACATTATTTAGACCGGTAGTTCTCTACGGCCACGAAACATGGACATTGCCAGTGGAGGACCAACGCACCCTTGGAGTCTTTGAGCGGAAGGTGCTGCGTACCATCTACGGTGGAGTGCAGATGGAAGACGGAACGTGGAGGAGGCTAATGAACCACGAATTGCACCAGTTGCTGGGAGAATCTTCCATCGCAAAAATCGGTCGACTACGATGGGCTGGGCATGTCGTAAGAATGATGGACGATAGCCCTGTGAAAATGGTTCTCGAAAACGAACCGACAAGTACGAGAAGAAGAGGCGCGCAACGAGCAAGGTGGATCGATCAAGTAGAAGGCGACCTGCGGACCCTCCGAAGACAGCGAGGCTGGCGAGTGGCAGCCATGGACCGAATAGAATGCAGACAACTTCTGTGTACAGCAGAGGCCACGTCGGCCTTAGCCTGATTGGTAAGGTAAGGTAAGTATCTTATTACTTTGGTACTGTTAATCTTCTTTTTAGCCTCTCCCTACTATATTTTAACATTTCTTTAAGGATTTGCATTTCATATCTAGTTATTAAAAGTCTATTTCTTTTTACTAACGCTGCTTCTTTAAGGTCGTTAGTCATAGCAGCAGAAATGACTGTTTTATACATTGACTTTGTTAGGCTCCATGGTGTTTTATATCTTTTCATAAATTCTATCATCACTTTGCTACTTTTACTGCTAATCTACCACTATTCCTTGTTGTTTATGGTATGTTTAATGTATCTGATAGGTTTGTTCCTAGGTGTTTTCTATTGTTTACCACATCATACTTTTCTTTATTTATCATTACTGATTTTGGAATGCTTTTGTCTGACATTTGTTCTCTTATCATAACTTGGCTTTTTTTATGTTTTTCTGTAGTCCTTTTTTCTCTTATTCTATCTTGAGTATACTTAGTGCTTGTGCTTTGATTGGAATATCCTCTGCGAATACTGTTATTACCGGTAGATAATCAACATGTTTTTCTAATACATTTACTGTGGGATATTTTGTTTTCACTTCTTTAAACACATCTTGAATCATAAGTTTAAATATGTATGGTGGTAGTGGACATCCTTGTCTTATACCTATCATTTTGGTCATTTCCTTTGTGCATATTCAATGCCATAATATACTTGTTTTTTCTGTATTAATTGTTTTTTTTGCATTACTCTATTTTTTACGTGTTCTGGTACTGAAAGTTTCTGAAGCACTCTAGGGATCGAGTCTAATCTTACATTATTCTGAACTTTCCTTACATTCTTGGATGTGCCCTTAATTTTGAGTGGTTTTCTATACTTCTTAAAATTAAGGACTTATTTCATAAACCACTTAACTTGAGGGTAAGTTTACAATTTTTGAGTGCAAATGTACTTCAATGATGCGTTTAGTAGAACTATGGGAAAGAAATCAGAGTTCTAAGATTAATTTCAAAAGCTCATCACTTTTACTGTTGTTCTGAGTCTTTGTGTGACCTGCGATTGGGCCTGAGAGCCAATGTAAGGATTACACAATAAAGGATCTCTTGATTTTTTTAAATTGAACCCTAGTAATATGGGTGTCAAAATTATTGAAATCGTTCCAGAAGGAAGTATGCGATAGTTATAAGACCATCCGGTCACTTGGACACGTGGCCAGTGCATAGTAAGTTCTCATGAGGTCACGGAAGGCCAAAAGCACAGGATGTTTTTTAATTTTTCAGTTTAATCGGTTCGATGAGCCATTTGAACTGACGGTAATTGTTTTTTTTTTCAATAGCAATTTTGCTAGAAGTTAATTGTTTTTCTGTAAATTCACCTACATTGTAAATAAAGGTTTAGTGTATTTCTAACCTTGCTCAGCTAATTACTACTTGCTGATAAAAAACGCGTATCAAAACAACCTTGACAAAATGTGACAAATCATTCACTAGCTTCCGAGCGGGTCATTGAGTCGATCAAACTCGTTCTGAAGATTAAAGTGACGGTCGACTCGAATTCTATTATGGGCCCCATATTAACACCGAGTTCATTCGAATCGTTACATCGGATAAATTCTTCAATTTTTATTTTACTTGGGTGACATTCACTACAAGGTTTTTCATGTTTACTTAGTTTTCACTATAAAGTGAAAACCGCAATAAACCCATAAGTAGCACGTTTGTTATTGGAAAACCAGTTAAATTCAAACTTCACTTGTTGCCTTAAAAACAAACTGAAATACTTTTCAAACTATCAACTAGTAAATTCTCATGAACTCCTCTAGAAAAAGTTGTTTCATTTCATAGAATAAATTTCTAACTTGGATTGATAGTTGAAATTTAGGTGCTTACTTATAGGACTCTCCTCTAAGTCGAAATCTTGCTCTCTTGAATGCTTCTTTGTTTGTTTTGTATCTGTTCTAATGACAGAATTCGAAATTTTATTTTTCCAAAGCTAAAACATACAAGAAAACTAAAGGCTGGGTTCCATTCGTCTTAATTTGACTACAAACAGTTGTAAATATTTATTTAATTTCGTTTGTGGTAATCAATTTTCTTCATAGCAAATATGAATCAAGATTTCTTCAAGCTTCGATAACAGAAGTTGATATTGAGTTGAGTTGATGTGATTATTCTTGGATTAATTGGTTCTTTTTTTTTAAATCCCAACCTCTTCTCAAATTTCAACCCATTGTGCATGAGAAAGGAAGTATTCGAACATCTTTCACTCCACGAAGTTACTTACCCAAAATGGCTCTTGGCAAAATGTTATTGAAAAGTTACTGATAATTTGGGTACTGAGATTCTCTAGATAAACCCTTTCCGTCCTTTCTCCACACCAGCACACAATTCCAGCTTCTTTGTTTACGTAATTAATTTTGTCATTGCTAATGGGAAGACCAAGTTCCACTCGAGGGCCTACTCTGCCTACCGCAATAAAGAGAAAAGAAATTAAAGAGAAAGAAAAAAAAACGAACTCCTTCCTACATCAGCAGTCTGGTTGGGAATCTGAACCATCCGAAAATATATGAAAATTCAATTAAAAAAGACCTTCCGTCGTCCGGGATGAACGCAGCTGAAGAACGGAAATCCAGAAACAAAAAAAAATGAAAAGAAATTCGGGACTATTCTCCGCAATAAAAATAGAAGAAAAGGAAAAAAAACTTAATGACCGACGGAGGAGACGAACCCAATCAAGGACGATGACGGCCGATGGAGTTGGGATTTCCTTCTAAAAGCACAAGTTTTGTTTTCCGCTCCCAAGAGGGAAGTTGCCGAAGAAACCTAAAGGGGCGCCTTAAATTATGCTAACAAGTGAATTCCATTTCACTCGAAACTTCTTTGCCGGGTCTTGTTCCAAAAGAGGCAAAAATATGGCACTCTGGCGGTGGTGGTTGGGAAGTACAATGTGTTGCACCCCCGGGGTGTACCCGGCACTGGTAGGGGGTGAGGGACATAATCTCCCTCTTTAGAACTTTTTTTCCTTCTTTCTTTGCTTGGGCTGTTGATGCTTGTTTGGACTGCTCCTGCAGTCACAGTCAACAAAACCAGGGCCTGTCAAGAGGCCTAGGGTGGTGATGTATGGAACGAATAAATAAAAAATATATTAAATGTAATACCCCGTCATAACATGAGGGACTACATTGATCCACGCACGCACGCACGGTCGCACGCACGTTCGCTTGCTCAATTGCCAGATGGGGACAGGGCCGGGCCGGTCTCCCTGTCATGTAAATGAGAACGGAATAAATGTCTTAAGTACATATAGGTATCCTCTCGAAGGCTAGGGAAATCGACAAAAAAGAAGCTACCAATCAATCGAATGGGCACATGAATGATAAGTAGCCACTTGTTCCGATGATGGCCATTTCGATTTGATTGGGATGGAGGGGGTTTTGGAGTGAAAAAAAATTGGGAATCATTTTCAAAACCTTCAATCGATAGCACCAGTCGTTATGGGTAACGACATCGTTATTCACTGTCGTATCTATGGGAGAGCTTTCTGGTATTTTATTTAAAATCCGTAAATTACGATGCATTGCGGTTCTGCCGACATGCTCATTCGAAATGATTCGGCGGTTGCTCAGTTTCAGTACTCTCAGGACCTTGAATGATTGTGGAGAAGGATGGGTCTAAGTATCGGTACAGCTCCGCTCTGCTGAAACAACTTCAAATTAAATCAAACTTCTCATAATGTGACATCTAGGGTTAAATGGACAGGTGACATTTCTCGCAAAGTAAAAAATGTGCAGCTTTCTTTTAGATCATACCCCACCCGCGTTGTTAAACCATAACATTCGTTATCGTTGTTTTCTTGGTGGAGAGAAGTAAAATAAAGTGCAAGAATAAATTTCATATTGTTTGGCAATTGAGTTCAAATGATTTTCAAAATCAATCTACTACAAATAGATGAAGTTAAACAAGAAGTTGAACAAAAAATGAAAAACAGAAAATTAGGAGTTATATGCAGGAGTTAGGAGTAGTTATAAGCATTCAAAATTGAAGAAAAACTAAATAAAATTCAAAGAAATGTTACAGCATAAAATGGTAAAATATCAAATCAACCGACAATCCAATCAGACTGCTGATTGCGGTAATATGATCGTTCTTAAGAATTTATGCCCTCCATCAGATTAAGCACAGTGAATCCAAGAGGATTTGAGCTGTTTAGTGGAATACTTGTAACTATAAATTAGAAGAAAAATTAGTAATCTCCATTTAATTTCAACTACCTTTGCTTATCTTCGACAGATACGCGTATTTCGTCTACAATGTGCAGACTTCTTCAGTGTCTCTTACGTAGTCGAGTTATTAGTACGAGACACTGAAGAAGTCTGCACATTGTAGACGAAATACGCGTATCTGTCGAAGATAAGCAAAGGTAGTTGGAATTAAATGGAGATTACTAATTTTTCTTCTAATTTATAGTTAAGCACAGTGGTTTTTGTGCACATCTTGGATGATGCTAACTGATTTTCTTAAAGTCTGACATGGCCACTGGACCTGGTTTTATTTATGTTCCGCTTGACAATTGCCCAGTAGCTATCGATCGCTCGATGTTGGGGACAGTTTGGTGGGTTGACATCTTTTTCAACGAAATCAACGTTGTTCGGATTTGCGACTAACACTAAACGCGGTAAAATGCTAAGAAAAGATAACCACTGTTCAAGGGTTACTGAACTTTATTGCTCGCCTGATTATTTTAATAGGAGTAACACGGTAGAAGCGTCAGGTTTCAGAGTATATTTTGAACAGAGCTAGATTTTTTTCTGGGTATTAGATATACTTGTATATCTATACGATCAGTACTGAGATCGTGTGTAGAGATCCGAACGGCAGGCAAACTCAATAAGTTTTCTATCTAGGTGTGTTCCTACTCCAACTGATAACAGTGATAAGCCTTACACCGATCGTTCTTGGGAGAAAGAGCCAAATCTATTTTAGTTGGTTTGAGGATTAATAGGGTATATATTCAATTTATTTCCTTAACAAACGTTGTACCGTCTTCGACCACTGCGCACTAGGTTCGTCGATCGTCACTTTTGAATGCATGCAACATGCAGATTGCCAGTTTTCGATTCTATATGTACATGCACTGCACCGACAGATTTCGGATACAACAGATATTTGTCCCGCACAGATGAATAGTTTCTTCCACCGCACAGTCAAATACCGTACTGTCGATACAAAAACCACTTGTTTATTACGCGAGAGTAAGAAAATGATCAGGTTTATTCGCGTACTGAGATCACACTGATCTGTTCTACTGGCTATCAGATTTGGCAAGCTGCTATTCTCCTATCTCTGGCTGACCCGAGATATTGGTTGAGTAGTTATGCTGTATATTGGTGGTGTGGTGTATAACCAGTGAGAGTGAGTTAACATCTCACTTTCATCAGGAGTCTGATAATCGTTGCAGAGTGGGTTCAATGATAACGATAGTTATAGAAATCATACAATATTTTACAAACGTTGTTATCAGAAAAACGCTCTTGAGTTGATCTGGCATAATGAGCAGAGACTTGATCCAGCCAGCAGAGAGGAGGAATCTCATGCATTCGATATAGTGGAAGCAACCTTTTCTGCAAGCACTTTTTTCGGTAAATTTCAGCATTTGTTGTACATTTTGTGAAGAAAATCGAAAATCGCAAGCCACATGTGGAAATTCCTTACCAAACGAGTACCTTTTGTTTTTCCGTCGCAGTTTAGTCTTATCTGCAATAGCAACACTCTCCTCCCCCGATTTGGCTACACCAATTGAGGCCCCGGGCATTGTTCTGGAATCGGACACAACACTTCTGCTCCGGAGACTGTTTTGGTGCTTTCTGCTTCCTGTGTGTCTTCAAATCATTTCTTTTCTTAATCCGCTGGATCATCCCAATGTTGGTGTATTTTTGGCCGAATCACGAGTTAATTTGTTCTCCTGAATATAGTCCAAGTCAGGATTGCTGGAACTGGGTATTCGTTCAGATCTCGGCGGATCCTGCACAGTATACTGCTCACCATACTGTTCAATCACTCGTTATACACTTGCTGGATGCACTTTGACCCTTTTTGGCAAACTAATTGTAAGTTACATTTTTTCAGTACATCAGAGTGCAGAGTTTTCTTTCGTACTTCAAGCTCCATGAATGTGACGAATGAAAACGGCACGCCAGTTTGACCGAGAGCAAGCGCGAAGCGTCTTCAAGACGACTATGGTCAAACCATCAGACCGGTAAAATTAAACAAGCCCATGGATGTCATTCGATTCGTGCCGAAAGGAAAAGATGTATCTAACATGACCTTCGTATCTTTCAAAATTGGCCTCAGGCCAGCTTACAAAGCGCAAGCCCTTCACGCAGAAAACGTCGGTTTGATGTTTAAGGACTTTGTGAATCAACCAAAAATAAATGGACCGACGAAAGTATACCTCGATCCCTATGGAGAGCCCAGCTACAACGGTTTAAATTACTGCAAAGATTGCGATGGTGATGTCTGGCTTTACTACCAAAACGTACGTGGCTTGAGAACAAAAATTGGTGACCGATGTCGTCATCATGACATGAACCGGATTTGACAAATGTACAACCACGCAAACACTATCTAGTGCAGGCTTTAATGTTTTTCAGCTGTGTCAGCTGTGTTGTGGACATCATGCCATAGTTTAGAACAAATTTGTGTTCCATCGACGATCAGAAGTAGAATGTTTTCAAAATGTGCGATTTACATCCCACCGGATAAAAGCCGCGTTGTAAGTTTACTCAATGACCACGTTTCTGTTCTGAATGAGTTAAGGAAGCAAAAGATACTACGACGTCATCGATCACCTTCACCCAAAATAAAAAAAGCAAGATTGTAATGCAATTTCGCATGATTTTGTTTCATTTTTCGTAATGGATCGTAACTTGGTCAAAAAGTGCAACTTGGGCTACTTGGGCAAAATAGCAACACATCAATTTGCTTTGAAAAATTCAATGTGTGAGTGAGGTTGTGCAGTGTATCAGTGTTGAGTATATGATTGAAATCCGGAGGTTCAGTGGCTCACAAAAAAACATTCACGGTACGCAACCGAGTTTCGAACCGAGGCCGTTCTACCATTTTAACAAGATGATCTGATTGGAATAAAAGCCCAACCGTTGCTTCGATTGTCGAGGTACTCGGGAATACAACAAATAAGCAAATCTCTATCACACAGAAGAAGGGCAAACTGGAAGAGAGGGAGATCGGAGTGTGCTGACGAGTGAAAATAAAAATTGAACACTTGACAGCGGAATTCTATAAGTGGCCAATAGCGTTGCGGCATTCTGTGGTATTGTCTCACCCATATTGAAAAGTTGTTGACGGTTGGACAAAGACCCAACGGTTGCTTCGACTGTCGAGACACTAAGCGATAAATTTGATTCGAGGAATCTGTATCGCCAAAAAATTATTATATAATACTTGAGAGTTCCCCGCACGATTTGAAATTATATATTGTATATCTAAAATTTCGTTGTATTGCTCCGTTTCCTTTTATGGCAATTAGTGCTGTAAACCGTCATTCCAACCCAATGCGATTCATTTGCCAATAACGTATTTCAGAAGCCGATCTTTGAATTATTACGAATCACGAAATGGCTGAGATTGTCTACTTTCACAAATCTTTGTTACAATGCATAGCTCTGACTCCCAAGACGAGAGAGAGCAATATTGGAATATTAAAATGATAATCCATTAATTCCATAATATCATTTGAATATAACACTTTCTATATACCTGTTAGGGTAATGCACTGTTTGACTAAGCTGTAGAATCAGTTAGGAGCTACAGTTCCATCATAAACCAAATTCCCATGTTCAGTTTCTGTATCAAGTCACCGGCAAATTTATCAAAATTAATGAAATGACTATTTACAGCACTGACGGCAATAATCTCAAAGGTCTACCGTGTTTTTAAATAACGAAATGAATTTAAATGTAATTATATACCATAACGTAAAATAACTGCTATACAAAAAGTTTGTAGATAATTACAGTAGAAAAAAAAATTGCTGTGATGACTGACTCTCAGCTTCGGGTCATCACAAAAAATCCCTACGGTCATCACAAAAAACATCCCTTGCGGCAAGTCAAGCCGGGTTCAGCGCAAGGGAGCACCAAAGGTTTCAAAATGTTCACACAAAAAAAGTTTGCTAGAACGAAAGATATGAAGAAGGTTGAAAATTTATTGAAAAATACGTCCATGCCTTAACCTACCCCGCTGTGGGATGTTTGGCAAAAGTAACGTTTTTGGTTCGAGTACCACTATATCCATGCCCTTCGCTCAATTTTCAATACTTCTAATCAACAGAACTAACAGAACTTTCAACACTTTCTCTTTATATCTTTCATCCTAGCAAACATTATTGTCCACTTTTGGTGCCTAATGGTGAAAAGCAAACATCACCTTCTACATCATAATCGTTACTCCACGTACGGATAATCCAAACATAACAATTACAACATGAAAAAAGTGGTTTGAAATCGTTTGACAGAATCATGCTGATGATCACAAGCCATTAGCAGCTTCGATAAATTTTAAAATATATATGAGCACAAAAGAATGCATGTTTATTTGCATTTTTCTGGTTGAAGACTTTTAATTCATTCAACATGTTATCAATTCATTCACAACTTTGCTTCAACTCTCCATGATAAATTAATGAGCCAAACACTTGCGTCATCGACCAAACTTGTCATCCCTGGAAAACGAAGCCAAGCCAAGCAAAGCAACAAAAAACGCCATCGAGGGTAAAATTACTGCTAAGCGCAAATACGTTCATCCCCTTCACAAGACATCACAAGTCAGATTTGTTTGCATTTAATCCTTGCCAGCTTTTTGATGTCGTCAAACAAACGATAAATGCGGTTCGGTTTGTAATTCTGAGATACCCTCGCGGCAGAAGAAGAAGGCCCGATGAGTGGGAAATTACAGAATTCGTGTTCTTCTGTTAAGTAGAGCTGTGATACTACAAACGTTTAAAACCCACACACGCAAAATTCGTTCTCAAAATTCATGTTTTTATGCAACTAACGCCAAATTTTCCGGGAGTGTATAAAACAATTTATGGTAGTTTTTATACCATAATAGTCCCTTATTTTTTCCAGACGTGGCTGGGTAGCTCAGCGGTTACCCGTTCTGCTTACTGAGAAGATGGTCGGGAGTTCAATCCCAGGCCCGTCCCCCCTTCCTTGCTATTTAGTCACTTGCCTCTTTCTATCACCACTCGATTTAAAATAAAAAAAAAAACAATCTACTCCGCTTTCATTGATCGGATCTCTTACCACAGTGAATCCATGATCTAAAAATAACCTGCGTCACTAACACAACTATCCTTCCCTTGGCAATTGTAGAGATGCAGTGGTGATCACGGTCTCTAATAATAACGATTGTCAAACTAATCATCATCCTTCTTCCCCCTCCCCAAAGACCGTGAGGACGTGGCCGGCGCCGGTACTGATCTATAAATGGAATTAGTGAACTTGTACATTGAAGATGTAAAGCTACTCCCAAGCTCCATCTATGTGGTTCTCTGTGCAATTACACTAGTTCTGATCAGTAAAGGAGTAGCAACTACGATATTGCACGGTCTTTTTATTAAAAAAATAATAATAATAATAGTCCCTTATTTTTTCTATTGGGTGCAGTTCTGGAGTGTTTGGGGGGTTCAGATCTTTCAGCACGAAATCGACATCCTTCGCCTTATCACTCTAGCATCACCTTTGTGTAGTGACATGATACCAAATCCGGCCGGAAGATTGTCGGACCGTCGTGAGCCTTCAGGGGAGGGAGAAGCCACTTTTGGAGACACTCTTCAAAATACACCTGTCCATTCATGGTGCTTGCGGTAACGAATTTTTACTCCGCTTCCCAAGCAACACAAAACCGCCATATTTGGTTATAGCGACTTGATTGTGAGTTCATTGAGTAGCAATGGAGTAACATCAACTGTATTGCAACATGTGCGCTGCTGGGATTTCCGCCAGTACAAATTGCTTGCCATATCAAGAACTTCTTGACGAACTTCGACATCATCTGTGTCCGGAGGTTCTCGGGAACATCACACTTATCCCCGGAAGTCACATACAGGTTTCCTGGAATCTGGTTCAAGTCCGCCTTCACATATGACTCGTCATCCATTACGCAGCAGTGTGGCTTTTTGCGTCCCTATTCTGTTTCTTTTCACGGTTTGGGGACTTCTGAACCTTCCTCGTACGTAGTCCAGCTTTGGTATTCTGCACGAAAGTCTTTCTTACATACAACTTTCTTGCCACATCTCGAACTGAGGCGTTCTGTTTTCGTTTAAAGGTTCCAAACACACGTTTGTGATCGTTCTCGTTGACCTGACGGTCATACATTCTTCGAACATTAGTGTAACAAATTTCATCGGCAAAAAAGGTTTCCTTCAACCAGGGTCATACTATGGACTCCAAGCTTACCAGATCGGTGTTCTTACCACTCGACCGTCTCGACATATGATCTCAGAAAAGATGATCTCAGATAGAAAAGTAAGAATCCTCTTAAACCCTATCATTATCCTATTTACCAACCTTATAGGGGACTTAAATATATATTGACTTTGATACAAGAGGCTATTGGTATTCATTTAAATTATAAATTGAAAACAGATGTTATTATACAAGCAATTTCATGTTATCATGCAATCAATTTCATCAATTCTGATGTTCGATCATGAAAGCAATTGGCAACTGGAATTTTCAATATTTCATTCTAGCAAAACAGAACTAGGTTCAGTGGCAAACGAGTAGTTGACATTAATACATATATTATATATATCTGTCTTAAGGAAACTGTTTTTGTCTGTCCAATACGGCGTTAATCAAACATACTCAACAAGTTTTGTTGGCATTTGGCCTTTCTCGCATATGTTAGTTTCTTGAAATACGGAAGACTTAAGTTAATACATTTATGAAACAAAATATGCAAACAATATGTCAGACGTAAACAAACATGTCCCAGTTGAAAAACTTCAAACACATGTATGACAAATAAATAAGTCGACTAAATGAATCTTGATTTAAATTGCATCAAACGAACACCTTCATGACAAAACTAGTCAGATCACACTGTTCTAGATCTACAGCATGACATATGGAAAATAAATCTTGAATGTAGAAGGAGATGTTCGCTCATCACCATGAGGCACCAAGAGTGAACAACAATGTTTTTGGCTAGAATGAAAGATATGAAGAGAAAGTTTTTGATAGTTCCGCTAGTGTGCGGCAGGATTGGAAATATAACAGATGTTTTTAGGAAAATTGAGCGAAAAGGGCATGTATACAGTGGTACTCGAACCAACGACATTTTTGCCTAACATCCCACTGCGGGGGAGGTTGAAGCACGGACTAAGTCCGCCACTTCAACAGGCAAAAATGTCCGCTTGGTAGACGCTTATGTACCACTGTGGCTTGTATAGTTATTCTAGCGATCTATTGTGTGCACTCTGTTTACTGATGCGCACATGGGAGAGGAACTCTCTCCTTTTTTTGGGTTTGTTATCCATGATGACCGCGATTTTTTGACAGGAATTGGTTCCCAAACCTTAAAAAGAGATGACTTAAGATGTTCTAGTGATTTATGTGTTGTACTCTTGACTCCAAGATGGACCATACCGAATAACGGGTGTTCAATAAAAAATGAGAATTTTTTCAGTCATATAGTAAAAATTAAAAATGTTTATTCTTCAGAATAAAGTCAATCAATATTGAAGAAGGGGCCCTGGTCAACCGTACGACGCAGCTTAGTCGCGATGTGCTCACAAGAGCGCTGGACGGCACTGACGTCCATCTTCCGGATACATTACCGGATCCTGCTTCGTATCCTTGGCCCGCCAATTATTTTTGTATACTAGGGCAATAAGAGAGCCGATAAAATTCCTCAATGGGGCAAGTTGGTCGGGTTCCTTTCTCTCAGCACGTATGGTATCTTGTTCTGCTCAAGATACTCCAGCGTAATGGAAAGACGCCTTGTCTGGCCAAAAGACGCACTTCCCATCCGCATAATGCACGCTCCTTTAAGAACGGCAGTATAATTTTCTCAAGATACTCCTCCTGGTAAACTTGTTGATTGATGCCAGTCCGCTCGGCTTAAACCGCGGCTCTGAAATCTCTTTCTCCAATATGAAGATGTACAGCATAGCTTCTTTTTCAAATTTATGTTTAAACTTATATTTTACTTCGGGGGTGTGGCCGACTTGTCACTGGAATAGTAGCTGTCATTTCCTGGAATGTGGGTCTTCGAAAGCGGAAAATAATGAACGACGTCCCGCGGTAATTCTTTGTCATCCACCGGCACTGCGATTTCTCGGTCGCTATCTGCTCGTCCGTGTTTTCGGGGGACCGATTCTTCTTCCGACAGATGATGACCTCTATCTTGAGGGCTCGGTGAATCAAGGTATGGGAGCAGTGATATTTTCGGCCGGCGTTACGCAAACTCGTTCCGTCCTTGTTATCGAACAGCTTTTTCAACGTTCCTACTTCGTCATTATTCTCACCGGACGACCACTACCGGCCTTCCGCTCCACGCTCACGGATGTCAGGATCCGGTAAACTGTACTCACGGGCACGTTTTCGTCTCGGAAGTGGTCTACCGTAAACTTTTTTCCACGATGACCATGCGTTTTGTAAAACCGCACAACACGTTCGCGAAGTGCTTGCTGTTTCAACGCCATCTTCGATTGAACTGACAGCACCCAAGCGAAAAGAAACATGCCACCCATTTCTAGTTAGTCCATTGGATTTAAACCCGGTGAGTTAGAAGGCCATTCATCTTGCGTCAAAAAGCTTGGGAAAAAGCGTTCGCAAAGACTAATAGTCTTTTCTGCTCCATGAGTAGGTGCGCCCAGTCTTATTGAAACATCCATTCATTTTTGCCAAAATGCTGCGATGTCCAAGAATCTACTGTGTCAGCAAGTAGCTTCTGAAATATCGCTTGATTCACTTTAACCCTCTTGTCGATGAAGAGTGATTGAGTTAACCCCCTTATCGATGAGTTATTCCAGCCCAAACCATGAAAGAATTTAGATGATAACTCATTGAATTACTTCCACGATTTTTGTAAGCAGCAGGAAGCAACTGCCGATCATTTTGGCGGTTGTGATGCTGCTCGATTGTGAAAACTTTTTCATCGGTGAACAGCACTGACCGATAGCGGCCCTCGGATAAGTGGTTCAGGAAAACCTTTGCTTTTCTCAACCGGTTTGCTTTCATGGAGTCATTTAAGTAGTGATTCTTGCACAATTTATATGACTGGCTCCATATGGCTATGTCTCTAACGGAAGATTTTGAAATTTTCAGTGATTTCACCAACTTTCGGTTGAAAATCGAAGAGTTTCGCTTGATTCGTTACCGGATAATCACGCGCATTTGTTGAGTCTTGAGTGATATCAGACGTTGCGAATCAAAACAAACCCAAAGAGGAGAGAGTTCCACTCCCATGTGCGCATCATAACAGAGTGCATACAATATATCGCTAGAACAACTATCACAAAAGCCATCAGTGGTACATGAGCGTCTTCCAAACGTCTTCTTTTGCCTGTTGAAATGGCGGACTTGTCCGTGCTTCGACCTACCCCGCAGTGGGATGTTAGGCAAAAGTTGACGTCTTTGGTTCGAGTACCACTGTACACATGCCCTTTCGCTCAATTTCCAATAAAAAAAAACATCTGTTCTATTTCCAACCTGCCGCACACTGATTGAATTTTCAACACTTTCTCTTCATATCTTTCATTCTAGCCAAAAACATTGTTGTTCACTCTTGGTGCCTCATGGTGATGAGCGAACATCTCCTTCCAGTGATGTCCATATCCTCAGTGTGATAGAGAGAGATTTTAAATTTTCCACACACTCTTCCTAAATCAACGAGAGCTCTCCTCTCTTGTTTATATTCACCCCCGCGTTTGCATGCAGGTAGCACATGTGAGTGGAAAAAATAGTTTTTATTCACACTACACTCGATCGCTCTATAGTGAGAAAAAGAGCTATTAAATTCACAGAAGAGAATGCAGTTAAAGTCCCTGATGCGTGCGTCCCAGTGAGCTCACTGGCGTGGGCTCTTCTGCTTATATACAGCAGTGATTGCAAATTCGCTTTGCCGCTACATAACAAAGGAAGAAAGAATAATGTTTCTTCCCACTTCCTTTTTTCGGACATTTTCTGCAACTCCGACGATGTTTTAACTTTCAATCGCACCAGCGAATCACAGAAAGAGCACTGGTGCGTCCTCGCCCCAGTGTACGCGGCAGTGATCGCAGGCGAGAGCACGTGTGCCAAGACAGATGAGAGCACGTGAGAGCGATCGTTTAAAAGAGAGTGTGGTTCACTCACTACAGGTAATCCCATCACAGGCGCTCACTTTCACTCTGTCTATTTTTCGCCGAATAAAAAAGCACTTTGCTTTATCTGAGGTGAGTTATGGTTGTATCCTCTGTGAAGGTACAAATCCCATGCACCGGCGTAACATTAGTGCGAAATGCCATCTCTGTTACCTTCTTCATAAAAAATACTTGTTGTTGAAGTTAGCATAAATAGGTGTGACATAAAAAGTGCCCATTTACAGAAACCTTGCAAATCTTTCGCATGCTCATTAGGAGACCCATCGATTTGTTGAGCTTTGACATTTGGAATCGAAACATTTTATTTGTTGTGCTTCTGTAATACTATTAAACAATTATAATAACTATCAATCAAATGACACTACATTGTCCTGAAGAAAAAAAAAACACCTAATGAACTCCTTAAAAATGAAATGAATGAAATAAAACTATCATAAAACATTAGTAAACCAATTTGAGTTTGAATTTTTACTTGGGTTACCTAATGATAGTTTAATACCTCATGAGATTTCTATGGAACACACATATATGCATATGGAGATTAAAGCTTACAGGCCGGGATCGAGAAGTTCAATTTTAGATATTTCTTTTTGATCAGGGTATTGTGGTTATAACGTCCTTAGTAGAGAAGGTTGGAAGGGATCACAAAGCTGCACCTTCAAATCATCCCTTTAAATCATGTTGTATCCCTAGTATTATCCTACTTTATTTCCATCTTGCTCTGACGACAAGGCGTACGTTCTTCAGGGTCAAAATTTAATTTAAATCAAATTCGAATTATTCCAGCGCACCCCCGCATTTTATAATTACATACTTTCCTGAGATGACGACGGCTACGACGCCAGGTCTTTCCGGCGCGAACAGAAAGCTGTGAAAAGGAACCTGGAAAAACCACAATCATCTTGACTTTGAAAGAGAAGCTAAGCATTTGCAGTAAAATTCACTGGAAAGATAAATACCATTTAAATGAGGGGTGGAATGATTTATAGCCGAGTGTTTGCGGTCAACTTCTCTCCGACGCCGTCAGGGTTTGTTCCGCCAGTTTTTAGAATCACTAGTTGCGGCACGTGTTCATCAATCAGTCTCTTCAGCAGTGCGGAATAAATAGACCGTGGTTGACAATGAATATCGATGAGCCCCGTTGGTAATTAGATTATTTCGAGGAAGCCGAAGCGTGTCGTCAATTTTTATGCCCCGAGCGCAAAGGCTCATTCCGATAATTGGAATTTATCTGCAAATACTTATTACATGCACGTAATGGAAGGAGCATTCTCTTCCTTGTCGTCATTAGGAACGGAACGGCATGCCAGGTTAAATGCCAAACACTCTAAGCCACATTTCCTCTTGGATTATTTTCTGATGCTGGATCTTTCAGCTCTCACATTTCCTCATCATATTCACTGACCGTTTTGTAAACTGAAAACTTCTGTGAAAAAATAGTACTTGTCCTGTCACTAAATCACACTTCAACGCACTTCCACTGAAAATCACATGAACTCCAGCGAGCCACGGCAACATTGATCTTACCGATGGAGCTGCGCGTTTCAAAGTAGTGGTGTTCAACGCCAGTAGAGCTCTCATTTATCGTCGTCGTTCGCGATGCACTGCAATCGATCCAAAACATTATAGGCCAATACATTCCTCTTTTTTTCGAACAGTTTTCTGGGATGCGAAACAAAAAATCGCGTAATATGATTTTGTCGTACCACACAAGCCGGGAACAGACAAGGCTAGTTCACCATGTTCATCATCTCTGTACGCAACCGTCAACCGTTTCACCTACGTGTACCGGGAATGTGTGTGCCTTTAGGCACGAAATGAATGTAATTTGATTAGATTGGTTTTGAAAAGGAATTTTTCATAAAACCACGCTTTTTTTTCTTTTCCCGTTAGTGACATTCTGCTTCATAGAGAGTGTAGTTCACATTAAGTCTGCAGCATCAGCAATGTTATTGGGCTCAGATTGGAGGCTCCGTCATATTGCGTGGACAAGTTGAATGAGAAATTTCGCACGCGGTGGATGCCACAGAAAATTATTCCATGATTTAGTAGAGGGGGCATAATTCTTTTTCCTCGGCTTGGTGATGAGATTTTTTTCCGGGTGGGCGTTCCGAGCACATCATTTTCACCTACGACCGCTTCAGTTGCCAAAGGATTATTGACGTTATTTGTTCGAAAGCGAGGGCGAAACGTTATTGTGCACTGCATCCAGCGTGGAATTAATTCATTTCCCAGAGGAATTCCAAAGGTAGCACTTTGTGTGGCAACAATGGTGTATATTTGAAACATTTTCCAGTACATCTTTGTGTTGCGGTGATGGCTACTGTTGTATATGGGTTTCGACGAAATAATGAAGCTGGGACATGCGAGGTTAATACTCACCATTGAGCCAGACCGTTGAAACAACAAACTCAATATCGAGATGGGTGGAATTAGGGGTGACATGTTAAAACTTGATGCACGTTGTTTTAAAATTAAGATCGAACTAATATGAAATCAAAAACAATCTACTTTACGTTCAACCTATCGATACGCCATTTGACTGCAATCATCGAACTCAGTGCAGCACTAAATGGTTTTTGTGGTCCAATAAGTCATTTTTTTGTTTTCTGAATCGCTATTTTTTCATAAATTTTATAATAAGTTTTATGTTACTACCATAAAGAAATTTGTTTTAACAAGTATATTTATTTGTTCAGCCTCAATTGAATCAATTTTACAGTGCCAAATTTTCGTTGTATATACATTATTTTTTTTTAAATTTAAGAAAAAAAGAAAATCTAAAACTATGTTAAAGGAATAGAATTGATTACTCGCGGTCGTCTCGAGGTTGGTTGGAATTACAATGTTATGGATGGGAAAATTTAGGTGGGAATATCGAACACATTTCATTGAACAATAAGTTTCTGATATCTAGAACTACAAGGTGATAACGTTAAAAAAAAAGAACGCACACATACCTTTAAGATATGGAGGGCTTCAAATGGTGAGTTGACAACTTCGAAGGAGGTTGTGGCCGACCTCTGGTCCTCACAAGTTCCTATCTCACGCCTCCACGTGCCATATGATCACAAAAGACTGCCAGCTGAAACATGGAGACGCTTGTTGGCGTAGCCTGGGTAATGCTGTCATTTTGACAATAGCGAAGTGAGGGGGTGCAACTGAAATTTCTGTACCTATTAATCGATTTGTATACTGTAACTGGCCAGTACCCATTGACGGATAAAAATTGGATTGGAAAAAATGTTTTTACTCACTATTGGCGAAAAACGGAAAATGTAAGATCGAAGGATACTTTTTACCCATTTATAGACCTAGGGATATTTAGTGAATGGGTTAAAAACACCCATTTTAAGATTTTTCTAATGAAGAACCGTAATGTGATTGCGATTTTTGAAATAAAACATTGATAAATGAAACAAACCAATAATATAAATATAATAAAATATAAATTCCAAACAAATTTGTTGATAATCATTCAGCAGCTCTGAAATGAACTGAATTAAATATTTTTTTTTCGTTCCGCGAGGGACACATTAAGACTGTATTCGATGAAATTTGGACACACAAAATAGGTCACCAAAAATTTTCCTTGAGCCCGATTCTTTTCAAACTATCTGGAAATAAAGTACTACTACATTTTTAAGTTTTGACATCATTGGTTTATTGAACCTCTTCTCCCAACCCAAATGCCCGCACCTTTGCCTTGACCCCTTTCATCAAATTTTGGGCAATGATAGGACCGACTTGCTTACTTACTTTTAACCACACTTTCTATAGTTCAAGTTCATTTTCTATCAGTTTTGGAGTTTTAACGAGCTTTGCCTCCATGATAGCCCAAAATTTTTCAATTGGGCGAAGTTCCGGAGTGTTTGGAGGGTTGACGTCTTTTGGTACAAAAACTACATTATTACAAAGACCAGCCTAAGACGGGCCGGGTATAGTGGCAAGATGCCAAATCCGGCCAAAACAGTGTCGGGACATCGTGAGATCTCAAGAAGAGCAGAAGTCGTTTTTGGAGGCATTCGTCCTTGTAGATTTGTCCGTTGACGGTCCCAGAGGTGATGACGGGCTGACTCATTTTGCCACATCCGCAGATCGCTTGCCAGACAAGGAATTTTTTGGCGAATTTTGACAGTTTCTTGTTCCGTACACTCTCCGGAACGGCAACTTAGAGGTGGCGACGTAGTGTTCCTATCCTGACATATGTTTGGGGTTGGCTTTAATGTAGGTTTCATCGTCCATCACAATGCAGAATGGTTTTGTGAGCCACTCCCAGTACAGTATTCTTGCACGAGTTTTGGCCACCGAGTTCTGTTTATTGCTCCGGTTCGGTGTCTTCTGGACCTTGTACACATGTAATCCAGAACGTTTCATTGTTTTCTGCACAAAACAAACTGAAACTTTCGCCTTTTCCACAACATCCCTGATCTAAATGTTGAGATAACGCTTAAATTGGTTCAATACCATCCTGGCCTTCTCCAGATTTGATGTGCCACGTTTTTGCCACTACCATTTTTCCGCTTGGTTGTCTTACGGTCCTTGAACGTTTTGATCACATGAGATACGGTTGAATGTGCGATTCCGAGCTGTTTTTCGATCCATCGATTAGAAGCGTTTGGGTTTTCGAAGTGAGTGCCCAAAATTTGATGGCGCACTATTTCTTCATTCGAAGCCATCACTGAATTCACTCGACCGATTTTCACGAAACTCATTACAAAATTTAACACAACATAATGAAATACATTCAGTTAAAATTTCAATAATTGAAATTTTAACTGAATTGAAAATGAATTAAGCATTGTTGATTGCTTTTCTTCGCGATCGCTAACATACATATTCTGGAAATGAAAGTCGGGAATGCTTGCACAAGAAAAAAAAGGTTGTTGATGAAGGTTTTCGATGTGGAACTTCAACTCCTTGAACGTGTAACGAAAGAATCCACAACTATGACACTTGAACGGAATAGAGTTCTTTAAACTGGTTTTTAATTTGGCGAACTCTTTCACAAGCAGTTTCAGCTCACAGGCATATCCTCCAATCAACGCCTCACTATCCAAAACGGGACATCGCAAGCCGTAACATTTTTAATAATTTTAATTCAACATTAAAATTACATGCTAAGTCACTAGTGCCTAAGCCTAAGTGTTTTGGCTGTGGTAATTGAACAAATTCTCTCAATTGGTCTTTAAGAAATTTCGCATAAACAAGCATAAAACATATGTTTGTAATCATGTTTTTTGCTAGGAGAGAAACACCGTGAAGCGGTGCGATACTGGTCCCCACCACAGCTTCACGGTGTTTCTTTCCGAGGTCTCTACGTTGGAGACGACGAGAAAAACTTTAGTGATCGTCAGTCGATGCGAATCAAAACAAACCCAAAAAAGCAGAGAGTTCCTCTCCCATGTGCGCATCAATAAACAGAGTGCACACAATAGATCGCTAGAATAACTATACAAGCCCCAGTGGTACATGAGCGTCTTTCCATGCGTCAATTTTTGCCTGTTGAAGTGGCGGACTTGTTCCGTTGCTACAACCTACCCCGCAGTGGGATGTTAGGCAAAGATTGACGTCCATGGTTCGAGTACCATTAGATACATGCCCTTTCGCTCAATTTCCAAAACATCTGTTAGATTTTTCTGCCTGCCGCACTCTGACGGAACTATCAACACTTTCTCTTCACATCTTTCATTCTTAGCTTAGCTTAGCTTGACTGACTGCACGTATCGATGGTTGCTACTCCGTGATTGATCAGAATCAGTGAAATTGCACAATAAATCAACTGAATGGGGCTGGGAGTAACCGAACATTCTCACTGTACACGTTTCAGTGACTCAATTTCTTAAAAAATCAATAACGGCGCCGGCCACGTCCTTGCAATCAGTTGGGAATAGGGAAGGAAAGTTATGCATTATAAAATTAAATGCACATTCACACATACATACACATGTATACATACACAAACATACACATACATACACATACATACATACATACATACATATCGAAACCATGGCCAACTCACCTTGCTATTCCCACACCTACTATTACGACCGCCGGTCTCACATCGCATCACCATGACCCGGGAATAGTGCCACCTAGCCATCTCCAGGTTCCATGCCATTGTATGAAGGGCCAAAAAGGTGTTGGGTGGATCGATAGGCAACATCACTTATACGTATCCACAGGGATATAAAGAATCTCCTTCCAACAACAAGATTGGACAATTGGCAAAAGAGCAAGCTATCTAACATGAGGATGCCCAATGGGCGGGGAGAAGAGCCCGCCCTCTATTCACAAACTGTTAACAATGGGGAGTTGGCATTTCCACTCTCCCCATCCAGAGTGCTTCAATTGGGTGCCCTGATGGTCCCTCTCATTCCCATGAAATATTTATATAATAGTGTATGTATTTATGTAAATGAAAAATACTGTAAACACTCGGTATCTATTATTTATGATCTCCCTTTGGTGGATCCTGAAATGTAAAGTGAAATGTTGTAAAGTGTTAAAGTGTAGAGCTCTGTGGTTTCACGCTTATGCACGTTTTTGTTTGTTTTCAGCGATAGCAGCAATTTCCCAAAATCTTGATTTGAGGTATCCTAAAAAAGTTTGTTAAATTATACAAAAATAACATACATACATTTTAATTTACTGTTGCCATGGTCACTATTTGCTGCTTGTTGTTGATTTTATAACAGCAATACGCTTTTATTTTTGCTGCCCAAATAATTATTGCTCCTGTGTAAGGGAGTTAAAGACAAATGAAAAAAAAAAACAACAAACAACAAAAACAAAAAACAACAAGCAATTTTTAATCATCTAAGAAGTAAAATCAATGAAAAAAATTCATCAAACATAATGATATTGTGAGTTATGATACAGACACATCAGACACTATCCGAATGGCAAACAGCTCAGATTTGGAAAAAGGTCCATTTGCAAACCGGAATTGAAAAATACATTAGGTAATAAGTGCAAAAGCCTACCATAGATTCCGTCGCAGCTTCTTTTGTTCAACTAGCTACTTCTAAATCATAATGTTAATTGGACATATAAGACATAATAATCAAAAGTATATATAACCTATTAGGAGAAATTATTAAAAAAAAATGTGTTAAAATATAAATCCCGAAAACACCAGTAATGATAAAAATTATCATGATGGTGATAAAGAAGATTGATAATGGTTATGAATAAACAATGTCCTATATGATAATATATATAGTCAAGGGATATTATAATATACTGAAAATTACATCTGTGCCGACTGCTGTTTTGTTGCAATTGTAGACAAACTTCCGCATCCATTATGAACCAGAAAATTTAGACAATGTATGACTGCCATGAGAAAAAAAAAATTTTTTTAAACGTTAAATTATTTTACAATACCTGATGACCTAGTAGACCTGAAAGATATGATAATGGAAAATTATGCTATGATTTACCAGTCGCACCCCCTCACTTCGCTATTGTCAAAATGACAACATTGCCCAGGCTACGCCAACCAGCGTCTCCATGTTTCAGCTGGCAGTCTTTTGTGATCATATGACTCGTGGAGGCATGAGGTAGGAACATGTGAGGACCAGAGGTCGGTCGCACCCTCCTTCCATGTTGTCAACTCACCATTTGAAGCCCTTGAACGATAGACCAGCATTGGGAAGTAAATACGTAAGAAAATTATATTGTTAACTCTTCAGATACCTTTTGGTGGCCCTAAAAAGAACCGTTTGGTTTAAATAATGATACGGTCCAGGTTGTATTTTCTACGATGCTTGAAACGGTCACAATCTTTAACGCGTAGAAGATAGTTATGGAACCACATACTTTGCAGCCATATGCTGAGACATTTCACATAGGCTTTCTCAACATTATTTGATTCCTATCGAATGATTGAAGTTTCAAACAGCACAAGAGAAATATTCAACCAAACAAACGCTTTAATAAGCACACTGATTTGTATCCTAGAGTTTGAGCTGTTTAGTGGAATAACTGTAACTAGAAATGAGAAGAAAAAATAACTAGAAATTAGAAGCAATTTTTTTTTCATTTCATTCTAACTACTCTTGCTCATCTTGACAGATACGCGTCCTTCGTCTACAATGTGCAGACTTCTTCAGTGTCGTGTACTAATAACTTAAATGACTCCAGTCAAGTTATTAGTACACGACACTGAAGAAGTCTGAAACTTGTAGACGAAATACGCGTCTCTGTCAAGATGAGCAAAGCTAGTTGGAATTAAATGGAAAATACTAATTTTTCTTCTCATTTCTAGAAACTGATTTGGTCGTATTGAAAAAGACGGATTTAGTTGACGGGGAAGAAACATTGTTGGCGATTGAACTTGGGGTTTCTTCTTGGTATTCTTGATTCTTGTTCCGATGATTCTTGTTCCGATGATTCTTGTTCCGAGGGCGGCTTTTTCCCACCAACTAGCAAGCTTCAGCAGCCATGTTTCTCGTAGCGAGGTTGACAGGAGCATCGGCACCAACAGCCAACTGTACCAACGCTTCTCTGAGCAACGACTGTTTGCCAGTGCACCCTCCAAGGTGCTTGCTTTACTTACTTAATTTGTTTTTTATTTCCATTCATTCGTCTTACAAACTAATTTTTACATTTTAAGTGTTTTAGCCCGTTGGGCTCTTCAGCTTTGTTTAATTTTATGTGTTTAGTGTGTTTAAAGTGTTTATGTTTTACATGAAATTTTTACATGAAACCCTTGGGGCATTGTTTGTAAAATTTAGTTAACCTACTTAATCTACAACTACAACTACAATTTGAAAATCCTAGGGGAGGGGAACCAGATTCCGGATGATCTGGTGATCCGATGTCAGCTGGCGTGCCCTGTATCAATTGATAGACTCACCAAAGCGATCATTGAGCATTTTTATCTCGGCCAGACTGTGGACCTTAGATGTTTTTGTCCTCGGAGGGGTGTTCAGGATCATCCTGAGGAATTTCATTTGAATACGCTGAAATTTCAGGTGATGTGCAACTCTCACAGATCGGCATACTCGATGACTGGAAGTATGATTTGCTTGTAGACAGTAAGCTTGTTTTTCAGGGTTTATGTGAACCTTCTGTTGGTCAGTGGGTACAGTAGCTTCAACAAAACGTTACACTTTGTGACAGTTTTGTCAACCTGTGCCCTGAAAATAAGCTTGCTGTCTATTGTAACGCCAAGATAGACAGCTGATTTGGTCCATTCCACCGTTGTGTTGTTTAAGCTAATTTTACAATCCTCAGGCGGAACAAGTCTGGGAGAATTGGAGTATGGGAAAAGGATGACCTGGGTCTTCGCCAAGTTGATACAGATCTTCCATTCGGTGCAGTATTTTGAGAGAACATTCAGGCTTCCCTGAAGTTTCGATGTAAGCGCTCTTCCCAAGTTACATTGCCAAAACCATCCAGTTTTATTAAGTTTTATTAAAGTTTTATGTAAGCCACTAGAAATCAATTCAGTTTTATTATGGCAGCAAGAGGTGCCAACAGGTTTCAAATTTTAATCAGGTTTATAAGAACCTACACGGCTTCTTTACAACGATCTTAGAACTTTGACTTTTAAAATACCTTTTACTCTTGTCAAAGGTTTTATTTCGACTTTATAAACTCATAACATGCTGTTTTGAAATGCCGTTTTAGGACTCATTCATATTATCTTATTATGATCAGTTGAAAAACCATTTTGAACCATTTTGCCACCAGTAAATGCATGAAACGGCTGATTGTCATGGAGGAAAGCTACCAAATGAACAGATAGTTTTATAGTAGCCATTGGTAAGATAAATTGGCTTTTTGGCAAAACCGTGATTTCTTCCAATCGCCATATTGAAATATATGAAATAATTGATATGTGGGAAAATAAATTCACCAAATTAAAAGTGTAATACAATCAAACTGTAGATCAAATAACAATTTTGGTATTCTTTAAGATAACCTTATAGAATTTCATAAATTTTCAGGAGATTCATGATTAATTTATTGAATTTATTTCTCTCAGTTTTGTTCTTGTTGTTGTAAACTCGCATTATTTCCGAGGCGCATCAATTTTCAACTCTTATCGTGCCAATATTTACCATAAAATTAAATGCGCATATGATTTGGAGCATGCTACGCGATAAAAAAACTCCATTGGTTATAGATATTTTGCTATCAATTATAGTTTTCCACAACACTAGAACTTTTTTCTTAGCCATTATTTACTGTTGAATGAATCAGAAGAGAGGAGAATCGAACAAAGCAGAACAACAAAAACCAATCCCGATATCGCCGTGAAGTTTGACAGCTGTGGCCTTTTGGCCTTATGCTGGTTTGGATGGCAGCCAATAGGTTTTATAATGGTTCTCAAGTGGTCTTAACATCATTCACTAGCACATTTTCAAAATATTTAATGTCTTAGAAAGGTTTTATTAATTTGTTTTCACAATCGTCTATAGAGTGGGCCACTTTGTACACATTTCGGCTTTAAAGATGCATAGAGGAGGTGTTGGTGAACAAAACAGTTTTGAATGTAGTTTCATCAACAAAGCCGAGGGGAGTGCTATACGGCTGGAATAGAACCGAAATTGTTACTTGGGTTGTTACCCTAGCATTGTGGACGACTACGGTATCATCGGCGAACAACGACAGAGATCCATTTTCAGGAAGCGGGAGTATGTCCGAGGTGAACAGGTTAAACAGAAGTGGACATTCCGATCCCCTGCGGAACATTGGCAGAGATCTCCTGTGCATCGGAAACTGCACCTTGCAGCGAAACACGGAATGTTCTGTCCGACAGATAATTTTTAATTATCTTCACCAGGAAGATAGTACGATTGTATCTGTTAATCTTATACACTAGGCCATCGTGCCACACGTTATCGAAGGCCTTCTCGATATCGAGAAGTACCATGGAAGATCATTTTACAACAGACTTGTTCCGTTTGAGGATGTTGGTTAATCGGTTAAGTTGGTGCACTGTTGAGCGAACACGTCGGAATCCGAACTGCTCGTCGAGCAAGATGTTCAGTTCGTCGGCAGACGATAGAATCCGACGGTGGATCGCTTTCTCAAACAGTTTCGATAATCCTGAGAGAAGAATGATGGGCATATAGCTCTTGGGACTTGAAGGATCTTCCCCAGGTTTCTGAATGGGGATGACTTTGGCTGACTTCCAACACGAGGGGACATTGGTCGCAGACATTGGTTGAAAAACAACGCCAGATGAACGTAGAACTGGGGGCTCAATTGCTTGAGCTCCAAGTGCAAGATGTTATCGAAACCTGGGGCCTTCTTGTTCTTTGAGCATTTTATATACGTCAACAATTTGTCAGCTGAGATCTCCAACTCCTCTTTGAAGTCGTTGGGGCTTATATGGATGTTAATAATAAGCGCGGTAACGGCAGCTTCGTATGGACTGACGATGTTATGTCCTAAATTGCGGCAGCTAACAAAATGTTGACTTATCTCAGCAGCCTTCTTGGCAGGAGTGGTCAAGCGATCCTTAGAGCCATTGCTGCCTACTGGGATCAACGGTGGAATGGGCCTTGGTTTCGTTTTTAAAATGTTTGTCAACTTCAAGAACGGCATTGCACAATCTGGGAGAGAGCGGATCTTTTCGGCAAAATTGTTATTCTTTAGGTCCATCATTCTGGCCTTAATAATTTTTGTCACTCGACTACAGTGAATTTTTAGCGTTGGCAAACCAGTTCGCTGGTATTGCCTACGAATGGCGTTTCGCAATTGTATTAAATCTCTAGTGGGCCTATCAATGGGTACAGAGTTGCTCACCTGATCAATCACCGGCACATGTTGCTCCCGGGCCTGGGAGATCGCTTGCTCGATGCTCTGTAGCTGCCATTCAATGTCATCAACCGAATCAAGGTGCATGTCGAAATCAATGTTGTCGGAACCTCTCCTAACTGGCGCGATGGTAGTTCCGTCTGGTGATCATTTGGTGATGCCGGTTGACCGAGGAGCCAACTTCGGTCACCTCCGGATAGTGGCCCGAGCTGAGCTCCTGGTGTACGACCGACTGGGCGATGTTGTTCCTCATATTCGTGAGAAAGATGTCGATTGTTGAGTGGGCCCCAGATCTGCCCAACCGAGTGGGAGTATCCGGATGGTGTAATGGCCCTCTTCCGGGTCTTCCTGCAGTACTATTCCGTTCCGGTTGCGCCGGGTGCTCCCCCAGGTTTCGTGTTTCGCATTTAGGTCGTCGGCGATGACAAACTGCCCCTGTCTCCGAGATTAGTCTGAAGACTCTGTTGTGTTTCTTTTTATAGCCAGAACGTGATGGTTCGAACACGAACAGCGAATAAAAACAGATCGCAAAAGCTACAGCGAGGAAAACGAGGAGAGTTTTTTTATGCGGAAAGCGAGCGAGTTAGGCGAATGATGAAAATGAAAGCTGATAAGAGCCGATAGACACGGTCCATAGTGATTCCCCAGATAATAGTTATACGTATTTCTGAGTTATCGTTTGCTTTTGTATGTTTGTTAATTTTTTATTTATATATCTTGTCTTTATCTACTAAACATCTGTTTATATTAAAGGGGGTGACCCCGGCGTAGTAGTAAACAGCAATACCTCTCACGCCAAAGTCACGAGTTTGAATCTCACCCGGACAAGTTACGAAAATACCCAAAAAAGGTATGTGAGTGACTACGGCGGGAGATGAATCAGCCCAGGGCTGAAAATCTCGATTAGTAAGGAAAAAAAGAATCTGTTTATATCAAGCTGGAAGTAAACTATTCGAAAATATGTAGGATACTCAAATTTTGGTATATTACTTCCAAAACAAATAAACTGATGACACGGAAACTTGAACGACAAGGTTCGTAAGATTTGTGTGTGTGTCCTCGTTGACTCGGAAAAGTGGTTTTTCGTACCACTGGAGATGACATCTGTTGATCGACCGTTCCGAGCAAGATGTTAACATAATTGTGAACTACTCTGATTTTCTATTGAAACTTTTTTCTCTGAGTGTAATGCAATTGTTGATTCAAAATTTCTCTAATAATCTTCAGAGTTTATTTGGACAGGGAAAGGTAGACTGATCAGATGTATTGAGTATTTTAAAATTTTAATATTTCGGGCACAATAGCAGAAACGTTGGTTGAGCGGATTGGAGATAATGATATTTAGATATGATATTTATTCAACATATAAATTTCAACTGACAATTGATGTCTCAATGAATAAAACTTAATCTAATTGGTAACGATCAGTGGTGCGAATAAGGTTTAGAAGTCTTTAGAGAAACAAGACAATGGAAATATTGAAGTCAAAGAAGTCAAAGTAGTCGTTAAACCGCTGACAAAATAAACGAATAGGCTCATGCAAAGCGTAATTTCTGCTCCGTGGTTCAAAGAGTAGAAAATCATGTTGTCGAAGTGGTCGCTCTGGTGCGTACAAATTCAGCTGTGTCAACAAAGCCGGGCGATGTCTCCTGATAGTAGTTTCGCTGCAAACGTTGCTTGTGCAATTGATCGTCTTATCTCCAGTGCACAGTGGGCAAAAATGGAACCAAAATCCCATTAATTTAGACGGCGCAGGGTTGGAGTCCTGAAAAATAGCTTTTCTTATGGGAAAAAAATGCGGAAAATTGAATGATGTTGGTTTCATTTAGGGTTGACCACAGTAAGTGTCCCATTTTGCCCATTTCTACCCTCATTTTGGATGCAAATTAGGTTTATTACCCAAAAACAGAACTTGGTGCTATTATATTGCATCCAAATGCACTGTAAATTTGCAGAAAAACCTGAAACACTGAATGGAACATTTCACTTTGATCGGATGCCAGAAAGTGGTCCATACTGCCAATTTAACCCGATTCTCCCCTCATACTTGAATAAACTCATAAACCATGCGGTTCTGAAGATCGGCGCTAGTAATATTACTCTCGCTTGCACTGTTCTTATGTAAAAATGTCCGGAAAATCGAATGGGGAGGGTTTCGTTTAGGGTTGACCACAGTAAAGGGTCCATTTTACCCGATTCTCCCCTCATACTTGAATAAACTCATAAACCATGCGGTTCTGAAGATCGGCGCTAGTAATATTACTCTCACTTGCACTGTTCTTATGTCAAAATGTCTGGAAAATCGAATGATGATGGTTTCGTTTAAGGTTGACCACAGTAAAGGGTCCATTTTACCCGATTTCCCCCCAAACATTGTAAAATAACTCATATACCATGCGGTTCTGAAGATCGGCGCAAGTAATATTACTCTCACTTGCGCTGTTCTTATGTAAAAATGTCTGGAAAATCGAATGATGATGGTTTCGTTTAGGGTTGACCACAGTAAAGGGTCCATTTTACCCGATTTCCCCCCAAACATTGAAAAATAACTCATATACCATCCGGTTCTGAAGATCGGCGCTAGTAATATTACTCTCACTTGCGCTGTTCTTATGTAAAAATGTCTGGAAAATCGAATGATGATGGCTTCGTTTAGGGTTGATTTAGGGGAAAATCGGGTAAAATGACTTCCGAGGTTTGCACAAGACGACATCCCCTTCATTCAGTTTTCCAGATATTTTCATAATATTGCCGTGCATTTGATTTTATTGTAGCGCACGTCTATTCCAAAAACCTCATTATATATACTGATTCTTCCAGTATGCAGGGAAAAGCGGATAAAATGGACAATAACTGATGTCTACACAAGTCGAAATCCCCTCCATTCCATTCCTCAGACAGTTTCACAATAGTGCATTGCATTTTTATACATTCTAATTTGCGGAAATTTCGAAAACCACATGACATATCTAGAATGTTCAATATGTGTGGAATATCGGGCAAAATGGACAGTTCATGAGGTTTTTACAAGACAATATTGCTTTCATTGGATTCTCCAGACATTTTCACAATAGTAGATCCCAAATGGGTTCAATATTATTAGTGAAAATATGATAAATGTAGCATTATCCAATTATTTTTTCAAAATTAAGGGAAAATCGGGCAAAACGGGCCACTTCCGAAGTTTGCATGAGTCTACATCCACTCCATTCGGTTTTCCAGACATTTTCATAATATTGTAGTGCATTTGATTTGATTCTAATGCGCAGCTATTCCAAAAATCACATTTTATCTATTGATTCTTCCAGTATGTAGGGAAAAGCGGGTAAAATGGACAATAACTGATGTTTACATAAGACGACATACTCTACATATAGTTCCTCGGACAGTTCCACAATAGTGTATTGCATTTTTATAGATTCTAATTCGCCCAAATTTCCAAAACCACATGGCATATCTAGTACTTTCAGCATGTGGGGAATATCAGGCAAAATGGACAGTTCCTGACGTTTTTACAAGACAATATTACCTCCATTGGATTCTCCAGACACTTCGACAATAGTACAGCACAAATGGTTGCAATATTATCAGAGCTAATATGATAGATGTGTGATTATTCAATTTTTCTTCCGAAATTAGGGGAAAATCGGGCAAAATGAGTCACTTCCCGGGGTCTGCCCAAGATGAAACCATCACCATTCGATTTCTCGCATTTTTTTACAAAAGATAAGCTGTTTTACAGGGCACTTATCCAGCGGCCTTTAATTAGTTGTGATTTTGGGTCCCATTTTCCCCACTGTGCACTGGTGGAAAATATGCTCATCCTTTTGCTCATGATTGGGTCTTCAGGACGTATGTGCACAAACTATGTTCAAGTCCATTTTCAACCACTATCAACTTGAGCACCCCTCTGTATGAGGCTCAACAATTTCACCTTCCCCCATAGAACAAATACCAAATTTGTACCTCTCACCAGCATTGGTACCACCCCCTTACTCCTGAAATGCCCCATCGGGTATCACCGTACGAACATTGCACTACATTTGGGAGGAAACTTTTCAACCGGATTAGACGAGTGTGCGAATCAGCGATAAAAACGAAAACAAAATAATTTTCCTAATTGAACCCGTTCTGGTCGGTGGGTACACAGTCGGTATCCGGGAGGAATGCTCCTTAGCTGGGTTTCCGCTACTGCCAAACGATCAGAAGTATGCCCCTACGGCGGTGTCTCACATTCACAGGTGGTGGTGCGGCTGTCACCCGGTATCGTGATAAAGGTGCATCCAAAGTATAAAATTACACACGAAACCTCCCGGTTTGCCAGATTGCAATCGTGTTTTTTGTTTCTCCGCTCCGTAAGCACACATAACCCGCTAGTTGGTAGTTGATGTTTGAGTTTTCGATGAGTCGGAGTACGTGAGCGTGTGTAAACAAAACATGTCTCAGGCGGCTCCAGCGGCTACTAAAGGACTTCCGATGTACATGTGTCGTCGCGCCGCCGTGGTCAACAGAGATAGAGTTCAGAAAGCTAAATAAGACACAAATTATACTAAACATACCATTTCAAAGTTTAAATTATTAATTAAACACGAGAGAAAGTCTGTCCGACAAGGTTTATACCGTTGTCCTGGGGAATGCACTCACATGTGTGTGCACGGTAAATTAGCGTTTGCCAGCAGGTCATTGAGATAGTTGTCTGTTTGTATTGCAAGAGAAGTTAGATGTTTGTTGTTTTGTTGATCCTGTGGACGTATTTTAGCAACAGATGAAGGTCGAACAGGTTCAGAAATGTTTGATGTTGAATATTTGATTTATTTTTTGTAACCAAAAAATTCTCGGAAATTCAGAACATTTCAGCTTATTACAGCTTAATATATGAGACAATCAGGAAACCTCATTCCTCATGTTCATAATACATGTTGAAGTTCCAACTGTTTTTATGAGCTCTGATTAGCATAATATTGACATTCAAAACTGGATATAAGTGAAAACAACGCGCTGTTGCCTCATTCTATGGCACATACATATTTTGCTACAATGTGAAACTGTCCCCGGTGGTGCGTTGCTGTTCCCATTTTGAGCAGATAAATAGACTTTTCACTTCTTGTTTGCTCGTGTTTATTCCGATAGGATCTTATCTAGTCAAATATATCTCTCCTAGGGGCTTATTTCTACCTCTTGCTTCTTTTCCCCCGCCGTAAGGAAGCTTATATCAGATTCAGAGGGAACACTCTTTTTGGTAGTTGTGCTGCAGATACAATCCTCTAAACGGGACGTAAATCCTTTTTTTCCGGGACCGTGTGAGGAAGCTGGATTTATTTGTTTTTGTTTGATCTTGGACAACATGCTACAGTTGTGTTTTGTTTCTTGTTGAATAGATAATGCAGATCTAAGGATTTCAGTCTATCTGTGTTTATCGAAAAATTGACGTTAAATAAACAGTCTGATGGCTTTGGCTTGTCATACATTATAAATAAAAGTTCGTTGATAAATCCTGAAGGGAATCTTAGGGTAGCCTGCTGAAGCAGAAAAATTTCAATAAACGGGATCACACCAGTTTGCCTTTGTACCCTTGCAGAATCACATTTAAATCATCAAATTTCAATATCTATTACGCACATTTCTCTCAATTAAATGCAATGGACAAGTCACGTAGAACATGTATCCTTTCAAAGTTTCATTTTTTCTCTCATTAAATGTCAACCCCTGGGCTCGTTGCCACCCTAGCAACACGTCTCCTAATTTATTATTCAAATATTCAATTTAGCCACGCTTGACGTGAAATCAGAGCTCAGGCTATCTCACGCGGCACAGTCAGCAGTTTCCTCAAGCTCAACTTTTGAAACAAAATCAACACCATTCAACCCTTCAATTACGATAAATTTCTCAAATGTCACGTACGGTTACCAAATTATGCGCGCGTCACCGTCAACTGAGATTCAAAGATGTCACGGCGTGGACGAGTAGAAATAATTACAGGGGTCAAACAAGATTGGAACGATTTTCATCTAAATTGGAAAACCAGTTCCTTAACAATTACTTATCAAATCACCATTTCATTCCATTAAAACTGGGTTCACTTATTGCCATCAGAATTTGACTATAAAACCGACAACGGTGATAAAGATTCTGTCGGTCAGCCAGTCAGTTTATATTGTGCTCATTCTTTTGCTTGTCACAGTAGGCTATGGCGCTGTGAAGAAAATTGAATTTGCGAGTTCGCATTATACATTATGGCTGAAAATGTTCCATAAATCATCCTTGAAAAGTTTCAGATACTAAATGAATCGTTTAGTTTGATGGCTATCCACTTGAAGCTTCGTATGGGATCTGAACTTTTTTAGTAATATTTTCATCTTATATTCGAGAAAAGCTACTTTAAAGTTCCACTGAAAATCGGAAGGACATGGAGAACATGTGGCAGTTTTAAATCAGAAAATTATTCCATTTTGAAGTGCTGCTTAGTTTTGTAGAATGATTTCACACTTTTCAAAGTGGCACCACTGTCTGGAAGTGGGTTGGAGCGGATACTGCAATTTTAACAATCAGGATTCAGGCGCACGTAGCTGATGAAATCAATATAATTTTTCTTGTGATTTTCACCTTGGGAAAGTCGCCTTGGGAAAGTATATTGAGGAGGAAAAGGGCTCCTTGTAGTGGTCTCATCCATTGCACAGTAGGACCAAAAATCCCCCCCCACAGAAATGGACCAAAAATCCCATTAATTTAGTCCTTAATTTTATGAAAAATCAGTGGGGTTGTAGCAAGGCACGACCGGTTGACGTAGACTAAGTTAAACCAAGTGATGCATTATAATGTCCGGGAAATTCTGTGTGGCTATTATTAGCGTTAAAAAGGTTTCAATTATTCGTGCCGGTCGCTTACCCTTACCGATAGAAGCAGTTTAAGTCACAATATGACGGGTGCGGCTCTTATGGGACATTAGACCAACTTTTTGAAGCCAGTATGTAAGAAAATTCTATTGTACGCTCTTGAGATATTATTTGGTGGCCCTGAAAATGGCCGTTTGGTTTTATGAAGTCAGTCCGTGGGAAAATTCTCTTGTACACTCTTTATAACTCTTTGGTAGCCCTGAAAAGGGCCTTTTGGTTTAAATGATGACACTCCAACAAACATCGGTGTTGATTTAGAGCTTGTTCAAACAAATTTGGAGAAGCTATTCAGCTATTCTAGAAGAAACAGCTGAATAGCTTCTTCAAACTAAGAGAGACGAACCAGCCCCCGGCTGAAAGTCTCTCAAATAAAGAAATCCAATCCAATCCTTCTTCAAACTTGCTTGAACAAGCTCTAATTCATGACCGATGTTTGTTGGGACGGTCACGGTTGCACGTTTCACGATGGACTATCTTTAAGGCCTAGAAGATAGTTGAGGATCTGTTAGGGAACATAAAATTATTAAATTAATGATAGATTTGCTCATTCTTATAATCATAATCGCGTAACATTACTAAATGTTTATTCGTATGTCATACTGTGCCTGAATGGCCTGCATCTTGGAATTCTCACCATCGCCGGAACCATCAACAATGTTTTGCATCGTTTGGGGGATTTCAGTAACGACAGGCTGCGGAGGAAATTCTATAATACGTACATACAAACATATATTTTGACTGATGCCTTGTCTCCTTTTCAACATTCACCATTTAAATACCATTCCATTCGGATCATTTGTATACAATAGCTCTCTAGAATTCAAATTACGATAAAATTCGTTATCAGAAAATATCCGACAGGTTTAGTGATTGTTATGAAAACACAATAATCGGTTGCAATATTTTCAGATGTGTAAGTGTCTCTAAAAATGTTCAAAGTTCAGGAAGTTTTATCAAACAGAAAATAACAAAAATTATCTTGCAGTTTGAATAAAATAGAACAGAAAATTGAATAAAATAAATCTTACTATGATCGGATGCCAGGAAATGGTCCGTTTTACCCAATTTCCCCTGACACTTGAATTAACTTATGTACCATGGGGGTTTGAAGATCCTAGCAATATTGCTTTCAGCTGCACTGTGCTTATGTAGAAATGTCTGGAGAATCTAATGGTGTTGGTCTCATTTAGGGCTGACCACAGTAAGTGTCCTATTTTACCCATTTCGCCCCTCATTTTCAATGCAAACTAGAATTATTACCCAAAATTTAATTTATGCAAACTAGAATTATTACCCAAATATTTAACTCGATGCAACTATATTGAACCCAAGTGCTCTGTAAATTTGTAGAAAAAGCTGGAGAAATAAATAAAACAAATCTTTTTTGATCGGATGCCAGGAAGTCTATTTTACCCGATTGCCCCTCATTCTTAAATATACCATGCGGTTTTGAAGATCGCCGCCAAAAATATTACTCTTACTTGCACTGTGCTTATGTAGAAATGTCCGGAGAATCGAATGGTGTTGGTCTTGTTTAAGATTGAGCTCAGGAAATGGTCTATTTCACCCGATTTCTCCTCAAACTTGAAAAAGAAAGTCATATGCGATGGGGCTTAGAAGATTGTCATTTTAACACTAGATTCATTCGAAAAAAATCATCTCATCAGTTTATGAGTTGCTGATTTTTTGAGGTGAACCCTAAACAAGACCATCACCATTCGATTCTCCGGACAATTTTAACACAAGAACAGTGCAAGTGAGAGTAATTTTACTGGCGCCAATCTAAAACATCACATGGTTTGTATGTATGTATGTATTAGAGGAAATCTGGTAAAATGGACCACCTCTTGGCATCCGATCAAAGTAAAATTTGTTCCATTTAATTTTCCAGCTTTTCTTGCAAATTTGCAGTGCACTTGGGTGTAGTAGCACTGAGTTGAATTTTTCGGTAATAATTACATTGCTAGTTTGTATCCAAAATCAGGGGAGAATCGGGCAAAATGGGACATCAACTGTAGTTAAGACTTATACCATTCTATTGTTTAAGCTATTGTTTAGGACTCCTACACTGCCTGGTCTAAATTAATGGGATTTTGAGTCGATTTTTGCCCATTGTACGTGGGTTCAGTAGGTGGCGCTAGCTGACAAGCACAGTGTTTGTATTGATTGTGTCCAACATGGAATATCTCGAGATCCGGCCCCTACGGAAAGTTACTGTTTAGAACAAAGTTATTCATATGAATATATTGTACAAGCTGTATCTCGAGATCCTGGCCATCTAGGAAGTTGTTCTGGTGGTCACCCCCTGGAGGCCGTTATACCTGACGCCATTGTGGAATCCAAGATGACGGCTTTCGGTTGTAGAAAAAGAGGAAAATAAACAAGAATGATATATAAAGGAGAAAAAATTGCTAACTGACGCCATTTTTGAATCCAAGATGGTGGCTTCTGTTGCGTCAAAATTTTGTAATACTGGCAAGTACCCTACAACATATGCATTTTTTTTTATCAGGAATGGCCAGTTAAGGCTGAAAATCAATGTACAATGCCATTTTGGAATTCGGATTTCAACGGCTGGAAATTCATATCTCCAGAATTCAAGATAACGACTAGATTTGATTTCGAAAATTGGGAAAAATTCTCAAAGACCCTGCAACATGAATACTTTTGGAACGCATCAAGACGCCTGATGTCGGAAAATGATTTCCGAATTCACTTAGAGATCCAAAATGGCATCCGGCTTCAGTTCCATAAAGAGTGGCAAATACTGACAAAAGCCTGCAATATGGATACTTTTGTATCCAAAATGGCATATAAAGGGTGTGTTAGATAAAATTGGCACGCTTATTTACTCACGAAAATTAAACCGACTAACGGATTTTTTATTTGGAGCCAGTTTCTTTCAATTTCATCTCCCATTCGCCGCAGTTTCGCCCAAGAGCGTTTTAATGCAGTAAAAGAGCGTTTTAATGCAATTTCGCATTGTAATGCAATTTCGCATTGTAATGCAATTTCGCATTGTAATGCAATTTCGCATGATTATGCTTCATTTCTCGCAACGGATCGTTAGTAGGAGAAAATATGCAACATTGGTTGTATTCAAAAATTCACAAAAATTCGACACAGCAATTCGCTTTGAAAAATAAAATATGTGCGCAAGGTTGTGCAGTGAGATTAGTAGATTGGTATCAGTAGATTAGGTTATCAAGTTGAATGAAGTAAAATAAAAACATAAAGTAAACATAAAAACCCAACAGGTGGTACGATTGATGATGTAAGCAAATGGGTACATTTTCCATTAAGCTGTTTGCAACGTTTCTCTCTCTCTCTCTCTCTCTCTCTCTGATTGCAGCTGAACACGAGCAGGACGCACTGAAGATGTGAACAGAGACTGCCGAAAAGGTTCTGGAGGACAGCCAAAAGGCAATGGAGAAGGCAGCGGTTGAAGCACTGGAGACGCCGCCCTAACAAAGAAAAATAACAAGCTGATAGCATACAAGTAACAAGTTCTGTTATCCTAGTTATCGTTTTGATTTCCGCTGTTATCGCATAACAAATTTAGTTATCATCATTGTCAAATTTGGTTATCATATGTTATCATTTTGAATCCACTATTTCTAACGAACGTTATAAGTTGAATCGTATAACTTTAAATATTTTCAGCATATTTGAACAAGAAATTTTGCTTTTAATCAAAATATTTTTTTGAATAAACAGCCAAAATAACAGAATGAATAACAAAAAAATACTCGTTGAATATCATAATAATAACTTATTTTGTTATCACTGCGAACAACTTGATAACAAATTTTGTATTGCAAGCAAATTTATTGAAATAGTTTCAAATTATGTTATCAATTTGAAATCAAATTCTCATGCTAATAGAAGTTGATTTCAAATTGATAACATAATTTGAAACTATTTCAATAAATTTGCTCGTTGAATATCATAATAAGTTATTATTATGATATTCAACGAGTATTTTTTTGTTATTCATTCTGTTATTTTGGCTGTTTATTCAGCCTCAATGATAACATATTCAGTGATAAAAAAATGATAACTTGGTATTAGAACTTGTTATCAATTTGGTATAATTCTTTGCTCGGGCGAAGGAACCCCGAATTCACGCGGAAAATAAGGAATAGGGTCACACCAGGAGAGGAGGATGAGCAGAAGAAGCTCAACAACGAAGAGGAGAAGGGTTGAGGCAGTGAATGGCGCACTATTGGCAACCAGAAAGAAAAAAAGAAGAAAAAAGAAAAAGAAAAAAAACAGCAAGTGAAAACGTCAGGAGAAAAGAAAAAGCAGATGCCTAGGCCTTGTCGGGAGCGAAGTAAGGGCAACGATCTAATTGTTGAGGTAAAAAGTGGAACGACGTACGCTGAACTACACCGAAAAGTGAGAGCTGATCCGGAGTTAAAGGAACTAGGGGAGAAGGTGGTGAAAACCAGACGCACCCAGAAAGGTAAGATGAACTTTGAGCATAAGATGGATCCTGCCTTCGAGATGCTCGATGAAACGTCTCTTGATGAGCAGGCGATAATTAGAGCTCTCTCACAGGAGACTGTGATCGAGTGTTAGGATCTACCAACATACGTGGTGATGGTGAACAGTGTAGTTTGTTTCTGCAGTGCTGTGATTAATTACCAATTAATTAGTGTGAAATAGTGAATTTTGTGCCTAATTATACTTCCCATCGCGCACAGAAAGTGTTTTTTCAACCAGATCAGTAGGAGACGATTGGTCTCCCGTGCTGGTTTTCGTTCAATTTTGGAAATTTTTGCCCCAGTGACGGCTGGCGGCCGGTGAATATTATTTTTTTTTTGCACATTGTTTTTTTTTTGGTCTCTCTGTATTGTGTGTTGCTTGCATGCCGTCCGTTTGATGTGGATAGGTTGTAAGCGAAATGGCAGCGTGCAAACAGTGTGGGGACTCTATACTGCCTAGTGATATCCCTACTGCTTGCTCAAGTTGTGCTAGAGCATACCATTATAGATGTACTCCACTGACAAAAGCGGTAGCCAAGCTAGTCAGTGAGAATGATAATGTGCTGTTCAAATGTGGTGATTGTTTATTAGGCCATGGTTGTGGCGAGCAGAATGTATTGCTCCCGACCGTCCAAAAGTTTGAAGAGGAGATGAAGAAGATTTCGTCTCTATCTGATTCGATCAGTGGCGTTCGGGAGCACATTGCTGCTCAAATAAACAACGCGTTAGTTACCGGCATGGATTTATTGGGGAAAAATTTGAATAGTACCTTAGAGAAGGCAATTTTGGAATTGAATAAGTCTGTGGGCAAACAAATGGAAAGTATGAAATGTTCATTTTTTGAATTTAATTCGATTAGTAAAGCAGCTGCAATGAACGTAAAGCAAGGGACATCAAGTACGGCATCGGAGCCTAGCCTGAATCCCAGAGGCAAAAAACGTAAAGTACAGGAAGACGTTAGCGAGACGTCGAATGATGTTTTTATTGAAAGTATTAGTTTCGCGGATGTAGTCAAGAGTAATTCTGGGACTAACAATAATAATAAAAATGATAAAAATATTAGAAAAAAAGTAATGCGAATGAATTCAAGAAAGTTACTCGAAAGGCTCGTCCGGTCATTGTGATCAAACCGAAAGAGTCCAATCAGAACAGCGATGATACTCGCAAGTTTTTAAATAGTAAATTGGATCCAAAAACACACAAGATCCGTAACTTTAGAAATGGGAAAGATGGCTCTATTATTGCTGAGTGTGCAACGGGATGCAACGTTAATGTTGTGAAAGATGGCATTATTAGCGATTTGGGTGAAAATTATAATGCTGTTGTTCCCTCATCGGTGCCAAGGCTTAAAGTGATGGGCATGAGCGAGAAGTTTTCCTCCGATGACTTCATTCGGATTTTAAAAGATCAAAATGAAGACATCGCGATTAATGAAATTAAAGTGATAAGAATGTATGAAAATCCACGCTTCAAGTACAATAAGTTTAACACGGTAATTGAAGTTGATAAAAACACCTATGATTGTTTATTAACCGCAAAACACGTTAATATTAAATTTGATTGGTGTCGTGTTGTTCCAGAGATTCAAGTTTTGAGATGTTTCAAATGTGGAGAATTTGGCCATATGAGCATGGATTGTAAAAATAATATAGCATGCTCTAAGTGTAGTGAAAGTCACACGACATCTGAATGCACATCAACTGCTTTGAAATGTATCAATTGTAAAAAAACGAATAACGAACGTAAAACGAACCTGGACGTAAACCACGGCGCGTTTAGTTATGAATGTGAAATTTTCAAACGATTATATGAACGAAAAAAAACAGCCTGCATTTCAATGAATAGCAGCCAAGTTTCAGTAGCAATGTGAATAAATTCGATATTTTGTACTTCAATATTGCCGGGTTGTCTACAAACTACGTAGAATTGCGTCAGATTGTAGAGGAAAAACGTCCATATTTAGTCTTTTTATCAGAAACGCATATAGTTGACATGCAAGCATTTGATCAATATAGTATTCCGGGATATAATGTGGCTGCTTGTTTATCACATTCTAGACACACTGGCGGCGTTGCTATTTATGCTAAAGAATCAGTTCAGTTCAAGCTTCAATTGAACGAAGTTTGTGACGGCAATTGGTTTTTAAGCATTGCAGTTGTTCGAGGCATGCAGATCGGTAATTATGGTGTATTGTATCATTCTCCCAGTTCTAGTGATCAGCGTTTTATTGAAATTTTGGAAAACTGGTATGAGATTTTCGTAGATTCTAGTAAACTAAACGTGCTTGCTGGTGATTTTAATATAAATTATTGTGACATTAATAATTCGAAGCATTTGAAACGATTAGCAGATTTCTTTAATTTAAAACAATTGGTTAATGATTATACGCGTATTTCCAGACACAGTAAAACTTTGATTGACCATGTGTACTGTAATTTTGATTCTGTTAGTGTTGTTATTATCTCTGACTTGAAAGTAACTGATCATGAAACCATTATTATTAACGTTGAAGATAATACTAATGGTGACAGTGATTATGTGAAATTAAAATGTTGGAAAAAATATTCGAAACAAGCTATTTCAAGACTTGTCGAAAGAAGTGTGGATTTTCATATAAATACCGGTTCTCTAGATCAGAAATCAGCTGTTTTGACAGACGTATTAAAAATATGTACCAATAAACTAGTTGAAAATAAATTTGTGTTAGTAAAGAACTCGAACAGCTGGTACAATTTGGATCTTTTGCGTCTCAAACGTAAAAGAGACAATCTGTACAAAAAATGGCGTAGAACTAATAGAAATATCTTTTTGAATAGGTACAAAGTCGCGCGTAACAAATACTCGCAATGCGTTAAACAAACTCGTTGTGAATATATTCAGAGGAAAAATTGATTTGCATCAAAACAACAGCAAAGAGTTATGGAAAATTTTGAAATCTTTGTTAAAACCTAGTAATTGCAAACCGCGATCCATAACCTTCAATGGCACATTAGAACAGTCAGAGGACACGATTGCATGTAGATTTAATGAATATTTCGTCGATAGTATTTTGTCAATCAATCAATCCATTAATTTAGTAGATGAGCCAGACGAAATAAAACAGCCGATTAATATTAACTGTAGTTTTGAAAGTTTTCACCCAATAACGTTAGAGGATCTTAAATCTATTTGCTTTTCTTTGAGCAAAACGGCTGGAGTGGATAACGTAACTGCAAGAGTAGTACAAGATTGCTTTAATGTCATCGGAAACAACCTGCTGGACCTTATTAATGAATCGCTGCAAACTGGGCACGTGCCACAAGTTTGGAAAGAATCTTTAGTTATTCCCATTCAAAAAGTCGCTGGAACAATTAAAGCCGAAGAGTTTCGTCCTATTAACATGTTGCACACTTTAGAGAAAATTTTGGAACTTGTTGTAAAAGGCCAGCTGTTAACGTATTTAAATAGTAATAATTTGATTGCACCGGAACAATCGGGATATCGCGAAGGTCATTCATGTGAAACAGCGTTAAATTTAGTTCTAGCAAAATGGAAAGAAAATGTAGAGCGTAAAGATACGATTGTTGCTGTTTTTTTGGATCTGAAACGCGCTTTTGAAACGATTTCTCGGCCCTTGTTGTTAAAATCAATCAAGCGCTTTGGATTTTCGGGTTCTGCATACAGATGGTTCGAAAGCTATTTGTCTGACAGAACTCAACGGACGGCTTTTAATGATTCTGTTTCGAGCCCTGTGGAGAACAGCCTTGGCGTACCACAAGGGAGTGTATTAGGGCCCATTTTATTCATTCTATATATTAATGACATGCGACGAGTCTTGCGATTTTGTGATATTAATCTTTTTGCTGATGATACCGTGTTGTTCATTGCAGCTAAAAGCCTCGAGGAGGCCGTTTCACATTTGAATGCAGATTTACGTTCTCTAAGTAGATGGTTAAAGTACAAACAGTTGAAATTAAACATAAGTAAAACTAAATTCATGGTAATTTCGCGGAATCGAGTTAACGAAGACGTCTCTGTTAAAATTGATGATGTGACAATTGATCGCGTTCGTGAGATTAAATATCTTGGCGTGATTATTGATGATAGATTAAAATTTGACTCTCACATTGACGATGTCATCAAGAAAATAGCCAAGAAGTACGGTATTCTCTGCCGATTGAAAAACGATTTAACTATTGCTAGTAAAATACAATTGTACAAATCTATCATCTCTCCTCACATTGAATTTTGCCCTTCCATTTTGTTTTTAGCTAATCAAACACAAATATCGAGATTACAGCGGTTGCAAAATAAGATAATGCGGTTGATCTTGAGATGTAACAGGTTCACTTCCTCCTCTTTTTTGTTAGATGCCCTACAGTGGCTATCCGTGAAGCAGAGAGTTGTGTATTTGACAATGGTGTTCATTTTTAAAGTAATAAACGGTTTACTGCCTCGATATTTGTGTAATCGAATTGAAAGAGGAAGTGACATTCATAGATATAACACTAGAAACGCGGATGATGTTAGAACACCATATTTTTTGTACGGAGCTTCACAAAATTCATTGTTTTTTAAAGGTATAAATGTTTTCAATTCGATGCCTATACACATCAAACGTGCAGCAACATTAACAGATTTTAAGAGACAATGTATTTCACACATCAAAGCTGCCTTTTGAACAGCAACTCTGTTAACTTTTTACTCTTGACTAATTTTGTATCTTGACGATGTTATTAAAACGGATATTTTGTATGGTTTATTGTTAAATGTTTTATATTTGTCATGGGGCACAAACAAACTATATTTTTCGCCTCGATGATGATGATGGATTTAAAGTTTTTATTTTGTTATTTTAATTTAAAGTAGTCTTCATTTTGTGTGTAGTCTTCAAAAGTTTGAGCCTCGCGCGCGGTATACAGGTATAAAGGACTTCTTTTCGAATTTACAAAAAAAATATTGGCCTTTGATGCTTGAGAAGATGCCATGAAATAGTAGTGGGTTGTCTGGCTGATTGTCGGGGAATTCTTTGTCAGTTCTGTTGTGGTTGAAAGTAAAAGTTTGACTAGGGCCGGTCCAGGATTTTTTCGGTTTGGAAATTTTCTTGATTTCCCTGTTTGGGGATATCCTTGGTCAGCCCAAAACTAAGGTGGCGGTTCCATTCGTGTTGAAACCTCACTCTGTAGCGGGCAAGATCGGATATTGGCTTGTATTTTGATAATGTCCTTATACAGAATTCTGTGATTTGAATTGTAATAGAATTTTCTGATCGCTGGGTTTATTTGCGAACATTTGTGGTTGACATCAATAGCTTTTCACAATTATATCGCTGTAAAGCAAATGAACAGTTTTGGAAGAAGTTTATATCTGTAGATACAATCAGTTCGTTTTTGGTTTTGCATAACTGGTTGAATTGTTTTTAAATAAATTATCTAATAGATAAATCGTCTAGCTCAAACCTTTGTAGGGGTAAGTGGCGGGACCATCATCATCATCATCATCATCTTGACGAGATCACAACAGAGGACGAACTGATGAGGGCACTGAAGAAACACTGCGATCTTGGAGATGCACCATGGTGATCCGATTAAGGAAGGCGTACGGTGGCACACGATACGTCTGCTGACAGCTGCAGCAAACAAGATGCTGGAGTCGGGTTGAGTAAAAGTAGGGTGGTCGGTATGCACACTGAGAAACGTCCCTTGAGTTCCAAAGGAATTGGAGAGATGCTTTAAGTGCATGGGTTTTGGTAATCAGGCGAGGAACTACAAAGGTCCTGACAGATCTGATCTATGCAGGGAATGTGGGGAGAAGGGTGTAAAACGGAGGACAGCATGCTTCGCGCTAGTTGTCTCAGAGCTAGAAGACGTGTCCAGAGAGCTAAGACACACAGCAGACAGAGAGGTGCACATGATCGTGTTCCGAGCGGCCAAGACCAAATTAAAACGAGAGGTAAGACTGAGCAAGTCAAATTGCTACAAGGAGCTGTTTCCAGCCGCTAATGTTAACCCCTGGGGGTGACGTGCATCGTATTGTTATGTCGAAGATCAAAGGCCATATGGTTTCAGAGCTATGTCCAGCAAAACTGAAAGTTATAGAGAAGGACTCTTCCCGACGCACGAGCCTACCACGTGGCCACGTAAACCGTACAGCGAGGGAATTAGAAGTTACGTTGAGGGCATGAAAGTCTCGAACGAAGAGCTCGTGGCAATTGCGAAGGGGCTCAAAGTGAACAAGGCATCCGGACCGGATAAATTCCTTACGTGGCTCTGAAAGTGACCATTCAGGCATTTCTGGGCATGTTCGGATATGTGCTAAAGAAATGTCTAGAATTGCCGGACAGGTGGAAAATACTGAAACTCATGTTGCTGCCGAAGCCAGGAAAGCCTCCGGGGGATCCAGCATCGTATAGGCCATATGCCTGTTGGATACGCTTGGGAAACTCATGGAGAGGATCAGCCTCAACAGGCTGACGAAATTGACCGACAGCAAGCACGGGCAATCGATGATGCAATTCGGTTTCCGGAAAGGGAAGTCTACGGTGGATGCTATTCGGACAGAGGCTGAGACAGCCGTAAAGGCGTCCAAACAGAAGCGGAAAAGCGATCGATATTGCGCTGTTGTAACGATCAAAGTTAAGAACGCTTTCAATAGCGCCAGCTGGGTGGCTATTGCCAAGTCGCTGCACAAAATTAGGGTCCCTGATTACCTGTGCAGAATTCTAAAGATTGATTTTCAGAACCCGGTGCTGATCTACGAGACTTCCGTGGGGAGAAAATTGGTGAACATTACGGCGGGAGTTCCACAAGGTTCCATCTTTGGCCCAAAACTTTGGAACGGAATGTACAATGGGGTACTGACGCTGAATCTTCTCAAAGGTGTAGTTATTGTTGGTTTTGCGGATTACATCGTATTATCTGTGAAAAGCGAAACACTGGAATAATTAGAAATGCTGGTGACCGAAACAGTCGGAATAATTAAAACCGCAAAGTGGAGTTGCTAATGGTCAGCAACTGCAAAGCGGTACAACGAGCAGAACTTGTCATCGGAGGGCTTTCCATAGCCTCAAAGTGAGTGCAGTTTCAACAGCCACGTAGATTATGCCCATAGGAACCCTAGTAGCACACTTGTTGCTATTTGGTTTAGATAACATAAACACGACTTGCTAAATCATAATCAAGTCATTACAACTAATTATGATCGTATTATGCTACTTGAAAAGGTGGCCAAGATCATCAATGCGGTAGCCAGTATCATGCCGAATAGCTACGAACCTAGCAGTAGCAAGTCTACTGGTTAGTGTATCATCATTGATACTGAGATACAGATGTCCAACCTGGGTCGCGTTGAACACCAAGTGAATAGTGCATTCAGGCTGACGGTCATGCCAGTCGTGAGTGCGTACAGAACTATTTCATCGGAGCCAGCATGCGTCATTGCCAGAATGAACCCGATTGGCATCACTCTCGCGGAGGGCAGTGAATGTTATCAGCAAAGAAATATCAGAGGAGTTCGAAAGCTGGTGAAACCGGAGTCGATGACCAAATGGCAACGAGATTGGGACACGGGGGAGAACGGTCGATGGACGGTCTGCTCAAACCGGATTTGTCGATTTGGATGAAAAGGAAGCACGGAGAGGTAAACTTCTACCTTACGCAGTTTCTGTCTGGACATGGTTGCTTTAGGCAATATTTGCACCGATTTAGACACGCAGCGTCACCTTTTTGTCCGGAGTGCGCAGACGTCCAAGAGATACTGGAGCACGTGGTATTTGACTGCCCACGATTCGGATCATTGCGAAGCGAGATGCTTGCCATTTCTGGGGCTCTATAGAATGTGTCGTGACGAAAGTGCTTGGAACGCGATAAATGTTGGCTCTGCAGCGAAAATGGCTGGAGAATCAAGAAGCGAGTGGTAGAGTGCAGTACCGTGTTGTCACTCTCCGGTGATGTTCCAAGGTTGGGGATATCTCCGTCATTATATGGTAGATCAGTAGACGGGAAATCTTCCGTTGGAGTAGGGTATATTCACCATCAGGAACTACTCATTTCGATAACGTCGAGAATTGGAGCTGAATGGCTGAATGAATGAGGCAAGGAGTAGAGTAGGAGCTAAATGACTCTATTTTAGTCAAATGGCCAAGACCCTCCACGAAGTAATGTTATAGGACAGTCCTATGGGGTGGTTGTTTCAGATGTGCAACAAGGAACCGGGTTGTAGTGGGATCAAAAGTCGGCCTTGTCTCAAAGGTCGAGGTTGACCCTGATTACTCTCTGACACAGTGCACGAGTCTTCCTTACGAGCTCGATTGTCCCATTTGCACAAAAACCACATGTACTTTGAGTATCCCTGTTGCAATCCACTCAAGATGGCAACCATTTTAAGATCGGACCAAATTTTCCAATTGTGTTGATTGTAATTTATAAAACTGAGCAAAAAAGCAATGGATTCATATGTCTTCTTCATATTAACGGCATGAGCTAATGGAATTGAAGGTTTTTCATTTCTTTGATTTAATTTTGGGATTCTTTCCAATTACTCCTCGAATTCCTCCTCGCTCTTTGTAACTGTTGATTCAACAGAGGGCGTTCGTTTCCGCTTTGGATAACTAGCATACGGGACTAAACTTGAATGTGGAACAGGTTTTGCTATACAAGCCACTTATGGATACTCAACTGGTTTGTTACATTCTTGTTGCTTAACTTTTGTTAAGCAGAAATAACAATCCGTTGCATGACAGAACGGTCGACTGAGAGGTAACACATAAGTGAGTTAATAAATAAGATATTAACACTTATTTAAATTGGATGATGGAGGACAATGTCGATCAGAAAAGTATTAAGTATTTACTACAATGCTGTATATCGTTTACATGAAAGTTACTCAAGAAATCAATTTACCTTGCGCCTGACATCCACCTAGCCAAGCACGTTTTGCACAAACTTCATAACACAGACCACAGTTTGTCAAAGTCTCCATAATCAATTTTAAAATAATGTTTTTACGCAATTTGCAACGAAGCAGTGAAGTTGACCAGTTTTATAAAAATATAGTTGCCACAGCCATAAGACCATCTCCACCGGTGGGTTCATATCTGAGTAATATTTTGATAATTGAGAGCGTTTCTATTTTGATTTAGCCACCCAATTTTGCACCGGTCGTTCATGAGAAGGTAACACAAGACTCAAATTTATTCTCGCACCGGTTTTGTTTCGATAAATATTTCGTCCAGTGTATAGTTTGAATATTCTTCCGTACAGATTTTCGACGTTCTGGTTTGTCCCAAAGATTGGATGTTGAGAAACATCCAGCCAAGCTCTACAAAGCACTTCGTGGTCTTGATGCGTCCAATTCCTTCCACGGGCTTTTGATGCACTCATTTTTTCACAACATATCATAATAAACGTGAAATTAGCAAATAACACTTTAAAAACAAACCAGAAACACTCATATTGAAATGAAAGTCTTCCAGATGAAGATTTTCTTTTAACGTTTCAACTAGTTTTGCTTGAGAAAACTTCAAATAGCAGCGCTCCGGTCGGTTGGGTCGGGTTGTCAAATCGCTCGGTAAACGGTTGTTTACCGAGCGAGCAAATTATCATTTTCCAACCCGGTTACCAACCACCGACTGGTGTCGAGTTGTCAAACAGGGTAACAATTTACCTATATCACCGTATTGGTACGGTTGGTCTTACAAAACTTTTGTGGATCATTTTTACACTTGAATTCACGTTTTGTCGTACACATGGTTAAGCAATGTTGAAGAAAAAAGATGTGAAATTGAGTTGATTGCGTTAGGTTCTCCCAGAGCGGTCTCACAAACACTAGCGCAAAGTACTTTGTTGAAAGTATCCCATTTTATGTTGCGCGACAGCTGGCAAATGGTAAGGTAATTGTGTTTCAATATTCATATATGTGAAAGTGTGGTGAGCATAAATTTATGGATGTATGTTTGTGCGTACTAATATACGAGTGTTAAATATTTAATCTTTTCAATACCATTTATACCTTCAATTTCCATGATTTTACTAATAAGTTCAACAATTTTCAACCGAATTCCATCCCTTAAAAGCTCATTTTCTTCGGGTTTAAACGAAATTCTAGATTCAGTTATAGTTTGAATCCTTCAATCGTGTTATCTGATTGAAAATGATGAATAAACCGTGATATTCATGGAAAATTTGCAGAAAAAAAAAATCAATAAACCTCTCAATAATTTCCCAATTAATGTGTCAATTAAAACACAATGTTAACGTGAACGATAGCCAATTTTGCTTCATTTTCATATATAAATGATTAGAAGTTGATGCACTAAACCAAAGATATTGACATTTTAGTACATTTTTTTTTTCCAAATTCCAAAAAATCCAAATTTTTTGTATATCTTAAAAACGGGTTTACTTTTTGTCTGACCACGGCATTGAATTCAGCGCATGATTTCGCATTGCTAATAATCATCATCTTATCGAATTCAAAAATGCTGTAAAGTACTCAGAAAAAAATAACAAGCACGCAAAATTTCCCTTCGTTGAACAGGGCTGGTAGCGGGTCACTTTTTAGTGACTTGGTCACTATTTTAAAGGCAATCACTAAAAAGTCACTATTGTCAATGAAAAGTCACTTAAGTCACTTTTTTCCGAAAATTGGTCACTAAAGTCACTATTTTTATAGTAATCATTTCTATCGCTGAATATTTCGCCGAAAAAAAAACAGATTTAGTTTGGCATCAATTCAGAATGTTTCAACACCATCTAACAAATTTTCTTCTAGAATAAGTAATTTAAAATTAAAGTGCAAATGTTGACAAAAAAGTGTAAGAAAGTCTGTCGTTTCTGTTCGCCGTTTTGTGTGCCAACAACTCGCGGGCATCCGAATTCGTTACATTATGTAAACATGTTTTCAAATCGGCTTACCGGTTTGTAGGTAGCGAAAACTTTGGCAGTTGAAAGCAAGGTTTGAGTTCGGAATTTTGTATTGGAATTATTTTGTAATGGTGATAAATTTTTATATTCAAAATACTGAGCGTGCACACATAGTTTTTGTGGTGTCGTTACCAGTGTTACCTGCTGATGCTGTACTACTTCAGGATCCATTTCAATTATTACCTAAAGAAAATTTAATTGATGTGGGTGGAATAACGGCTGAGTTGATTAAATTGAAGGATAAGCTCAGCTTCTCGCATAAACCTAAAAAACATTATATCGCTTCTTTTAAACTTATATTGAATGAGTCAAGAATTAGGAATTGGGGCCGTTGGTATCGGCCGTTGTAATTGCAGCTTTGACGGAAGCTCATGGAAATAATGAGGTTGAGCGAGGCTTTTCGACAACGGCTTTCGTTGATGGTGATTGAAGTAATTCGGAAATGAGCCACATCTAGTATCTATCCCCAAAAAACTATTGGTGATGGATAACAAAGTATATGGTAAATTTGGAGCAATATTTGGAACACCAAAGACTGAAAAGAAGGATGAAAGAGAAGAAAAACGAGAAAATCAGAGCAAAATAAGCTACAAATGAATAACTTAAAATCGTAGATAGAAAAGAAAGAAGAGGAGTTAATGATTCTTTGCAGGAAAGAGTTCGAGAAAAGGTGAAATGCTGATAAGTAATTTATAATAATTGTGTAAATGGTTATTCCCGATTTTTTATAATGTCACCTTGTTCATGGAAGCAAACACGCACCATTAAAAAGCCATTAAAAACGATAATATTAAGAAAATGGAATTGGCAAAAGTATTGCTAGAGGAAGTGTCAACTGTGCGAAAGCAACAATCTTTGCAAAAACGAGCTGCCGAACATGTTCAAGAAAAAAGTTTTAACACAGGTTTCTGTGGTAGGAAACCAAACAATAGCAAGCACTCAATAAAGTCACTTGTAAATAATTGTCACTATTTGGTTACTTTTGTACAGCCTCTAAGTCATTGTTTGGTCACTACTTTCGACATTTTGGTCACTAAAGTTACTATTATTACATCAGATAACCGCTACCAGCCCTGGTTTAATTCCAAGTGAAAGGAGGCATAAACAACGGAATTGTTTGCAATCTTTCATGCGCTATACAATAATGTTTGCAAAATTTCATACAACAGGCTGGAGTCAGGCGTTATCTGGCCTAAATTTACCTGAAATATCCCATTTTTTTCTGGCAAATCAAGCGTTCCCTTTCAGTGAATTAGATTACGCAGAAAATGCAATGCTCCTTTTCATCTGTGTAGTGTAGCCAGCAGCTCGCAATACTCGAAAACAAACTAGAACTTGAAAATTTGTGGGAATACAACGAGTGCAAAGAACGGACTATAATTAAACCTTAATGTATGAAAATGGTGGATAAGAAATTTTATTCTTGTTCATCTTCTACACAGATAAAAAGAAACATTGAATTTTCAGCGTTATCTAATGCACATACGAGAATGCTAGATTTGGCAGAAAATAATGCTATATTTCTTGTAAATTTAACTCATATAATGCCTGAATCTAGCCTGTTGTATGAAAGATTACACAAATTGTTGAATGCTGCATGAAAGATTGCAAACAATTTCGTTGTTTACGCCTCCTTTGGCTTATAATTGAACGAGAGGAAATTTTACGCGCCTGTTAAAATTAATTATTTTTTTCTGTGTACTTAATCTTATTGTATTTTAAAATATATTTCTTAGACGAACATATATCTGCAACCCACCCTTTTCTACTATTTCCATTCATTTCCAACAATTTCACTACCCCCTTCCACCTACCAACTGTAACTATTTACATCTATTGGCAACCCAACAAATCGTCAGAGAGTAGAAATGTTTCAGCTCGAAATCAATTTCATCCTCCTTTCAAATGATTTCATAATCAAATTATTCAAATGTATTTAAATTCTTCGATGCAGTGAATCAAGGCCTAGCCCTTGTTCCCATTGGAAATAGTTTCTATTTTTGTTTGCGGTATTACTGACGGGTGGGTGGTGGTGTCCAGTCCGCTTTCGGTTCGATGCCGAATGAGGTGGAAAGCTTTGCAACGAGCACGATAAAACATTTTCTATTCATGGAAATGCGTTCTATCTAGGCGGGTGTAGACACTGCGAAGCGGGGCAGTCCTGTGATCATCGGTTCAATAGTTCCGGTTGTTACCATCATCAGTGCCAGCGGTGCAGTCTACCGGGCTCTAACTAAACTAAGTTTGCAATCATGGAGGGGATGGAAATCATTTGGAATTTCTAAATGCGATCAGGGTGAAACATTGGAGCAGCCTTCTCGCTGTACAGGAGTTCACCGAATGATGCGGTGTTGGGTGGAGGCAATTTTTGACTTAATTGAATCGTGAGCATTCGAAACGCTATTTGGGAGATTTCTGTACATCAGGGAACTTTTCGTTCTTCCACGTATTAGGATTAGGAGGCCTTTTTGCACCCATATTGTTGGACTGGGTGCGGAATTTATTCTGCACACCTAAAATTTCCGGAAGTGATGCGAGTTTCGAACGAATGCTGGTGTGAAAGAGTCGTTTCGCCATGGTTACACTGGGTGGCCCCGGTTTGCCAGATGATGATATTGAGCATTGTTATGTCAATCATTTCAAACAACTATGGGTGCGCTTAATTTAATGGTAATGTATTATTTTTATCGTGCCAGAAGTTTACCGTTTTCAGATTTTTACGAGCGCATATTTGTTGACATGATAATCAAAATCATCATTTTTTTTTAGCAACAAGTACTTCGTTCCCATCGAACGAATTTGAATAGTTGAATGCATCCAATTAAAATTTATAATTTTTATCACAACAATGGAAACGTCAGTGGCAACGAAAGGCAATTGCCGTAAATGCTTTCCATTATGCTCGATAACACATAAAATGCTGCACTTGATTCCGTTCTTTGCTTTTTTTTGTTTGTTTATAAAACGAGCGTGAATAATGTTTCTTCTTCGTTTTCATTGGTATTACATCCCAACTGGAGCTTTGAACTCCAAAATTGTCCTCTTATCCATATCTAGCGAAAAAAAAACCGTGAGATCATTAAAGTTAATCTAAACAGTTGAACAGTGAAATTTTGTTTGGCAGTCAACAAGACTAGAGAAGCCCTCAAATCATTTCATACTTAATGAGGTGTGAACGAGGAGAAATTGTTGCATGTTTTAATTTATCATTAATGTATGGGATCGAATGCTTTTGAATTTTAACTGTTCGCGTGGCTGATAATTGGCGATTCGTACGTAAGCCCGCTGTTGTAATGCGTGGAGAATTAATTGATATGTTTTTTTATTGGAAAACAAAATAACACCTAGAAAGCATTCTAGGCAGTGTTTAAAAACATCACTCTCCTAGATTTTAAGAGAGATTTAAGTGTTGTTTTTTTTTCACCAGTCGCTTTTTGATGAGTTTGCCTGGAAATGTCGCAGCGATGTCGCGCTACACGATAAAAGCTCACATGCAACCACCATGCAGCTCATCAATCCACCGTAAGGTGGATCACGGTGAGCTGTTGAGCTGTGAAGTGGAGCAAAAGGAAGAAGGCAAATGTGTATTTTGACAGTTCTAATAAGACCAAAAACAAGCTGATGGAGAAAAAAGTGATGTGCTTGAAACAGTGCGCTTTTGCAGTTGTTAATAATTTTTATTGATTACATAACGTTACGTTTTTATTTATTATATTACTCAAAATGGTTGATGTTAGCCATTTTTGTAGAAAATCTAAGAGCAAGTTAAGAGAGACGGAGAGTGTATGCAGCCAAATGGATTTTCTTCGACGAATATACTATTGGGTGGTGGTTAGCGAAATACCGATGAAGTGGAGTGAAGTGAATTATGTTGCTCTCAGTAAAAATGATGTTTTATGCTATGCGTTGTTGTTATCGTTGTTATTCTTGCTGTGATCCAATGATTATACTTACAACTATCAAGGTTAGTTGTTTTTATTGATTCATTATTCAATCGGTTGTGAGAATCTTAACTATCATATTTTACAGGTGCATATCAGTGTTTATACGAACGAAGAATTACAAGATGTGTACTAGAAATGGAGGAATGAACACAAAATCACTACGATCAAACCTGTCATGGTTATTGTGAATTGTGAAAATATAGACCATAAGAAAGATAAGAATACGGACAGCATGACGGCGACGTACTTCGACTACGAACCAGTGCCAACCGCTGAATTAAAGTATTCTTCTTCAAGGTGATGGAATTTCAGTTGCAGCACTGGTTTGGTATGTTACTTGAGAGGACGCAACCGAAGTCAAATCAATGTGTAATGTTTTCATGCCAAATTATGCAAAAAAGTAGTAGTAACTATGGAAATAAATTGAGAAACCTTAATATTTCTTTTCACTAATCATGTTTTGTGTTGTTGCATGAAGCACGTAATCAATTATAATGTTTGAAAATTGGAAATAACCTTCTTATAAACTTGCAACTCTAGGAGTGGACAGCAATTTATGCTAGAACCAAAGATGAGAAGAGAAAGTGTGGATAGGTCCGATAGAGCTAAGCAGGTTTTTAAAATTGAATAGAAATCGTTTTGAAATTGAGCGTAGGGCTTTTGTTAGGCAGTGTTTCGAAGCAAACGTATACATTTATGCCACATCTCCATGCGGGGTAGGTCAAGGCAGGAACAAATTCGCCACCTTGTTATTAATATTTCTACTGGAATGGCATTAAACATTCCAAAGTAAACTCACCGCTCATATGCGTTTCGCAAATTTTATATAAATTTTGATCGAATTTTCAGATCGGCCTTTAATATTGATCATCTATACATCTATAAATGTACAAAAAAAAACTTTATTTCTTTTTACTTTGCCTGTGAACATTTCTTAAGCTCAAAATTTGAAGCCAATCAAATAAATCTAGTTAAAGCAATTGCCAATTCTGTTTGCTTGGTTTACATTAAACAAAAATGTTACTCTTGGATTAACTCCATAGGTATCGTTTCCCAAAAAAAAAAAAACATTTGCTCGGATTTACAATTTGCATGAGCATGAACATGATTGACCGCCCACAACGAACCAACAGATGATGTTTGGGACTAACATATATCTTCAATGTTCAAAAACTGGTGACCCATTATAAAGCAATACCGGCGCCGGCCGTGCCCGAATGCTGGTCAAGTAGGGAATGGGAAGGAATGTGTTGACATGATACTCACTTTGGAGGAAGCCGAAAATTCTCTGCACTTCCACGAAAAATCATCAGGATTTTGGATAGCAGTCACTTTTTCCACTGCTACTACGTTGCGACCGGACTGAAAAATATCACCAATCGACTCCGAACGACCGTAACTTTATACTTTCAATCCTTTAACCCAATTTTCGCGGTTTTTAAGCGTTAAAATTTCACTTCATTTCACTGCCACCGAGAACCGTGATTCTAGACTTCAGTTTTTTTTTCGATTCCTCCTCATGCTAATAATCATCGATTCATTCGCGACAAAGTGGAAAAACACTTAAACTTCAGAATTTAGGTCTTTGTGTCACAATACTACCACTAATTCTACATTTTTTCGGATTTACAATTTGCCGAGAAACTAATAAACTTGTGATTTTATATAATATATAAAATATAATTCAATATATACAGAATAAATAAAAAAAATCTCACAAATTAATTGAACAAATTAAATCAATATTATTATTATGAGTTATTTTATATAAATAATCATGTATAAACAAATTATTTATTATAATTAACCGTATATATTTTATACATGTAGCAAGGGCTTAAGATTTTTATAAGTGTTTCTATAAGTACCCAACTTAATTAAGAGATTATGTATAGTGGGACACATTCCATTTATTCCAAGATTTTTCCTTCGTTCTACAGTTTGAAAAATAATTTTTAATTAAAACGAAACTATATCAGCTCATGAAAATATATTTCAATATGTTTCAAAATCTAAATGTACTGATTGGGAAACTAGGAGAATTTTAAATTTAACAATCACAATCGTTCTACTAATACGCTCAAAAAAATTTTTTTTTAAAATAGTGTTTAAAAAAAGTGAAAGTGAAAAACTAAATGTACTGTATAGAATTCAGAAAAAAAAAACTAAGATAAACTCAAATATGATTGGAGCAAAGCCTACCGAGATATTTACTCCAAATTGATTTCCAATTTAGTCTTTAGTTCCCACTATCATGTGTGAGTGGGTGCGAAAACAATAAATTTATTTCAGTACACACACACCCTCAAATATATATGCAACAAAAACTGTGTATCAAACTCATGAATCATGTGTCACGGTTGCACGATATGATACAAAAACTGACAGCGCAACTCATCGAATTCAGTCACCAAAGGCAATTGGTGAATTAAACAACACAGCTTTAGAAACAGATAGCACAAATCCACTCAAACACACACACCCACACACCCACCAGCATAAAACAAACCCGGAAGAAGCATTTACGCAAACGAAATTAAAACGAGGATATATATTTTCACAAGGAAATGAAGCGCAATAAATTGTTCACTTCTGCTCCATTCCTGACTGGGATCCCGAACGTAATACGTTACATCGCCCTCTCTTCAGGCAGCCCGGAAAACTCGGTTTGAGAAAAGACACTTGAAACATCACGTTTCCCATTTCGGAGGAACTTTTCCTGAGTTACTCAAGGCATTTCAAATTCTGCGAAATGAAACCAGTGCAAATCAACGCTTTCTAAAATAACTTCCCATCATCATCGTCGTCGACGTCGACGTCCTTGTCTTGTCGTCTTCAAAATTTTCATCATCATCATCTGCCGGAAGGTGAAAAACTAACACTCTCTCCCAGTTAGAGAATGCTTTGCGAGTGCACGCGCTTGATAGGATGAAAAATGACGAATATTCATTTGCTCTGCCAGGCAAGTCGTGTTCTATTAGACAAGCTCTTACCTGCTGTGCCTGATGGGGCTTGGAGCTAGAACTTCTGCTGCAGTGGTTCCATTTCCTGGATTTGAGGCAGGAAATATGTTGAAGGGTAAACAGACTCGATTTGGGGAAAGTGATGGTACTAGAATAAAAGATTACACTACAAGACCGACTGGTGCGGTGCGCCGTATGTGCATGTATGTTTTTCTACGGGTTATAGCCGTAGGACCGAATGCTCCATGAGTTGGTTCGCCTTCGTGGCAATAAGCAGTTCCTCATTCGGCTGGTGTTCACCTTTGTTGAGTGGGTTCTGTCTATCAAAGTAAGTGCCTTCCCGAAGACGATGTTCGAGGCTAGAAGCGGAATGGCAATGAGAAGTTTGTGTCTGATTTTTTTTTACAGGGAAAGGGCAGGAGTAAGCAGTTTAACGAATTGGTTGTTGTGAAAGTTGTTTATTTTACCGGAATGTCTTAATAACACTGGAGGGTTGTTAGTTTAGTGGGTCAAGTTTGAACAAAGGAATTTTGCGGATGTAAACATGACATGGTTTTTACATGTTTCAACACATTCTTTATTAGAGCCATGTGGGATTGGATGAATTGTTGGTTAGCGAAATTTTGTAAATTTTATTGGTTCTGGATATAGACTCTGCGGAATATCAAATAACTTCTTTTTCTTCTACTAAGTTTTGTACAAAACAACAGGGCACCGCTTGTCCCTCAAATGCGTGTTCTTTTTTGTATTGTACTTCCTAAAATAGTTCTTAATTCAAGCAAAACAATGCATTAGGTCCTAAGTAACATTGGGAGACTCTCTTTGTCGACATTCTCTTTGCGTTCCTACGGCCATGTTATACCATGTTCAACTATTTTCAACATACAGTACGGTGGTATAAAGTGTGATTAGGGATCCAATACGTCGAAAACATCAACAAATCCGTTAAAAGACAAGCTATCAATTGAGTGCTTTATTTGCCTTTTCAAAGCATTCAATCATACAGTGTGTGGCAAGCACAATGATACAGGGTGCGGCAGAAAATAATGCGACAATGTTCAAACTTGAGTATTGGGTTAATTCGTGTAGCTAGTGACTAATTTCTGTCGAAAGTGTATTTGTTTATAATTACTTTCAAGTGCTGCATCTAAACATTCTATTTGTTCTATTGCAAATTCGTCAAAATGTTCGCGAAAGAAGTGATCACCAGTTTGTTGCCTGCCCAGAAGAAGCCGAAAGAGATTGCCAAGGTGGTAGGGTGCCATTTGGCAACAGTTTACCGCATAAAAAAGTCCCTGAATGATGGTCCTAAGCAGCGGAAGCCGAGAAGCGGACGTCCGCGCTTTGCACGCACGCCAAACGTGATCAAATCGGTCCGTGCAAAAATTGCTTGCAACCCGGTGCGTTCCATAAGAATACTTGCAAAGGAAGCCAATATTTTGGAGAAATCCATGCGGAGAATCATCAAAGATGACCTGCATGCATCTTCCAGAGCCAGAGTGATACGCCACTTGATTACGGACCGTGTCAAGGAACTACGAGTGACTCGTCCCAAGAGATTGCTATCCTTGTTGAAGAAGGAAAAAATGATAATCCTGTTCTCCGACGAAAAGCTTTTCAGCATCGATGCTGTGGCCAACAGCAGCACGGACCGGTTCATTTCACCGCAGAAAATGGAGAACGTTCCGGAAAAAGTGAAATTCAAATTTTAAACCAACTATCCGGCTGGTGTCATGATGTTTGGCTTGGTGGCGTCCAACGGTTTGAAAATGCCGCCTGTTTTCATTTATGATGGCGTCAAAATCAATACCGAAGTGTATATCGGTATTTTAAAGGACCAAGTGCTTCCCTGGGTGAAGGCCAACTTCTTCGAGGACCAAAACGTTGTCCTACAGAAGGATGGAGCGCCGTGTCACACGTCCAATCGATCCCAACATTCATAGAACGATAACATGAAGTTTTTGTCGAAGGAGTTGTGGTCTCCTAGCAGTCCAGATCTTAATCATTTGGATTATTCTATTTGGGTATATGTTGAAACACGAGCCTGCAAAACATCACACCCTAGTGTGAAAACTCTGAAATCAACCCTAACACGCACCTGGCAGTCTATGTCGGAAGAACGTGCTCTGGAACTTCCGAAAGGCAGGCTCTGGTTGCCGGCGGCGGCTCGAGGAGGTTATTAATAAAAATGGAAGACACATTGAATAAATTTGATTAAAAGGACTTTATAAAGATAACTACACTCGAAAATGTTGATATTATTGCTTGAATTTGTTGAAAATGGGATTTGAAAGAAATAGAACCAATTTTCGCATTGTTTTCTGCCGCACCCTGTAGTATTATCAAAATTTTATTTCCCACAATAAACAGACATACGTTGGACCGTAATAGATCGAAGAGAAATAAAGAGGAAGTATTGATAGTTCCGTTAGAGTACGGCATGCTGTAAAATTGAAAGATGCCAGTTGAAAACGAGCGGAGGACATTTGAGCGGTAGTATCCGATCAGGCCCATAATCTTTTACCATACTTCCCAGTGCAGGCTAGGCAAGGGACGGATACCCTCTTGATTGGCAAAAGAATGTGTGATCGATCGTGCTCATATACGACCAATTGCTTGATCTAGTTCTAGCGATTTGTTTATTTCCCTCTCCCAATGCCTAACATGAGTGAGAAATTATATCCTGCTGTTGGGTTTATTTTTGGCATTCACCGACTCTTTCAAACATATTATTCCTCTCGTCACACTATTACTTATAGACCTCGGAGGGGACCTGGGATACTTTAAAAAATGAGGCTAGGTTTATCAGCAGGAATTATTTTGCTAAATGATAGTAATTCGAGAAACGTCTAGTGAAATATTCAAATATTATAGACTGTTCCGGAAAATATAAATACACTTTCTCTCTCAACTACTCATACTGTGATTTTTGAATATTCTATTCTCAAACATAGTAAATAACAACGTCTCCATTTCAATTTGCTTTATTTTCGGAAAGGTATGCGAGTTCTCTAACTTTTCCCTCAACACTACTCATAAGATTCTGCACAGTGCTTTCTGCTACCATTTTCACCACTTTTGGTCAATCTTTCTCACATTTTTCAACACTATCCGCTAGTTTCATGTGTTTTCTCAGCTTTGCCCTCGTCAAAGTCCAGACAGTTTTTATAAGGTGAATCTCGGACAGTTTGTTGGATTCATCTCCTTTGGTACAAATACGACATTGTTCCTTTTGTACCACCCTAGTGCACAGTTAGGGTAATGGCAGGAAGCGAGATCAGGCCAAACGATTGTAGGCTTGTTATGCTGTTTGATCAAGGTTTTTGCAGACTGTCGTATTGAATACTTAGCATTTTCGCCACATCTCGCACTGATGCCGAAGGATGACGCTTGGATGACCAGGTCTCGGGGAATCTATGAAAGAGCGCTGTTTGACTGCTCCGACGCTCACACCTTTTTCTTTAGCCAGTTTTCTGACCATTGACCACTGAAGGTGCACCGTTTAAGCACAATCCGTTTTCTTTGCTCGGGAGAGAGAGACCACACATTTTCAAACTTCTTTTTCATTTTGACTCGCAATTCTTCTACGGATTTACAGTGTTTTTTTTAATTAACGATGAGACCAAGTGAAAAGTTGGGGTGAAATGAACGTGTTTTTGTGGTCAGTTAAGATGTTTCCATTCGATTTCATTGCAATTTTTGTTTAATAAGCATCATTGCTGTAGACCTGCTGTAGTTTAAATGGCGCGTTAAAGTTCCCCTCGTATAGTTCCAAGTCAAAGGAGGCGTGAACAACGAAATTGTTTGCAATATTTTATGCGTCATACAAAAATGCTTGCAATCTTTCATACAGCAGGCTAGATTCAGGCGTTATCTGACTTAAATTTACATTAACTATCCCATTATTTTCTAGCAAATCTAGCATTCTCTTTAAGTGCATTAGATAAGGTAGAAAATCCTATCGAGACGAGGCTGGATAGCACAGTGGTTATCCGTTCTGCTTACTGAGCAGACTAAAAATCTAAAAATTTAGATAACGTAGAAAATCCTATGTTTATTTTTATCTGAGCGCGTATGTCGAATTCTACCAAAAGCCTTATTAAAATGGTGAGAATTGAGAGTCAGGATGAGCATGATAACGATCTTACTACTTTCAATTGGTTTTTCAGGCAATTTTACATGAAAATAACTAATTTTAGTTCATCGAGCCTTTACAACTCGAATAAGTAGACAGTTTGAAATAGAAATGTGAATTTCTGTTCAATATCATTTATTCATGTAAGGGTTCAATATCATGTCATTCGTGTAAGGGTGTCATGTCCTTGAGTACGATCCCGCTGGCAACGTACCACTCCAGGACAACATGCATAGTGGCACGAAGCTAGATCCGGTCACAAGATCGTAAGGCCCTTGTGTTGCTTCAACAGAGGAAGCAAACGCTTCTGTAGACACTCCTTGAGATAGATCGCCCACATGAGCCACATTTGCCACATGAGCAGATTGCTTGCCAAATCATGTATTTCCTAGCAAATTTTGAAGGTTTCTGCTTCCTTACTTTCTCCGGAACCTCAAACTTTTGCTGGGCGGTGAAGAACAGTAGCCCCAAAAACTGCCGGAAGTCCACCTTGACGTAAGTCTGATCATTCTCGATGAAAAAATGAGGCTTCGTCAGCATCTGGGTGGACAGTTTCCGGGCCTTTCCCATCGTATTTTGCCATTCGTCACAATTTAGAGCCTTCTGTGCTTTGTACGTATGCAGTCTCTCCCGGTCTTTGGCTCTCTGAACGCATCAAAGTTTTAACCACATCCCTGACCGAAGCATTGGGACTCCACTTAAACGCTTTCACGACACGTTTGTGATAGAACATCCATTCTGACCGCATGTCTCCTTCCGTTCGATGCTTAGGGTTTCGTAGTAACGTTTAATCACACGACTCACCGTTGACTGCACGATTCTGAGTTGTTTTCCGATGTCTCGATGAGAGAGTTCCCGACGTTGCTTTTCGGGTTACACCAAATTTTTTTCCAATTTTCGTATAACTGACAGCGATAAAAATTTAACGTTAAAACAACACTCTAAACTACTTCTACCTAATATTTCAAAAGAAAATACCCAATGGGTAATTTTCTACAGCGATTTTTTTTTTCCGTGAAACAATTTGATGTGGGACAACCTTTATTTTCATGGGATATTTTATCTAGTTTATTTTATGAAAGATTACAAACTATTTCGTTGTTGAGGCTTGCTTTGGTTTACAAGAAAACGAGTGTAAAAATTTAACGTCTGTCAAAATTCATCATTTTTTCTGTGTTGGTTTATGTCCATACATCGTCATGTGTTTTTGTTTATAATAGGGTAACCATATTAACTTCATGTTCCTATATTTTTACAAGTGATGAGTCAAGAGATCGAAAGGCATATACGTTTGCCTACGTTTTATAAAAACGAGAAAAATTACACACTATTCTGCTAACGCGTCAATCCTTTGATTCTGAGTAGGATGGGTAGGAATTAAGAGTGATATAATTGTCTTAATACAGGAACTTCTACCCCAGTTAAACAAAAACAGTTTTGGTAATGTTTAGTCCAGAAACACAACAACAAAAAATTAATGCGATTGTTTTTATTAGATATAAAAATATCGTATTCATATAAACTCGACAATCGAAAACAAGGGTTTTTGATCAAAAGAAATTTCTAAGATTGCTTGAATGATTGTGTTTAACTTATATTTTGGACATCGTCTTCCTTCGCCTAGGATATGTGGTCTGGACGCGATGGGAAGGCCTACGCCATCAGCATAGAAATGGCAACCAAAGATATATCCTGACGTGGTGGTATCACATTTTGAATATTTTGATTTAATGCCGCGTTACATATCTGGCATTGATGCACTGATTTTACAGATGTGATCCAACGGACATCCTTCCTTGGAGCCTTGAATGCTGGTGCAGTCTGGTGGGAATCTTTCGTCAGTAATAATGAGGTGGGCTTTCTTGTTGGCTGCAACACCTTTTTTGACGTTCTCTGACATGATAAGCCGTAGCCACGCTTAATTATGAATCTAGCTAGACAGGTATGTATTGATACACAATGTGTTCAAGATTATTGACATTCGTAGGGAACTGACTGTTGGATTCACCGAGTAGAAGTTTTTCTAAAACTACGAACGTGGCACCATTCTTATTTTGTTATTTTTCATTTCAAAGAGCTATAATAAAAATACCACAGATTATAACAATCACATACAAACAATATTATAACTGCTTCATTCTCGATAATTTTTCAATAAAAGATAGGGAATAGGCGTGATTGAGCTTTACTTTGCCAACGAAAAGTGAATCTTATAACTGACCAAGACTCAAATAATTATTGTTAGGCTGCATGTCAGACTTTGGACCGATTAAACGACTTAGAGATTAGTATTAAACAAATAAAAAGAAGACATTTAACAAACAAATAAACGTAAACTTTTCTACAACAGAACTATAGAATTTAACTGAATAACGACAAGAACGGACTAAGGCGAACGAAGTGGAATGTCATTCAAACGAGGTAAGACGAGGTATACATTGATGAATTTCAGAGCACAAAAGAACTAGACATCTATTAACTAAATTAAAAACGACTGAAGAAGTTACGAAATGCTCTCTAACATGTCTAACATAAAAAGACGCAATGACCTCCCGAACTCGTTTCGAGGAAACTTCTCTCTCATAAGTCCCATCAGTAAACCATTAAAATTATACTGTTGGGACTACTGAGACGTCAGAAATTACTAAAACTGGTAGAATACAAATATCTCGAACGATTTTTGATTGGAAAAAACTGCTCAAACAGACTTGCACAGCACATAAATGACATTCTAAAGTACAAAAGACTGCAGAAAACACTAACAAACTAAATAACAAAAAGACGAAACGACACCATACAAAACATGAACATGACTGAGAGCAAACTTGGGATATATTACACCTTTTGAGGCAGTGTCAACAGCGTCTCTATGGACGACATGATCCTTGCACGGCTGGTGAAATGCTTCAAAAGAAGTTAAGCAATCGCATTCTAACGCACAAGGAACAATACAATAGCTTCTTACTTTTGGTTCGAGAAAAGTTCTTCGGCAGACTCTCATAGCACATAAATGACACATTTCACGGTCCAAACTTCAAAAAACTTCGTATTAAACTGGTAACGTAACACTGACTAACGAAATAAAAAAAAAGAAAATTGAAGAACAGGCGAACGGACTCAAAATTCTCAAACGTGGCTCCTTCCGAGTCATTTGCAATAGCGTCTTCTTGGACGACATGTTCCGTTGACGGCTGGCAAAACGATTCGAAAGGACTTACGCAACGATATCATCAAAGGCCTGGCGTAGAGGTTTCTACTCTATTCAGAGTCTTGCCAGTAAACCTTCAAAAAAAAAACCTTGTTGAACATCATCTTATATTGAACTCAGAGTTTACGTCAGAGTTCAAAGTGGGTGGGACAGAGAGTTCGGTTGATGAGGGAATGCCGATTGAAAATGTGATTGTGTGACGCACGTAATAGACTTACCGTTACGATAAAATCAAATCGGAGTATTGATATTGAAGTGGCGTTTCCTGCGATAAAACACATTGAGCCAGCTAAATGGAGTAAATGCAATCAGCAACCCAACTTCCTGACAAATAAAAAAGAATATGTAAGAAAAGTTCTAAACAAAAAAACACCAATTTCATAACGGTTTTGGTATGATGTTCCTATACTTTTACCATACCATTGATGCCAAATTTAGCATTCCTTATATCTACAGAAGATAACACAGAAATTTATATGATTTTTATATACTGTGATGTTATTGAACGTTAACAAATGCTTACCAGAAGACATTTTATTTGTTAGCGTTCAGCTTGGGATGAATATAGGAACAATGCGGTAAATATCTGAACAGTTACCTTACCAAATTTAAATAGCAAACAAAATAATTTCTTCTCTCAATAACTTCTCTTATCACTGCAATATAATCCACCACTATTTTTTTCCCATATCTGTGCCTTCCCTAGTACAATGTTTTCCAAGCATAAAATCATCTTTCGAACTCACCCCTATTTCGTTCTGAACCAGCCAAGCGTGAAACAACCAAATTAGCATATGCACCAGATTTCACGCAAATGAGCGAGATTAACGATGTTCCATCCGAGCTGCATCAAAGCAATTCCCGACCAAAACAATCCGGGCAGGGGATTTCCGGTAACGAATTAAGGATGTCCAATAAAAAAAAACACAAGCTCGCCTCCCTGCATCCCTGCACCATCTTCACGGATCAACAGTTTCCAGTCACGGATTAAATGCACGTCATGGTCCACTCTTATATGATCTTTCGCTCTCCCTTCCCCCATAGGAGAGATTCGCTAGTAACGCTCACTAGAAATGAATTCAGTGAGCGACGAGTTCGAAGAGACGTTACTTTTCGCTGCAGCTGAGCTGGTGCGTGGATGGAACCGCCAAAATGTATGCAGCTGAAAGGTACTAAAGACAGGGAGATCCAGTTTTTTTTAAGACAAAATAAAATTCTAGTGGGATGGAAAACTTGAATCACTCCAGCTGGTTTTTGTTAGGAAGTTGTGTAGTTGATTGCAGTTAATCCTCTTGGTGCCAGGGTGATATTGCACAGCCAACCGGGTGAAACTAGTGACTTGGATCGCCGCTTCTCTTTTGCTCGGTTCAATGCTGGTCGGTTGGATATAGAACTGCTAATTGAAACAGCGCTCCGCAGAATCCATTAGTTACACGAATTTCCTGATTGGAGCAAAGTCCATGTTTCCCGAATGATACCACATAAGTGTGGGATTGTACCTGCCAGGTTGCATTTTTACCCCTTACAGACGATAAAAGGACTTCTTTCATTCTTTTTCCGATGCAGCTTATGCCGAGCAACGTTCATGTTCTGCACGCTGCTGCTGCTGCTTCTGGTGCAGTTTCATCTACGACTTTCATCCGCAAATTCCGTTGGTAACCAAAGACGGATTATGGATGCAGCGTGCTTCTACTCATCTCGCCATCGGAACGAGCTCCCATCCCAATCTCGACATTATAAAAGAGCTGATATGCGCTTGGGACGCATCCAGGGGATTCATCTTTGTGTGCATGTAGCAAAAGATGTATGGGAAAAAGGATAAGATGAATTGAATTGGTGGAATAAAGGGACGTGATCGATCCACGTAGTGAACAAATTGAGGGATGATGGAGAAACCCTTCGGTTCTTCATCCTATATAGGAAGCCGGGGAACTTCCTGCACCTGAGCACTACGGTAGAGCACTGCTCTAGTTCGAAGCGATCGGAAAGTTATTGTTTCCACTTCAAAGGAAGGTTATAACAAGGTATCAGTTGGGAGAACTACTTTCATGTAATGGCACAAATGCCTTGGCAGATTACGGTGCATTCGGGTGGAAAAAAGAAATCGCTGTGTGATGCCATTTCTTATCGACATCACAGACATAGGGTACAGCACACTGGTGGAATTCCAGCAGGACTAACTCCTTGCTCAGCGCTGCATTTCAATCCACCTGATGATGATGATGGTGGAGGTGGCGGTGGCGGGGCTGGTAGTTGATAAACTGAGAGGCTAAAATATTCCCGCACGGAGCCGGCGAGGGAAAATGGATTTCTTGTTTTATGCAAATTGAGCTGAGATTGTGCGAGCTCCTACCCTTCATCATGGTCAGCATGATGTACACGCATCTGTGGTCGATCGGAAGATGATTGGCTAGGGTCTATTGAATTCATCTTCTATCACACCGGATGGAGGAAGAAAGATGATGGTGTAGTTATATAGATCGGATGTTATTGGTTATTTGATTTCAATGCATTTATGCATGGGTTAAACATGGGCTTACTAGTAGAGGCTGGGGAGCGAGCATCATTGCAACTTTTTTTCGTGAAGAAAAATAGTCTTTCAAGAAAAACAATGCTGATATGAAACAGGAAAGTGTCTTGAGAATACTGATGTTTAAGAAAGAATCTTAGCTTAGCTCAATGGTTGCTACTCATGATTAATTTGGCATCTATCCATAATAGATGTTTTGCACTGTAGAAAATATGCCAATAGGATTATGGTACTACTCCAATAGTGTCTTATATGGTAATACTCCAATTCAAAGCACCATAGTTGGTTCATACTTAAAGTGGCGTCTTGTTCATATGTTCACCTGAGGCATTGCACAACATATACCAATAAGATGTGTTTTCAGCTGTTAAATATTAAATATATTAATCCACACATTCTTCTAGTGTTCTTTGCAGCAAAACAATGAATATAAGAAGCTACAAAAGACGGCAATGCAAATTGTTGTGTCGAGCAGAATGTAATACTCTGCCCGTCTAAAAGTTCTAAAACGATTTAAAGATGATTTTTTCCATCTGCTTGACGAGTGGCATTTGGGAGCAAATATTATCTTAGACAAGGCAATTTTGAAACTTACACGTCTGTGGGTGAAAAATTGGAAAGTTTGATAAACGATGAAATGCTCAACACTTGGTCGACTGGTTGTTTTATTCGTGCATTTAAAAACTTTAACACTTTTCATTTTGTTGGTGTATGCGTACGGAATGTTGACTTTATTTTGTTTCTGTCATGTTCTATTCAGTTGTCAAAATGGCGTTGAAGTTAGAAGAACAGTTTAAAAAAAAAATTATGCGCATAAGCAAAATTTAAATTATTCCCACACCTACTTCGCAAAATCACATCATACTGCCAAAAGTGTTTGGAGAACGTTTCACGACTGCCTGGAATATACAGGAAGTGCCATATACTGGTACAGCCAATCATATAGCGAATGCCAGCAGTGCTAATTTTTCATAGTTGTCTCGAGTTTTGAAGGCACACTGGCTGGCACCCTGAATGGTTTACTCAATAGTGCTAATCGAAGGAAAATCCCTTCCGCCAAATATCAATTGAAAAGATGGGCAAATGTGTGAGAAGAAAAAATGTCTTCGAGACGTTCATTGGGGGCCGCGTTTCTTCAGACGTTGTCAAATGAGAAGAAAAACTTGAATGTTGAACCCGAAAACAGTTCAAAAAAAAAGCAACTGAAATTGTGCTATCAATGGATATCAGGCAATTGCCATTGAAGGCCGGAGTCAAACACTTTCTGTTTTTAGTAGATGAACTTCAATCAGAATAAATGACTAAATTTGATACATTTTGACATTTACTCCAAAATAAAGTAGCTGTGCTGTATAAAATACCAACGAATCCAAAGGCCCAATAACCAGAAGGTATACACGTACGGCAAATCACAAGTGCAGGTGTTTCCGTATCCGAACAATCATTACAGGTTCGCATTATTGACGTAGTATTTCACTTCATGGGATGTCAGTTTCGAGAAATAAAACATTAGGCATTCGGTATTTCAGTTTGAACTGCGTTATCCTCCAGTTAATAGTTTTACAGAAATAAAACTAAATTTGCTGAGTGTTTGATGTCTTTGTTCCCAGTTTTCCAGCTTCCACATCATCTACACTGACACAAATTTCAGTAATTTTGGCGGGGCTTGGAGTTTGTCAGCTTGATTTGATACTCCATCACAGTTTATTGGGGCCTGCCCTTAGAAAAGATTTTCAGACGGCAGAAGGGTAGCACGTTTGCAGACACCTTCTGAGGAGGATGAAAGATTTGCATTTTGCTCATTAATGCAGCTGCTTGCCACACAAGGTATAAAGAAATTACCTTCTTCGTTCTGAATGTTCAGCCGTAGTGCATTCTTTCATATGAATAAAACCAGCCTGGAGATCTGAGGATTGGTGCTTCTACTGTCTCTTATACATGCATGAAAATCCCTGTCAAATACAGAACGTTGTTTTGATTTTGGACAAATCCGCGACATCTCACAGCTCATAACGGAGATTTGGGTTTTCGTTACATGCCAATTTGTCCATTTAGATCAGCGTCCGTTTTCGGTTTCTTCAATATCGCCCGGATAATGATTTATTAATATCGGAACAAGGGATTTATAAAATCCACATAAATGAGTTCCATTACACAGATTTGGTTCGCAAGGCCTTACATTGTTTTCGTCAGTATTGAAGACGAAACATGAAATGTAAACATCAAGCATATCTATCGACCAGCTATATTGCAGTGAATTTTTCGCAATATTTCAAAGTCATTAATGATTTGAAGAAGAGGGACAATAGATTTTGCTCTTTCAAGATGGATCAGTTTAGAGTTTTCTCCATTGATTTAATACGAACGCATTCTTGTTTTCGTTGCAGAAAACAGAATGATCGCAATTGCAAATCAATGGAGAACTCTAAAACTTAGTCAATAAATCTTTGAAGAGTATATTCTAAAATCTGGTATCCACATTAATCCGGACACCTTCAAATCATTGTAACTTTTGAAATATTTAACGCAGGGAATGAAAAATTAATTGTGGTATATAGTTGAGAGTCTGCGATGAAAAAGACTATGCTTGATGTTTACATTTCATGCTTAGTATTCAAGATGGCGACGAAAGAAAACAAGTGCGCGGGCGAATTTTTGTAATGGGCGTAATAAACCTGACTTGTCAATGCGGGACCTTGCAAACAGTAGTTGATTTTGCCTAAATCCACTGTTCACGATGTGTCAAACTATTATTTTGAACGTTTGATGGTGGAGAGGAAACCGAGAAGTGACAAAAACAGATGACGCGCTTGATCTTTTCATGGACCGAAAGGCGAAAAGAATACAACGAAAACCCAAATCTCTCCATTCGAATGGTGGCTCGTAAAATAGGGATGTCGCCTTGTTTTGTTCAAAAATCAAAACAACGTTTGGGACTTCGAAAAGTCATAAAGTAAAAACAGTTCCAAATCGCAATTGACAAACAGAATTTCTCAGCAAAATCACGGCCCTACGTTTGTACTAGAATATTTTACGCCAAAGTTTTCATGCGTTGTTGTTAGATTAGCTGAAACTTATACGTCCTGGAGGATTTCAAACAGCTGCCATGCTTGGTTTTTTATTCTTCATGGCCAGAAATGCTACAGCTGAGCATTTCAGAACGAAGAAGGTATAGAAATTTCCCAAAAATACCTAGTGGCAAGCAATTTGCACGTGTGGCAAAAAGAGTAAATCTTTCGTCACTACAGAACAATCAACAAGGAGATCGCATCAGAAAGAGTGTCTCGCAGAAGCGATTGGTTACCTTCATCAAATTCACACAAAGAAAATCTTTTCAAAGGATTTGGTGATAAGCCTGTGATGGAGTAGTATCAAGCAAATCAAGTGAACATTGTAACAAAACCCCTAAACCCACAAATCGTTTTGAGAGCCAGCGTATTAATCGAGAGATATTGGCTCTGATGAAGCGGAAGCTTTTTGGAAAGAAGCAAGAACTGGGAAGACATCAAACACTTCCAGCAAGAATTTGGGATAAAAACGGCTTCACGATTTCTGAAAAGTGTGTAAAACCCCACACGGTTGGAGTTAAGCGCGAAAGTTCAAAAAAAATATTCAAATACCGAATACCTATGTTTTTGTCTTCTCGAATTGTTAAAACACATCCCATGAAATTGAAATAAACAATCTGAGCGTCGGAAATATAATGCGAAATTTATGTATATTCATGTTTCTAAGAGGTGTCCGGATTATTGCGGATACAGACCTTACTATACACTTATATTGATATCTTATTTTTTTGTGATTTGACCGTACATTCAACCCATGCAATACAAGTTAAAGTTGCTTGGGATTCGTTCAAGCCTATTCCGGTTTATGCACTCAGCCATACAGCACAGCTACTATTTTTGGAGTAAAATCATAAAAATGAATATAAAGCAGAACGGTCCAAATTTAATAAACATTCTGATTTCTTGAAGTTCATCGTCTAATAAAAACAAGAAATTGCTTGATTAGCTTCCGGCAATTCCATATGGAACTTGTTTTGGCCTGATTTTTCTATAATTCTTCCATCAAGTTTTGTACCGCTGTTATATCCTAATTTTATTTGATGCTGAACGTCAATTTGCTTTGAACTCGTTGCGGTTCAACTATTCAGTTTTTCTTCACCTCATTTGGTGCTTTCGGAAAAAAATCTGAAGAAACCTTATTTTGAACACTTGAGAAAACTCTTATTTTTCTTATGTTTTCTTCCTGATGACTGCCTCCAATTTTTCAATTGACAGTTTTTGGCGAGTTTGAAGGTTTTTCTTCGAAACGTGATTAGCACACTATTGGAGGTAAATCATTCCGGAGACATTTTTCCGTAGTAGAAAGAAGCGAGGTCTGGCCAAAGAGTCAACGTCCATGCTTCTTAATAAAGCAATGTTTTTTACAGCATTCCTTTACAAATATTCAGTTGACAGTGCCAGCTTGTCAATGCCAGCTTCCTGGTTTCGGGTTTCCTGCTGATTCCGGTGTTTAAAAATTGCTCCTCCAAACACTTGTGCATGACGTGATTTTGCGAAGTATAGGTGTGGGAATGATCTAAATTTTGCTGGTAGTGCAATAATTTTTTTTTTTTAAACTGTTCTTCAACCTCTTCAACGCTATTTGACAACTGAATAGAACATGACAGAAACAAAATAAAGTCAACATTCCGTACGCATACACCAACAAAATGAAAAGGTTAAAGTTTTTAAATGCACGAATAAAATAAACTAAATGACCTCGCGTTGTTATTTCATCGTTTATCAAACTTTCAATTTTTTCACCGGACGTAAGTTTCAAAATTGCCTTTGTCTAAGATAATATTTGTTTCAAAATGCCACTCGTCGAAGCATCTTTAAATCGTTTTAGAACTTAGACGGGTATATTGTATTCGTTTATTACATAATTTTGTAATATTATTCTTTGTATTTCTCTATCAATAAGTTTGCTGCAAAGAACACTAGAAGAAATGTGGATAAATATACTAGATAACAGCTGAAAACACATCTTATTGGAATATAAGCAGCAATACCTTGTGTGAACATTTTATGAACAAGACGCCAATTTTACACAAAGTGAACCAACTATATGCTTAACTGGAGTATTACCATATGAAGAATTATTGAGTAGTACTATTAATCCCATTGGCATATTTTTCTACAGCAAACATCTATTATGGATGACAATTAATATAGTATAACCATTGGAGAGCTAAGCAAGATTCTTCTTAAATATCAGTATTCTCAAGACACTTCCACTTCATATCAGCATTGTTTTTTTGAAAGACTATTTTTCCACGAAAAAAGTTGCAATGATGCTCGCTCCCCAGCCTCTAGTAGTGCTTCCATAGTGCTGGAACTCATGCATAAATGCATTGAAATCAAACAACCAATAACATCCGATCATATCAAATTCCACAGCGTCAATGCTGCTTCTCCATCCGGTGTGATAGAAGATGAACTCAATCGACCAGCCAATCATCCTTCCAGATCGACCACAGATGCGTGTACATCGTGCTGACCATGACGTTGAAGGTAGAACGTCGCACAATCTCAGCTCAATTTGCGCAAAACAAGAAACTGCATTTTCCCTCGCCGGCGCTGAGCGGGAATATTTCAGCCTCTCAGCTGATTATTCAGCAGCTACCTGCCACCGCCACCTCCACCCACCATCATCATCAGGTGGATTGGGGGCCGCAGCGCTGAGCCAGGAAGTTGGTCCTGCTGGAATTCCACCAGTGTGCTGTGCTCCGGCGTCTGTGATGTCGATGGGGTGCATGGCATCACACAGCGATTGCCCTTCTCCAGATGCACCGTAAATCTCGCCAAGGCGTTTGCAGTCGTTACAGCGAAAGTAGTTCGCCAACTGGTTCCAGCGGTATGACCTGCCTTGCAGTGGAAGAGCAATGAATCTTCCGATCGTTCGAACTGATGCGGTGCTCTACCGTAGTGCCTCAGGTGCAGGAAGTTCCCCGGCTTCCTATATGGGACGAGTAAGAACCGAAGTTGTGTCTCCATCATCCTCAATTGTTCCACTACGTGGATCGATCACGTCCGCTTTATTCACCGATTCAAATTCATGTCATCCTCTTTTTGCCCACACATCTTTGCTGCATGGCACACAAAAGATGATCCCTGAGATGCGTCCTGCCAGTACGTCAGCTCTTTTTATAATGATCGAGATTGGGATGGGAGCTCGTTCCGACAGGCGAGACGAGCAGAAGCACATCACAGCAATCCATCATCCGTCTTTGGTTACCAACGAATTTCGGCGGATGGAAAGTCGTCGATGAAACTGTACCAGAAGCAGCAGCAGCAGCGTGCAGAAACATGAACGTTGCTCGGCATAAGCCAGCGTGAAAAGAATGAAAGAAGTCCTTTATCGTTGCAGGTGGGGTAAAAATGCAAATTCTGAGCAGAGGCCAATCCCACACATTTCCATCATGGTGTCATTCGGGAAACACGGACTTCTGGCTCCAACCAGGAAATTCGGTAACTAATGGGCTTCCCTGCGGAGCGCTGCTTTCCAACCAGCGAAGGTTCTATATCCAACTCGACCAGAGCGTTGAGACCGAGCAAAAGAGCAGGCGAAGTCCAAGTCACTAGTTTCACCCGGTTGGCTGTGCAACATCTCCCATGGCACCGAAAGAGGATTAACTGCGATCAATCGCTACACAACTTCCTATACATAAATACCAGCTGGAGTGATTCGAAGTTTTCCATCCCACTAGAATTTTACTTTGTCTTTAAAAAACTGGATCTCTCCGTTTCGGTACCTTCAGCTGCACTACGATTTTGGCGGTTTCATTCACGACGCACCAGCTCGGCATGCGGCGCGAAAAGTAACGTCTCTTCGAACTCGTCGCTCACTGAATTCGTTCCACAGTGCCAGCGTCACTGCGCGAATCTCTCCTGCGGGGGAAGGGAGAGCGAAAGATCATATAAGAGTGGACCATGACGTGCATTTAATCCGTGACTGAAACTGTTGATCCCGTGAAGATGGTGCGGTGGATGCAGGGAAGAGCAAACTTGTAGGCTTTTTTAGCTGGAACATCGCCGCATCGTTACCGGAAATCTGCCCGGATTAGCTTTGATCGGGAGTGCTATTGATGCCAGCTCGGATGGAAACATCGTTAATTCCCGCTCATTTGCGTGAAATCTAGGTGGCTGCATACTAGCGTTGGTTGTTCCATCGCTCGGCTGGTTCAGAACCAGAAGTAAGGTGGGATTCGAGTGATGATTTTAAGGCTTAGAAAGCATTGTACTAGAGAGAGGCACAGATATGGGAAAAAAGATAGTGGGTGGGATTATAATTTGCAGTGATAAGAGTTATTGAGAGAAGAAATTATTTTGTTTGCTATTTAGAATTTGAGTAAGGTAACTGTTCAGATATTTACCGCATTGTTCCTATATTCATCCCAAGCTGAACGCTAACAAATAAAATGTCTTACTGGTAAGCATTTGTTAACGTTCAATAACATCACGGTATATAAAATCATATAAATTTCTGTGTTATCTTCTGTAGATATAAGGAATGCTAAATTTGGCATCAATGGTATGGTAAAAGTATAGGAACATCATACCAAAACCGTTATGAAATTGGTGTTTTTTTGTTTAGAACTTTTCTCACATATTCTTTTTTACTTGTCAGGAAGTTGGGTTGCTGATTGCATTTACTCCATTTAGCTGGCTCAATGTGTTTTATCACAGGAAACGCATACTTCAATATAAATACTCCGATTTGATTCTATCGCAACGGTAAGTCTATTACGTGCGTCACACAATCACATTTTCAATCGGCATTCCCTCATCAACCGAACTCTCTGCTGCCCACCTTTGAACTCTGACGTAAACTCCTGAGTTCAATGTAAGATGATGTCCAACAAGGTTTTTTTTGAAGGTTTACTGGCAAGACTCTGAATAGGTAGAAACCTCTACGCCAGAGCCTTTGATGATATCGTTGCGTAAGTCCTTTCGAATCGTTTTGCCAGCCGTCAACGGAACATGTCGTCCAAGAAGACGCTATTGCAAATGACTCGGAAGGAGCCACGTTTGAGAATTTTGAGTCCGTTCGCCTGTTTCTTCAATTTTCTTTTTTTTTATTTCGTTAGTCAGTGTTACGTTACCAGTTTAATACGAAGTTTTATGAAGTTTGGACCGTGAAATGTGTCATTTATGTGCTATGAGAGTCTGCCGAAGAACTTTTCTCGAACCAAAAGTAAGAAGCTATTGTATTGTTCCTTGTGCGTTAGATTGAGATTACTTAACTTCTTTTGAAGCATTTCACCAGCCGTGCAAGGATCATGTCGTCCATAGAGACGCTGTTGACACTGCCTCAAAAGGTGTAATATATCCCAAGTTTGCTCTCAGTCATGTTCATGTTTTGAATGGTGTCGTTTCGTCTTCTTTTTGTTATTTAGTTTGTTAGTGTTTTCTTCAGTCTTTTGTACTTTGGAATGTCATTTATGTGCTGTGCAAGTCTGTTTGAGCAGTTTTCTCCAATCAAAAATCGTTCGAGATATTTGTATTCTACCAGTTTTAGTAATTTCTGACGTCTCAGTAGTCCCAACAGTATAATTTTAATGGTTTACTGATGAGACTTATGAGAGAGAAGTTTCCTCGAAACGAGTTCGGGAGGTCATTGCGTCTTTCTATGTTAGACATGTTAGAGGGCATTTCGTAACTTCTTCAGTCGTTTTTAATTTAGTTAATAGATGTCTAGTTCTTTTGTGCTCTGAAATTCATCAATGTATACCTCGTCTTACCTCGTTTGAATGACATTCCACTTCGTTCGCCTTGGTCCGTTCTTGTCGTTATTCAGTTAAATTCTATAGTTCTGTTGTAGAAAAGTTTACGTTTATTTGTTTGTTAATTGTCTTCTTTTTATTTGTTTAATACTAATCTCTAAGTCGTTTAATCGGTCCAAAGTCTGACATGCAGCCTAACAATAATTATTTGAGTCTTGGTCAGTTATAAGATTCACTTTTCGTTGGCAAAGTAAAGCTCAATCACGCCTATTCCCTATCTTTTATTGAAAAATTATCGAGAATGAAGCAGTTATAATATTGTTTGTATGTGATTGTTATAATCTGTGGTATTTTTATTATAGCTCTTTGAAATGAAAAATAACAAAATAAGAATGGTGCCACGTTCGTAGTTTTAGAAAAACTTCTACTCGGTGAATCCAACAGTCAGTTCCCTACGAATGTCAATAATCTTGAACACATTGTGTATCAATACATACCTGTCTAGCTAGATTCATAATTAAGCGTGGCTATGGCTTATCATGTCAGAGAACGCCAAACAAGGAGTTGCAGCCAACAAGAAAGCCCACCTCATTATTACTGACGAAAGATTCCCACCAGACTGCACCAGCATTCAAGGCTCCAAGGAAGGATGTCCGTTGGATCACATCTGTAAAATCAGTGCATCAATGCCAGATATGTAACGCGGCATTAAATCAAAATATTCAAAATGTGATACCACCACGTCAGGATATATCTTTGGTTGCCATTTCTATGCTGATGGCGTAGGCCTTCCCATCGCGTCCAGACCACATATCCTAGGCGAGGAGAAGACGATGTCCAAAATATAAGTTAAACACAATCATTCAAGCAATCTTAGAAATTTCTTTTGATCAAAAACCCTTGTTTTCGATTGTCGAGTTTATATGAATACGATATTTTTTATATCTAATAAAAACAATCGCATTAATTTTTTGTTGTTGTGTTTCTGGACTAAACATTACCAAAACTGTTTTTGTTTAACTGGGGTAGAAGTTCCTGTATTAAGACAATTATATCACTCTTAATTCCTACCCATCCTACTCAGAATCAAAGGATTGACGCGTTAGTAGAATAGTGTGTAATTTTTCTCGTTTTTATAAAACAGTGAGGCAAACAGTATATGCCTTTCGGTCTCTTGACTCATCACTTGTAAAAATATAGGAACATGAAGTTAATATGGTTACCTATTATAAACAAAAACACATGACGATGTATGGACATAAACCAACACAGAAAAAATGATGAATTTTGACAGACGTTAAATATTTACACTCGTTCACTTGTAAGCCAAAGCAAACCTCAACAACGAAATAGTTTGTAATCTTTCATACAATAAACTAGATAAAATATCCCATGAAAATAAAGGTTGTCCCACATCAAATTGTTTCACGGAAAAAAAAAATCGCTGTAGAAAATTACCCATTGGGTATTTTCTTTTGAAATATTAGGTAGAAGTAGTTTAGAGTGTTGTTTTAACGTTAAATTTTTATCGCTGTCAGTTAAACGAAAATTGGAAAAAAATTTGGTGTAACCCGAAAAGCAACGTCGGGAACTCTCTCATCGAGACATCGGAAAACAACTCAGAATCGTGCAGTCAACGGTGAGTCGTGTGATTAAACGTTACTACGAAACCCTAAGCATCGAACGGAAGGAGACATGCGGTCAGAATGGATGTTCTATCACAAACGTGTCGTGAAAGCGTTTAAGTGGAATCCCAATGCTTCGGTCAGGGATGTGGTTAAAACTTTGAAGCGTTCAGAGAGCCAAAGACCGGGAGATACCGCATACGTACGAAGCACAGAAGGCTCTAAATTGTGACGAATGGCAAAATACGATGGGAAAGGCCCGGAAACTGTACACCCAGATGCTGACGAAGCCTCATTTTTTCATCGAGAATGATCAGACTTACGTCAAGGTGGACTTCCGGCAGTTTTTGGGGCTACTGTTCTTCACCGCCCAGCAAAAGTTTGAGGTTCCGGAGAAAGTAAGGAAGCAGAAACCTTCAAAATTTGCTAGGAAATACATGATTTGGCAAGCAATCTGCTCATGTGGCAAATGTGGCTCATGTGGGCGATCTATCTCAAGGAGTGTCTAACGGGTGGCAACTAAAATTTTGGAATTTCTTCCTCAAGCTGTCAAAAAAAGACAAACATAGTTGAAGAAGATCTGATTTATTCAAATAAAAGATATATTGTCCATTGTTGAAAAAAAATTAGTGAACATTTGAAAACGGTCCGTAATCGGATGTTCGGCGAAGCTTCCGTTTGATGTCGGAACAGGAGCGTTGTACGGCCTCCATCCTTTGCGAATACATCTCTTGATTCTACCAATCAACTGTTTGCAATTCGTGGCTCTCAGTTATTTTTGTACACCAAGAACTCAAAACCCCGAAGAAATCTTCGATTGGGCGACACTGAGGCAGATTTGTCGGTTTTTGGGTTTTTGGGTACAAATGGGATCGAATGAGTATTCAGGAACGATTGTGTGTTTATGGCGTAATGCGATGACGCTTTATCCGGCCAAAACACGTATTGTCCATCAGCATGATGTTTTTGTAGAAACGGGATCAAAATTTTCTTCAAACATTCGTTCTGGTACACATCTTGATTGATTGCCAAACCAGAGGGCTTGAACCATGGCTTAGAAATGCCTTTCTCGGAAATGGCAATGTACAGCATCACTTTCTGTTCAAACTCATGTTTAAACTTATATTTTATGTTCGGAGGTGTAGCAGAACTATCCGTTGAATAGTATCGATCGTTTCCGGGAATCTGCGTCTTCGAAAGAGGGAAGTAGCTTTCGTCGACCAAAACAAAACTTTTTCCGGAATAACTTTTAATCAACCAACGGCATTGGGATTTCAGCGTTGAAATCTGTGCATCAGTATATTCCGGGGCTCGTGTCTTCTTTCGGCACTTTATTCAGACTCTTTTCAATGTTTTGCAGATGTACTGGTGAGAACAGTTGAACTTTTTTGCGGCATCCGAATTTTTGGCTCAGTGAATCCTTGTTGTTGAAGGCACGAGAAAGAGAACGAAGTCCTTTTGCGTCCATAATTTTGGCTGGTCTTCCACTACCTTGCTTGCGAGCAGTTGTTGGGGATCTTAGGATATGGTAAACAGTCGAAGTCGCTTTTAAAATGTTGTACCGTATACGTTTTGCCGAGATTTCTGTACAGTTTGTAGAACTGTACAACGCGCTCGCGAAATACTTATTGTTTCGACGGCATTTTGAGCAAAACTGAGCAAGTATAAACAAAACAGAAAATACTCTGAGCTCGTTTGTTGTTGAGCATAGAGGCCTCGAAAAAATTCCAAAATTTTAATTGCCACCCGTTACAGAAGCGTTTGCTTCCTCTGTTGGAGCAACACAAGGGCCTTACGATCTTGTGACCGGATCTAGCTTCGTGCCACTATGCATGTTGTCCTGGAGTAATACGTTGCCAGCGGGATCGTACTCAAGGACATGACCCCCCCCCCTCCCCCACCCTTACACGAATGACATGATATTGAACCCTTACATGAATAAATGATATTGAACAGAAATTCACATATCTATTTCAAACTGTCTACTTATTCGAGTTGTAAAGGCTCGATGAACTAAAATTAGTTAACTATAAATTAGAAGAAAAATTAGTAATCTCCATTTAATTCCAACTACTCTAGCTTATCTTCGACAGATACGCGTATTTCGTCTACAATGTGCAGACTTCTTCAGTGTCTCGTACTAATAACTCGACTGAAAGAAAACCTTCGCCACCTGCCGTATATATACTATTTTTTAAATACAAAACGTTTACCTATCATTATGTTGTTTATACCTATCTTATTATTAGTTTGTTTATACCTATCCTGAGTCAAAAACAATTATTAAAATTAGTTATTTTCATGTAAAATTGCCTGAAAAACCAATTGAAAGTAGTAAGATCGTTATCATGCTCATCCTACTCTAATTCACCATTTTAATAAGGCTTTTGGTAGAATTCAATATACGCGCTCAAATAAAAATAAACATAGGATTTTCTACGTTATCTAATTTTTTTTTTATAAAAAGACCGTGCGTAGCGTAGTTGCTACTCCGTTACTGATCAGAACTACTGTAATTGCACAGAGAACCACATAGATGGAGCTTAGGAGTAGCTTTACATCTTCAATGTACAAGTTCACTAGTTCATTCTATTTTTAGATCAACACCGGCGCCGGCCACGTCCTCACGGTCTTTGGGGAGGGGAGAAGGATGATTAGTTTGAAAATCGTTGGAGACCGTGTTTACCTCTGCATCTCTACAATTGTCAAGGGAGGGATTGTTTTGTGTTAGTGAGGTAGGTTATTTTGAGATCATGGATTCACTGTGGTAGAATGCGATCAATGAAAGCGCAGTAGACTGCTTTTTATTTTAAATCTAGCGGTTATAGAAAGAGACGAATGACAAATGACAAGGAAGGGGGACGGGCCTGGGATTGGACTCCCGACCGTCTGCTCAGTAAGCAGAACGGATGACCACTGTGCTATCCAGCCACGTCTGATATGATTTTGCTAGAAAATAATGGGATAGTTAATGTAAATTTAAGTCAGATAACGCCTGAATCTAGCCTGCTGTATGAAAGATTGCAAGCATTTTTGTATGACGCATGAAATATTGCAAACAATTTCGTTGTTCACGCCTCCTTTGACTTGGAACTATACGAGGGGAACTTTAACGCGCCATTTAAACTACAGCAGGTCTACAGCAATGATGCTTATTAAACAAAAATTGCAATGAAATCGAATGGAAACATCTTAACTGACCACAAAAACACGTTCATTTTACCCCAACTTTTCACTTGGTCTCATCGTTAATTAAAAAAAACACTGTAAATCCGTAGAAGAATTGCGAGTCAAAATGAAAAAGAAGTTTGAAAATGTGTGGTCTCTCTCTCCCGAGCAAAGAAAACGGATTGTGCTTAAACGGTGCACCTTCAGTGGTCAATGGTCAGAAAACTGGCTAAAGAAAAAGGTGTGAGCGTCGGAGCAGTCAAACAGCGCTCTTTCATAGATTCCCCGAGACCTGGTCATCCAAGCGTCATCCTTCGGCATCAGTGCGAGATGTGGCGAAAATGCTAAGTATTCAATACGACAGTCTGCAAAAACCTTGATCAAACAGCATAACAAGCCTACAATCGTTTGGCCTGATCTCGCTTCCTGCCATTACCCTAACTGTGCACTAGGGTGGTACAAAAGGAACAATGTCGTATTTGTACCAAAGGAGATGAATCCAACAAACTGTCCGAGATTCACCTTATAAAAACTGTCTGGACTTTGACGAGGGCAAAGCTGAGAAAACACATGAAACTAGCGGATAGTGTTGAAAAATGTGAGAAAGATTGACCAAAAGTGGTGAAAATGGTAGCAGAAAGCACTGTGCAGAATCTTATGAGTAGTGTTGAGGGAAAAGTTAGAGAACTCGCATACCCTTCCGAAAATAAAGCAAATTGAAATGAAGACGTTGTTATTTACTATGTTTGAGAATAGAATATTCAAAAATCACAGTATGAGTAGTTGAGAGAGAAAGTGTATTTATATTTTCCGGAACAGTCTATAATATTTGAATATTTCACTAGACGTTTCTCGAATTACTATCGTTTAGCAAAATAATTCCTGCTGATAAACCTAGCCTCATCTTTTAAAGTATCCCAGGTCCCCTCCGAGGTCTATAAGTAATAGTATGACGAAAGGAATAATATGTTTGAAAGAGTCGGTGAATGCCAAAAATAAACCCAACAGCAGGATATAATTTCTCACTCATGTTAGGCATTGGGAGAGGGAAATAAACAAATCGCTAGAACTACGGAGTGTATCGAAAAGTAGTTATAAACATTCGATGCGTTATTACGCATAAACTACTGTATATATTTTTAGCGTGTAAGCGCCATTTGCTTTGTTTACATGTCAAAAATGATTATTCGGTTCATTCATTTCCGTTGATAAAGTTGTATTCAAAATGTCGCGAATTGAATTTGAGACTAAAAGAAAATTCTGCACACTTGGTGCACCGAAAAGTGTTACTTACAACCAGATTGCGAAAAGAGTAAATGTTCACCCAGCAAGTGTAAAACGCATCATCGAAAAGGTTTGGTAAAGTGCTCCCTCAAGGATTTACTAGAAGTGGCCGGAAACCCGGCTCCAGCAACCCCGATTTGGACCAAAAAGTTGTGGATTATATTCAACGGAACAAATCTGCCTCTACTCGCGATCTAGCCAAGAAGTTCAGGACCAGCATCGGAATGATTCAACGAATCAAGCGCAGGAATGACTTGAAGACGTACAAAAAGCAGAAAGTGCCCAAACAAACTCCGGAACAAAAGTCTCGTGCCAAAACCAGGGCTCGAAAGCTGTACAGCTGCATTTTGGACAATGTCGACCGAGTGCATTTTGATGGATGACGAAACATACGTTAAAGAAGATTCAAGAACGCTACCGGGGCCGCAGTTTTATACTAAATCTGTTGAGGAACGTGTGCCAACCGCAGATACGACTGTTGCGATGGAGAAATTCGGTCAGAAGGTGCTCATTTGGCAAGCTATTTGCACATGTGGCTTGCGTTCTTCAATTTTCTATACAAAGGAACTATAAATGCTGAGATTTATCAAAAGAGAATGTTTGAAGAACAGGTTGCTATCATTGTATAGAAAGCACCAGTCCCCTCCTCTCTTCTGGCCAGATTTGGCATCGGCACGATTACGCCAAATCCACTCTACAGTGGCTGACGGAGAATAACATCAAGTTCGTAGAAAAGACATCAACCCACCAAACTGTCCCCAGTTGCGACCGATCGAACGCTATTGGGCAATAGTCAAGCGTATATTTAAGAAGGATGGTACAGTGTCCCAAAAACATGACCGATTTTAAGAAAAATTGGGCAGCGGCATCCAGGAAGTGCACAAAGGTCACTGTGCAGAATTTGATGGCAGGTGTCAAATCAAAGGTACGGGCATTCTACAGAAATGAACATGATGACTAGTTTTTCCGTTTGGATCTTTTGTAGACATGTTAAGCTATAATAAACTGAAATAGTATGTTAATTTTAACCATGTTTTCATGCCTATTTTATTATTTGGAAGTTTATAACTACTTTTCGATACACTCCTTAGATCAAGCAATTGGTCGTATATGAGCACGATCGATCACACATTCTTTTGCCAATCAAGAGGGTTCCGTCCCTTGCCTAGCCTGCACTGGGAAGTATGGTAAAGATTATGGGCCTGATCGGATACTACCGCTCAAATGTCCTCCGCTCGTTTTCAACTGGCATCTTTCAATTTTACAGCATGCCGTACTCTAACGGAACTATCAATACTTCCTCTTTATTTCTCTTCGATCTATTACGGTCCAACGTATGTCTGTTTATTGTGAGGAAGTAAAATTTTGATAATACTACAGGGTGCGGCAGAAAACAATGCGAAAATTGGTTCTATTTCTTTTCAAATCCCATTTTCAACAAATTCAAGCAATAATATCAACATTTTCGGAGTGTAGTTATCTTTATAAAGTCCTTTTAATCAAATTTATTCAATGTGTCTTCCATTTTTATTAATAACATCCTCGAGCCGCCACCGGAAACCAGAGCCTGCCTTTCGGAAGTTCCAGAGCACGTTCTTCCGACATTGACTGCCATGTGCGTGGAATGGTTGATTTCAGAGTTTTCACACTAGGGTGTGATGTTTTGCAGGCTCGTGTTTCAACATATACCCAAATAGAATAATCCAAAGGATTAAGATTTGGACTGCTAGGAGACCACAAATCCTTCGGCCAAAACTTCATGTTATCGTTCTATCAATGTTGGGATCGATTGGACGTGTGACACGGCGCTCCATCCTTCTGTAGGACAACGTTTTGGTCCTCGAGAAGTTGGCCTTCACCCAGGGAAGCACTTGGTCCTTAAAATACCGATATACACTTCGGTTTTGATTTTTGACGCCATCACATAAATGAAAACAGGCGGCATTTTCAAACCGTTGGACGCCACCAAGCCAAACATCATGACACCAGCCGGATAGTTGGTTTAAAATTTGAATTTCACTTTTTCCGGAACGTTCTCCATTTTCTGCGGTGAAATGAACCGGTTCGTGCGGCTATTGGCCACAGCATCGATGCTGAAAAGCTTTTCGTCGGAGAACAGGATTATCATTTTTTTCCTTCTTCAACAAGGATAAGCAATCTCTTGGGACGAGTCACTCGTAGTTCCTTGACCCGGTCCGTAATCAAGTGGCGTTTCACTCTGGCTCTGGAAGATGCATGCAGGTCATCTTTGATGATTCTCCGCATGGATTTCTCCAAAATATTGGCTTCCTTTGCAAGTATTCATATGGAACGCACCGGGTTGCAAGCAATTTTTGCACGGACCGATTTGATCACGTTTGGCGTGCGTGCAAAGCGAGGACGTCCGCTTCTCGGCTTCCGCTGCTTAGAACCATCATTCAGGGACTTTTTTATGCGGTAAACTGTTGCCAAATGGCACCCTACCACCTTGGCAATCTCTTTCGGCCTCTTCTGGGCAGGTAACAAACTGGTAATCACTTCTTTCGCGAACATTTTGACGAATTTGCAATAGAACAAATAGAATTTTTAGATGCAGCACTTGAAAGTAATTATAAACAAATACACTTTCGACAGAAATTAGTCACTAGCTACACGAATTAACCCAATACTCAAGTTTGAACATTGTCGCATTATTTTCTGCCGCACCCTGTATCATTGTGCTTGCCACACACTGTATGATTGGATGCTTTGAAAAGGCAAATAAAGCACTTAATTAATAGCTTGTCTTTTAACGGATTTGTTGATGTTTTCGACGTATTGGATCCCTAATCACACTTTATACCACCGTACTGTATGTTGAAAATAGTTGAACATGGTATAACATGGCCGTAGGAACGCAAAGAGAATGTCGACAAAGAGAGTCTCCCAATGTTACTTAGGACCTAATGCATTGTTTTGCTTGAATTAAGAACTATTTTAGGAAGTACAATACAAAAAGAACACGCATTTGAGGACAAGCGGTGCCCTGTTGTTTTGTACAAAACTTAGTAGAAGAAAAAGAAGTTATTTGATATTCCGCAGAGTCTATATCCAGAACCAATAAAATTTACAAATTTTCACTAACCAACAATTCATCCAATCCCACATGGCTCTAATAAACAATGTGTTGAAACATGGTAAAACCATGTCATGTTTACATCCGCAAAATTCCTTTGTTCAAACTTGACCCACAAAACTAACAACCCTCCAGTGTTATTAAGACATTCCGGTAAAATAAACAACTTTCACAACAACCAATTCGTTAAACTGCTTACTCCTGCCCTTTCCCAGTAAAAAAAAATCAGACACAAACTTCTCATTGCCATTCCGCTTCTAGCCTCGAACATCGTCTTCGGGAAGGCACTTACTTTGATAGACAGAACCCACTCAACAAAGGTGAACACCAGCCGAATGAAGAACTGCTTATTGCCACGAAGGCGAACCAACTCATGGAGCCTTCGGTCCTACGGCTATAACCCGTAGAAAAACATACATGCACATACGGCGCACCACACCAGTCGGTCTTGTAGTGTAATCTTTTATTCTAGTACCATCACTTTCCCCAAATCAAGTCTGTTTACCCTTCAACATATTTCCTGCCTCAAATCCAGGAAATGGAACCACTGCAGCAGAAGTTCTAGCTCAAGCCCCATCAGGCACAGCAGGTAGAGCTTGTTCTATTAGAACACGACTTGCCTGGCAGAGCAAATGAATATTCGTCATTTTTCATCCTATCAAGCGCTGTGCACTCGCAAAGCATTCTCTAACTGGGAGAGTGTTAGTTTTTCACCTTCCGGCAGATGATGATGATGAAAATTTTGAAGACGACAAGACAAGGACGTCGACGTCGACGACGATGATGATGGGAAGTTATTTTAGAAAGCGTTGATTTGCACTGGTTTCATTTCGCAGAATTTGAAATGCCTTGAGTAACTCAGGAAAAGTTCCTCCGAAATGGGAAACGTGATGTTTCAAGTGTCTTTTCTCAAACCGAGTTTTCCGGGCTGCCTGAAGAGAGGGCGATGTAACGTATTACGTTCGGGATCCCAGTCAGGAGTGGAGCAGAAGTGAACAATTTATTGCGCTTCATTTCCTTGTGAAAATATATATCCTCGTTTTAATTTCGTTTGCGTAAATGCTTCTTCCGGGTTTGTTTTATGCTGGTGTGTGGGTGTGGCTGTGTTTGAGTGGATGTGTGCTGTTTGTTTCTAAATCTCTCTTTCAAAATCTAGGAGAGTGGTGTTTTTAAACACTGCCAAGAATGCTTTTAAAATTTCGGTTTTGTGTTGCATTCCGAATATAGTGTTATTTTGTTTTTCAATAAAAAAAACATATCAATTAATTCTCCACGCATTACAACAGCGAGCTTACGTACGAATCACCAATTATCAGCCACGCGAACAGTTAAAATTCAAAAGCATTCGATCCCATACATTAATGATAAATTAAAACATGCAACAATTTCTCCTCGTTCACACCTCATTAAGTATGAAATGATTTGAGGGCTTCTCTAGTCTTGTTGACTGCCAAACCAAGCTTCACTGTTCAACTGTTTAGATTAACTTTGTATGATCTCACGATTTTTTTTTCGCTAGATATGGATAAGAGGACAGTTTTGAAATTGAAAATGGTGAGTGTGCACAAAGCTCCAGTAGGGATGTAATACCAATGAAAACGAAGAAGAAGCATTATTCACGCTCGTTTTATAAACAAACAAAAAAAAAAGCAAAGAACGGAATCAAGTGCAGCATTTTATGTGTTATCGAGCATAATGGAAAGCATTTACGGCAATTGCCTTTCGTTGCCACTGACGTTTCCATTGTTGTGATAAAAATTATAAATTTTAATTGGATGCATTCAACTATTCAAATTCGTTCGATGGGAACGAAGTACTTGTTGCTAAAATAAATGATGATTTTGATTATCATGTCAACAAAAATGCGCTCGTAAAAATCTGAAAACGGTAAACTTCTGGCACGATAAAAATAATACATTACCATTGAATTAAGCGCACCCATAGTTGTTTGAAATGATTGACATAACAATGCTCAATATCATCATCTGGCAAACCGGGGCCACCCAGTGTAACCATGGCGAAACAACTCTTTCACACCAGCATTCGTTCGAAACTCGCATCACTTCCGGAAATTTTAGGTGTGCAGAATAAATTCCGCACCCAGTCCAACAATCTGGGTGCAAAAAGGCCTTCTAATCCGAAACCGTGGAAGAACGAAAAGTTCCCTGATGTACAGAAATCTCCCAAATAGCGTTTCGAATGCTCTCGATTCAATTAAGTCAAAAATTGCCTCCACCCAACACCACATCATTCGGTCGATTCCTGTACAGCGAGAAGGCTGCTCCAATGTTTCACCCTGATCGCATTTAGAAATTCCAAATGATTTCCATCCCCTCCATGATTGCATACTTTGTTTAGTTAGAGCCCGGTAGACTGCACCGCTGGCACTGATGATGGTAACAACCGGAACTATTGAACCGATGATCACAGGACTGCCCCGCTTCGCAGTGTCTACACCCGTTTAGATAGAACGCATTTCCATGAATAGAAAATGTTTTATCGTGCTCGTTGCAAAGCTTTCCACCTCATTCGGCATCGAACCGAAAGCGGACTGGACACCACCACCCACCCGTCAGTAATACCGCAAACAAAAATAGAAACTATTTCCAATGGGAACAAGGGCTAGGCCTTGATTCACTGCTACGAAGAATTTAAATACATTTGAATAATTTGATTATTAAATCATTTGAAAAGAGGATGAAATTGATTTCGAGCTGAAACATTTCTACTCTCCGACGATTTGTTGGGTTGCCAATGGATGTAAATAGTTACAGTTGGTAGGTGGAAGGGGGTAGTGAAATTGTTGGAAATGAATGGAAATAGTAGAAAAGGGTGGGTTGCAGATTATACGAACATATCTAAGAAATGCAGTTTAAAATACAATGAGATTAAGTAGAAGATGAACAAGAATAAAAATTCTAATCAACCATTCTCATCCATTAAGGTTCAATCTCAGCCCGTTCTTTGCACTCGTAATGTTCCCATCCTTTTTCTAGATCTAAAGACTGTATTCGATAAGATTTGGACACACGCAATTGTTTGTAACTTTTTAGCGTGTGGGTAAAAATGATTGAAATTTTAACTGAATGTATTTCATTGTGTTGTGTCAATTATGTAATAGGTTTCGTGAAAATCGGTCGAGTGATTTCAGTGATGGCTTCGAATGAAGAAATAGTGCGCCAATAAATTTTGGGCACTCACTTCGAAAACCCAAACGCTTCTCATCGATGGATCGGAAAACAGCTTGGAATCGCACATTCAACCGTATCTCATGTGATCAAAACGTTCAATGACCGTAAGACAACCAAGCGAAAAAATGGTAGGTGCAAAAAACGTGGCACATCAAATCCGAAGAAGGCCAGGATGGTAATGAACCAATTTAAGCGTTATCCCAACATTTCGATCAGGGATGTTGCGAAAAAGGCGAAAGTTTCAGTTTGTTTTGAGCAGAAAACAATGAAACGTTCTGGATTACATGTGTACAAGGTCCAGAAGGCACCGAACCGGAGCGATAAACAGAACTCGGTGGCCAAAACTCGTGCAAGAAAACTGTACAAGGAGTGGCTCACAAAACCGTTCTGCATTGTGATGGACGATGAGACCTACATTAAAGCAGACACCAAACAAATGCCAGGACAGGAACACTACGTCGCAACCTCTAAGTTGGCCGTTCCGAAGAGTGTACCGAAGAAAAAACTGTCGAAATTCACCAAAAAATTCCTTGTCTGGCAAGCGATCTGCGGATGTGGCAAAATGAGTCCGCCCTTCATCACCTCTGGGATCGTCAACGGATAAATCTACAAGGACGAATGCCTCCAAAAACGACTTCTGCCCTTCTCGAGCTCTCACCATGGCCCGACACTGTTTTGGCCGGATTTGGCATCTTGCCACTATGCCCGTCTTAGACTGGTACAACGATAATAATGTAGTTTTTGTACCAAAAGACGTCAACCCTCCAAACACTCCGGAACTTCGCCCAATTGAAAAATTTTGGGCAATCATGAAGGCAAAGCTCGTTAAAACTCCAAAACTGATAGAAAATGAACTTGAACTAAAGAAAGTGTGGTTAAAAGTAAGTAAGCAAGTCGGTCCTATCATTGCCCAAAATTTGATGAAAGGGGACAAAGCAAAGATGCGGGCATTTGGGTTGGGAGAAGAAGTTCAATAAACCAATGATGTCAAACCGTTCAATGCCATCAGCTCGTTTTCAAACTTGTATCTTTCAATTTCAAAGCCTACCGTTATCCTATACGGAACTGTCAATACACATACTCTTCATTTCTTCGTTCTAGCAATAAATTACCGTCCACTCCTAGCGCTTCGCATGGGGATGAGAAATTATGTGCATCTGACAAATTTCATCAAAGATCGTTACTCTGCGTATGGGAGAATACAATAAACAACAATCAAAGTGTTTAAAGGGATTGCAAGATATGGCAGAAACTAATGGAATATATCATGTAAATTTGGGCCAGATAACGCCTAAATCTAGTCTGTTGTATGAAAGACTGCAAATATAGTTGTATGGCGCATGAAAGATTGCAAACAATTCCGTTGTTTATGCCTCCTTTCGTTTGGAATTAAACCAGGCCTGTTAGCGGTTATCTGATGTAATAATAGTGACTTTAGTGACCAAATTGTGACTTAGAGGCTATAAAAAAGTAATCAAATATTGACTTAGAGGTAGTTAACAATTATTTACAATTGACTTTATTCAGTGGTTGCTATTTGTTTGAATTCCTACCACAGAAACCTTGACTTTTTTTCTTGAACATGTTCGGCAGCTCGCTTTTGCAAAGACTGTTACTTTCGCACAGTTGACACTCCCTCTATCATTGCTTGTGCCAATTCCACTTTCGTCATATTATGGTTCTTTAATGGTTTTTTAATGGTGCGTGTTTGCTTCCATAAACAATGTGACATTATAGAAAATCGGGAATAACGATTAACACATTTATGAGAACGTACTTATCAGCATTTTACCTTTTCTCGAACTCGTTCCTGCAAAGAATCATCAATTTCTCTTCTTTCTTTTCTATCTACGACTCTAAGTTATTCATTTGTAGCTTATTTTGCTCTCATTCTCGTTTTTCTTCTCTTTCGTCCTTCTTTTCAGTATTTGGTGTTCCAAATATTGCTTATATTTACCATATACTTTGTTATCCATCATCGATTGTTATTTGGGGATAGGAACTAGATGTGGCTCATTTCCGAATAACACCAATCACCATCAACGAAAGTTGTTGTCAAAAATCCTCGCTCAACCTCAGTATTTCTATGAGTTTCCGTCAAAGCTGCAATTACAACGGCCGATACCAACGGATATTTAATTTTACCTCTAGTTGTCGTCATGCTAATGAACTGATCCCAATAGCCCGCACGGTCTTGCATATCTATTTCATTTGATTTGAGCAGGTTCTACTCATCCATTAACAAGTCCGTTTTAATTTCTAACGGATTTGACTTCGCGAACTGGAGAATGTCGTTAAAACTACGACTAGATTTCTAGACTAGAAATCAGAAGAAAAATTAGTATTTTCCATTTAATTCCAACTACCTTTGCTTATCTTGACAGATACGCGTATTTCGTCTACAATGTGCAGACTTCTTCAGTGTCTCGTACTAATTACTCGACTGAAAGAAAACCTTCGCCACTTGCCGTATATATATTATTTTGTAAAATACAAAACGTTTGCCTATCATTATTTTGTTTATATCGTTGCGTTTGGGTAGTAAGTTGAAGAGCCATGTGTAACCAGAAATTAGAAGAAGAATTAGTACGAGACACTGAAGAAGTCTGCACATTGTAGACGAAATACGCGTATCTGTCGAAGATAAGCAAAGGTAGTTGGAATTAAATGGAAGATACTAATTCTTCTTCTAATTTCTAGTTACAGGTATTCCACTAAACAGCTCAAACTCTCTAGGATTCATGTGTAACCGTTGTCTTGGTCTTTGTTTAGTAGATTTGTTTTTTGTTGTTTGTTTATTTCTAAGCCTTCTGCGACGTCTAATTTCCAGGGTGTAGTCCGTAATATAGTGATGTCATTCGCCGTTATGTCGTGATTTTCCGTGAAGATGTGTTCTGCGACTATCGATTTAAAGTTATGTTAAATTCCTTTCTCGTTCTGTTTGACAGCCCTAGCCACCTCCACTAGATGCTCTTCAAACCTTGTTGCCAAGAGTCTCTTTGTTTGACCAACACATATTTTGCTGAAGAATTTGTACAACAGCTACAGTCATCAGGTCATATAAATGATAATGAAGTAATGGTATCTTTCGACATCACAGCCCTTTTCCCTAGCGTACCGATCAAGCACGCAATTAACCTTCTAGAAGATTGGCTTTTGAAACAAAGGGATGACACAACATGGAAGCAAAAAGTGTGAATGTAGCTGACTCGACTCGAAGCAAAGGTAGTTGGAATTAAATGGAATATACTAATTTTTCTTCTGATTTCTAGTTACAGGTATTCCACTAAACTGCTCAAACTCTCAAAGATTCAGTGATTTAATGTGTTTTAGCTTTATACAAGAAGCTTAACTTGCCCTTTAATTTAGTCAACTCAGCCGTTATGCCATCCGCAACAATCAAATTTTCGTTAGGTAATAATTCAAATGTATCCTAAGGTAGTACTGCACCAGCAAGCAACACTTCCTCTATGCATGGTAACGCTATCACGAAAATTCTGTGTGTACGCTCAGTGTAAGCTACAACTCCGGAAATTTTCATGTTACTGGCATCAATGATAAAAGCAATACACTCCCACCTGATCTAGTACTTCTTACTGCTGCGAAAGATCAGTTTTCCAGTCCGCCGTCTAACTACCAACCAACTATTCATTTTCAAAACGATGAAACTTTAAACCCTTACCCAACGTCTGATGCATTTCCATTTTTCGCTCCGAAGCGCTCTTTTGCAGCAGTGTGTTCAGCGTGCTTCTGCAGGCATACGTGTTTTCCGCGGCATTGACGAACCCCTTGGAGGAAGAACCTGACTTAATGACAACCCAACAGCTGGGTGACGCAGAAACGCAGAATCCCTATCCTGTAGACGAATCCATGCTGCAAAACAACCCGATGACTTCAGAGCCTACTTTACCGCTTGAGTGTAATACAATCAATGAAAGTAAGAAAATTAACATTTATTGTCAAAATTTCAATAGAATGAAAAGTTCGGTAAAGGTAAACGAAATTTATATACGGGTTGCCGCTTGCAACTTTCCCGTTATTTTAGGCACGAAAACGAGTTGGGACAGCAGTATAAAAAAATGAGAAAGTGTTTGGCGATCGCTTTAACGTCTTTAGGGATGATCGCAACAAATCTTTATCCAATATCCATAAATGCAAGGAATTTGACTACGTTTGGGTCAAATCTTTTATTTTTGCGGCTGTGTACTTTCCTCCTGAATTTGCCAAAAAAGAATCATATCATGTTCGGAAACTCCTTATGGACTGACACAGAGGCCTGCACTTGGTCATCGTGCACTGTGAGTAATCAGGGTCAACGTCAACCTTTGAGAAAAGGCCGACTTCTGATCCTACTAAAACCCGGTTCCTGGTGTGCAACAAATCCGAAACACCCCCCCACTGTCCTATGGCATTACTTCGTGAAAGGCCTTGGACATTTGGCTAAATAGAACCATTTAGCTCCTACTTTACTTCTTGCCTCATCCATTTTGCTTTCACCTTAATTGGTTCAGCCATTCAGCTCCAATCCTTAACATTATCGAAATGAGTAGTCTCTGATGATGAATTTACCCTACTCCAACGGAGGATTCCCCGTCTGCTGATCTACCATACAATTACGGAGGGATCCCCGACGTTGGAACATCACCGGAGAGCGACAACAGGCTACTACACTCAACCACTCGCTTCGCACTCATGACTCGAATCCATGAGTCTTAACGTACTGTTCAACTTCACCCGGTTTCGCTTAGCCTGCACTGTGATCAAGCTGGACATCCGTATTTCAGTATCGATGATGATACAGTCACCAGTAGACGCCGCTTGTTACTGCTAGGTCCTTAGCTACTCGGCATGGTTCTGGCTACCGCATTGATATTTCACCGCCTTCGTACAGGCATAATCTACGTGGCTGTTGAAATTTAGCCGGTCGTCGATCATCACACTCAGATACTTCAGCACGCGCTTTGAGGCTATGGCTAGCCCTCCGATGACGATTTTTGCTCGTTGTACCATTTTGCAGTTGCTGACCATAAGCACTTCCGTTTTGTGGTGGGCTATCTGCAGCTTCGACCCCTGCGTCCAGTTTTCAATTATGCCGATTGTTTCGGTCGTCAGCATTTCTAATTGTTCCAGTGCTTCGCCTTTCACTGATAATACGATGTAATCCGCATAGCCAACGATCACTCCGCCTTTGGAAAGCTTCAGCGTCAGTACCCCATTGTACATCCCGTTCCGGCGTTTTGAGCCAAGGATAGAACCTTGTAGAAAATCCACCGTAATGTTCACCGATTTACCCCACGGAGGTCTCGTAGGTCAGCACCCGGTTCTGAAAGTAACTCTTCAGAGTTCTGCCAGGTAATCAGGGACCCTCAATCTGTGCAGCGACTCGGCAATGGCGCTATTGTAGGCGTTTTTAACGTCGATCGCTACGATCGCCTCTCCACTTCTGTATGGACGCCTTTACGGCTGCTCCGTATCCAATAAGCATATTGAGCTTTACGATGCTGGATCCCACGGGAACTTTCCTGGCTTCAACAACAACACTAATTTCTGTATTTTAACCTGTCCTGGAAATTGACATTTCTTTAGCACATCACAGAACATTTCCGGGGATGCCTGAATCGCCACTTTCAGAGCCAAGTTAGGAATTGTGCGTCGGGGAGGTCCATCGACGATAACCTTCAATTTTGCTGGTCCCGTTGGTACCTCTGCTGCCCCAATCCATAGCCCAAGCGTAGAAGTCTCCTCCGATGACGACCAGTCTTCTTCCGATTAGCTTTTCAGTCAGTGAAACTGCTCCATGGTCAACGGAGAAGGTGCATAGCAGCTGCATAGAAAAATCCCGTTGACTTAGGCCATCACGAACTCTTCGTATGAGCTGAACACCCCTGGCAGGATAATCTGCCCATAACTTCAATCGAAGGCAGTGCCAGCCAATCCGCCATCCAGTTTCCCAAAACAGACAGAGAGAGATCCCAAGTAGCACACCACGATCATTATTAGTTGCAGCAACTTGATTATGACTAACCAAGGCACATTTATGTTTTCTCAACTTAATGGCAACATGTGTGCTACTAGGGATAGAGAGAGATAGAGAGAGATAGAGAGAGAGAGGAGGACGGAGAGGGGGAGAGAGAGAGGGGGGGAGGGAGGGGGAGAGAGAGAGGGGGAGGGGGAGGAGAGGGAGGAGAGAGAGAGAGAGAGAGAGAGAGAGAGAGAGAGAGAGAGACGGAACTGAAGCCGCCATTTTAGATCCCTAAGTAAAGTCAGAAATCATTTTTTGGGCATCAAGACGTCTTCTGCTTTTCAAAAGTATTCATATTGCATGGTATTTGTCAGTATTTCCCGTTTTTCGAAATCAAATCGAGCCGTTATCTTTGTTTCTAAAATGGCATCAGACATCAATTTCCAGCCGTTGAACTCCGAATTACAAAATGGCATTGTACATCGATTTTCAGCCGTTCCTGACAAACAAAAAATTTGCATTTGTTGTAGGGTACTTGACAGTATTTCTTAATTTTGACGCAACAGAAGCCGCCATTTTGGATTCAAAAGTGGCGTCAGATATTATTTTTTTCTCCTTTATGTAACGTTCCAGTTTATTTTCCTGTTTTTCTACAACCGAAAGCCGTCATCTTGGATTCCACAATGGCGTCAGGTATAACGGCCTCCAGGTGGTGACCACCAGAACAACTTCCTAGATAGCCAGGATCTCGAGATACAGCTTGTACAATATATTTATATGAATAATTTTGTTCTAGACAGTAGCTTTCAATATGGGCCGGATCTCGAGATATTCCATGTTGGACACAATCAATACAAACACTGTGCTTGTCAGCTAGCGCCACCTACTGAACCCACGTACAATGGGCAAAAATCGACTCAAAATCCCATTAATTTAGACCGAGCAGTGTAGGAGTCCTAAAGAATAGCTTAAACAATAGAATGGTATAAGTCTTAACCACAGTTGGTGTCCCATTTTGCCCGATTCTCCCCTGATTTTGGATACAAACTAGCAATGTAATTATTACCGAAAAATTCAACTCAGTGCTACTACACCCAAGTGCACTGCAAATTTGCAAGAAAAGCTGGAAAATTAAATGGAACAAATTTTACTTTGATCGGATGCCAAGAGGTGGTCCATTTTACCAGATTTCCTCTAATACATACATACATACAAACCATGTGATTTTTTAGATTGGCGCCAGTAAAATTACTCTCACTTGCACTGTTCTTGTGTTAAAATTGTCCGGAGAATCGAATGGTGATGGTCTTGTTTAGGGTTCACCTCAAAAAATCAGCAACTCATAAAATCATAAACCATGCGGTTTTGAATATCAGCCAAGGATGACTTTTGTAAGCAGCTGGTAGCTACGCAAATAAGAAAAGCGACCGTAGATGATGCTGAAGCCAGATTCTGAAGGAAATGAAGACAAGGATATGTTGTAGAGCTAACTTTTGTAGTTGATGTCCATTTGAATAAGCTTTTTTTTTATACTGTATCTTATTGATGAGATGATTTTTTTCGAATGAATCTAGTGTTAAAATGACAATCTTCTAAGCCCCATCGCATATGACTTTCTTTTTCAAGTTTGAGGAGAAATCGGGTGAAATAGACCATTTTCTGAGCTCAATCTTAAACAAGACCACCACCATTCGATTCTCCGGACATTTCTACATAAGCACAGTGCAAGTAAGAGTAATATTTCTGGCGGCGATCTTCAAAACCGCATGGTATATTTAAGAATGAGGGGCATTCGGGTAAAATGCATCCGATCAAAAAAGATTTGTTTTATTTATTTCTCCAGCTTTTTCTGCAAATTTACAGAGCACTTGGGTTCAATATAGTTGCATCGAGTTAAATATTAGGGTAATAATTCTAGTTTGCATTAATTAAATTTTGGGTAATAATTCTAGTTTGCATTCAAAATGAGGGGCGAAATGGGCTAGATGGGACACCTACTGTGGTCAACCCTAAATGAAACCAACGCCATTCGATTCTCCAGACATTTCTACATAAGCACAGTGCAATTGAAAGTAATATTGCTAGGATCTTCAAACCCGCATGGTACATAAGTTAATTCAAGTATAAGGGGAAATTGGGTAAAATGGAACACTTCCTGGCATCCGATCACAGTAAGATTTATTTTATTCAATTTTCCAGCTTTTTTTCAAATTTGAAGGGCACTTGGGTTCAATATAGTTGCACCCAGTTGAATTTTTGGGTAATAATTAAAGTTTGCATTCAAAATAAGGGGAGAAATTTTCAAAATGGGAAACGCCATTGGATTTCCAGCTTTTTTTCATAAAATGAAGGACTAAATTAATTTGATTTTTGGTCCATTTCTGTGGGAGGGGGGGGATTTTTGGTCCTACTGTGCAACGGATGAGACCACTACAAGGGAGCCCTTTTCCTTCCCAATAAATTTCCCCAAGGCACCAACCATCTATAAGGTGAAAATCACAATAAAAATTATATTGATTTCATCAGCTGCGTGCGCTTGAATCCTGATGGGTGAAATTGCAGTATCCGCTCCAACCCACTTCCAGACAGTGGTGCCACTTTGAAAAGTGTGAAATCATTCTACAAAACTAAGCAGCACTTCAAAATGGAATAATTTTCTGATTTAAAACTGCCACATGTTCTCCATGTGCTTCCGATTTTCAGTGGAACGTTAAAGTAGCTTTTCTTGAATATAAGATAAAAATACTAATAAAAAAGGTTAAGATCCCATACGAAGCTTCAAGTGGATAGCCATCAAACTAAACGATTCATTTAGTATCTGAAACTTTTCAAGGATGGTTTTTGGAACATTTTCAGCCATAATGTATAATGCAAACTCGCAAATTCGATTTTTTTCATAGCGACATAGCCTACTGTGACAAGCAACAGAATGAGCACAATATAAACTGACTGGCTGTCCGACAGAATCTTCATCACCGTTGTCGGTTTTATAGTCAAATTCTGATGGCAATAAGTGAACCCAGTTTTAATGGAATGAAATGGTGATTTGATAAGTAATTGTTAAGGAACTGGTTTTCCGATTCAGATGAAAATCGTTCCAATCTGGTTTGACCCCTGTAATTATTTCTACTCGTCCACGCCGTGACATCTTTGAATCTCAGTTGACGGTGACGCGCGCATAATTTGGTAACCGTACGTGACATTTGAGAAATTTATCGTAATTGAAGGGTTGAATGGTGTTGATTTTGTTTCAAAAGTTGAGCTTGAGGAAACTGCTGACTGTGCCGCGTGAGATAGCCTGAGCTCTGATTTCACGTCAAGCGTGGCTAAATTGAATATTTGAATAATAAATTAGGAGACGCGTTGCTAGGGTGACAACGAGCTCAAGGGTTGACATTTAATGAGAGAAAAAATGAAACTTTGAAAGGATACATGTTCTGCGTGACTTGTCCATTGCATTTAATTGAGAAAAATATGCGTAATAGATATTGAAATTTGATTATTTAAATTTGATGCTGCAAGGGTACAGAGGCGAAGTGGTGTGATCCCGTTTATTGAAATTTTGCTGCCTCAGCAGGCTTCCCTAAGATTCCCTTCAGGATTTATCAACGTACTGTTATTTATAATGTATGACAACCCAGAGCCATCAGACTGTTTATTTAACGTCAATTTTTCGATAAACACAGATAGACTGAAATCCTTAGATCTGCATTATCTATTCAACAAGAAACAAAACACAACTGTAGCATGTTGTCCAAGATCAAACAAAAACAAATAAATCCAGCTTCCTCACACGGTCCCGGAAAAAAAGGATTTACGTCCCGTTTAGAGGATTGTATCTGCAGCACAACTACCAAAAAGAGTGTTCCCTCTGAATCTGATATAAGCTTCCTTACGGCAGGGGAAAAGAAGCAAGAGGTAGAAATAAGCCCCTAGGAGAGATATATTTGACTAGATAAGATCCTATCGGAATAAACACGAGCAAACAAGAAGTGAAAAGTCTATTTATCTGCTCAAAATAGGAACAGCAACGCACCACCGGGGACAGTTTCACATTGTAGCAAAATATGTATGTGCCATAGAATGAGGCGGCAACAGTGCGTTGTTTTCACTTATATCCAGTTTTGAATGTCAATATTATGCTAATCAGAGCTCATAAAAACAGTTAGAACTTCAACATGTAATCTGAATATAAAGAGTGAGGTTTCCTGATTGTCTCATATATTAAGCTGTAACAAGCTGGAATGTTCTGAATTTCAGAGAATTTTTTGGTAGCCAAAAATAAATCAAATATTCAACAGCAAACATTTCTGAACCCGTTCGACCTTCATCTGTTGCTAAAATATCGCCACAGGATCAACATAACAACATACATCTAACTTCTCTTGCAACACAAACAGACAACTATCTCAATGACCTGCTGGCAAGCGCTAATTTACCGTACACACATGTGAGTGCATTCCCCAGGACAACGGTATAAACCTTGTCGGACAGACTTTCTCTCGTGTTTAATTAATAATTTAAACTTTGAAATGGTATGTTTAGTATAATTTGTGTCTTATTTAGCTTTCTGAACTCTATCTCTGTTGACCACGGCGGCGCGACGACACATGCACATCGGAAGTCCTTTAGTAGCCGCCCGAGACATGTTTTGTTTACACACGCTCACGTACTCCGACTCATCGAAAACTCAAACAACAACTACCAACTAGCGGGTTATGTGTGCTTACGGAGCGGAGAAACAAAAAACACGATTGCAATCTGGCAAACCGGGAGGTTTCGTGTGTAATTTTATACTTTGGATGCACCTTTATCACGATACCGGGTGACAGCCGCACCACCACCTGTGAATGTGAGACACCGCCGTACGGCCATACTTCTGATCGTTTGGCAGTAGCGGAAACCCAGCTAAGGAGCATTCCTCCCGGATAGCGACTGTGTACCCACCGACCAGAACGGGTTCAATTAGGAAAATTATTTTGTTTTCGTTTTTATCGCTGATTCGCACACTCGTCTAATCCGGTTGAAAAGTTTCCTCCCAAATGTAGTGCAATGTTTGCACGGTGATACCCGATGGAGCATTTCAGGAGTGAGGGGGTGGGAACAATGCTGGTGTGAGGTACAAATTTGGTATTTGTTCTATGGGAGAAGGTGAAATTGTTGAGCATCATACAGAGGGGTGCTCAAATTGATAATGGTTGGAAATGGATTTGAACATAGTTTGTTCACATACGTCCTGAAGACCCAATCATGAGCATGAGTATGAGCATGTTTGCCACCCGTGGTTTACTACTCCGTGATTGATCGAAGTTAGCTAAAGTTGCATAGAGAACCAACAGAATGTTACTTGGGTGAAGTTCATCAATCTCAATGTGCAACTCCTGGTGACATCATTTCTAGGATCAATGACGGCGTCGCACATTTCCTAGGAAAAGGAAGGAATTTTAGTTTGATACTTGTTGCTACTTAAGACTGTTAATACTACTGCACCCCACGAGTATCGCAGAAAAGGAAAATAATAGCAGGAGGTTTTTTTGTGTAGATTTCATCTTGATAGTAGCTATTGAGACTGCTTAGGTGTATTTTAAACGAAAGAGTTATTCACTTTCACTTTTTTTTTTAAACACTATTTTTAAAAAAAACTTTTTTTTTTTGAGCGTATTAGTAGAACGATTGTGATTGGGAAACTAGGAGAATTTAAAATTTAACACTTCATTTGATCACTATTTAAAAATAAAAAATTAAACCTTGAAACACTTTTTTAAATTTTTGCTAGTACTCGCGAGCAAATTCCATTTAATTCCACTATGAGCTTATCTTTTGACAGATAGGCCTATTTCGTCTGCTACTTACAGACTTCTTCAGTGTCGGGTGCTCGTCACTGATGAGCGGAAATGGAGTCGAAAGAACAGCTCGTGCGTGATAAAATCTTGCGCATTCATCACGAGAACAAGGATCTCTCGCATCGTTCCATCGCTAAAACGTTGGGAATCGCGAATTCCACGGTGTCGCGAGTGATTAAGCGGTTCGAGGAACGGTTGACCACCGATCGGAAGCCCAGAAGTGAAGGAAAAAGTATTCCGTACAACACCAAAAATCACAACCACGTAGTTGGGGCATTCAACCTAAATCCGAACGCCTCCGTTCGGGATGTGGCTAAGAAGCTGCACCTAAGCCGAAGTTTTGTCCAGAAGGCCAAAACTAAGGCTGGGCTTCGAACGTTCAAGGTACAAAAGGCCCCTAATCGCGACGAGAAGCAGAACAAGTCCGCCAAAACCCGTGCCAGGAAGTTGTACCTCAACATGCTGACGAAAGTTGAATGCTGCATCATGGACGACGAAACATATGTGAAGGCCGACTTCAAACAGATCCCCGGCAACCTGTTTTTCACGGCCAAGGATAAGTTCAGCGTTCCGGAGCATGTCCGCACTCAGAAGATGTCCAAATTTGCGAAGAAATTCCTGGTTTGGCAAGCCATCTGCACGTGCGGGAAGCGGAGTGCACCTTTCGTGACCCAGGACACGATGAACGGACAGGTGTACATAAAGAGTGCCTCCAGAAGCGGCTGCTTCCTCTCCTGAAGGCCCACAACGTCCCAACAATCTTCTGGCCGGATTTGGCCTCATGCCACCTACCCAAGGACGTGCTGAAGTGGTATGCGGACAATAAGGTCAATTTCGTGCCGAAAATGTTCAACCCTCCCAACACTCCGGAGCTCCGCCCCATCGAGAAGTACTGGGCGATTATGAAGCAGCACCTTCTTAAACGACCTAAGGTAGTGAAGACAGTCGAGGAACTGAAGAAAGTATGGGTTTACATGCAAAAAACGGTTGATTCACAGGTTGTGCAGAATCTTATGGCCGGGGTTAAGGCCAAGGTGCGGGCATTTGCGTATGGACTGTAAATAAAATACGAGTAAAATGGTAAAATGAAGTTTAATAGTTATTTCTCAATCCCTGAAAATTTGATGGCAATCGGATGAAAACTCGAATTTTGCGAATCAATTTTGTGTGTGGCAATTTCATCGTGGACACCCTTTACTTAACCTACCAGGTGATGCGATGTCAGGTAGCGTGCCCTGTAGGTACCGATTGATAGACTCGCTAAAGCGATCGTCGAGAATTTTTATCTCAGCCAGACGGTGGACCTCTGATAGTCTTGTCCTCGGAGGGGTGTTCAGGATCATCCTGGGGAACTTATTTTGAACACGGTCAACCTTCAGGTGATGTGCTTTTGCACAACTCTCCCAGATTGGCAAGCCGTACTCGATGACTGGAAGTATGATTTGCTTGTAGACAGCAAGCTTGTTCTTCAGGTATAATCTAGACCTTCAGTTGATCAATGGGTACAGTAGCTTCAACAGAACGTTACACTTTGTGACAGTTTTGTCAACCTGTTCCCTGAAAATAAGCTTGCTGTCTATTGTAACGCCAAGATAGACATCTGATTTGGTCCATTCCACCGTTGTGTTGTTTAGGCTAATTTTACAATCCTCAGGCGGAACAACTTTGGGAGTTGGAATGTGGATATAGGATGACCTGGGTCTTCGCAGCGTTGATACAGATCTTCCATTCGGTGAAGTATTCTGACAGAACATTCAGGCTTCGCTGCAGTTTCACTGTAAGCGCTCTTTTTACCCTACCATTGTGGACGACTGCGGTATCATCGGCGAACAGCGACAGAGATCCATTTTCAGGGAGCGGGGGTATGTCCGAGGTGAATAGGTTGAACAGAAGTGGACCTAGTATACTTCCCTGCGGAACACCGGCGGAAATCTCCTGTGCATCGGAAACTGCACCTTGCAGTGAAACACGGAATGTCCTGTCCGTCAGATAATTTTTAATTATCTTCAACAGGAAGATAGAAAGATTGTATCTCTTTAGCTTATACATCAGGCCATCGTGCCACATGTAATCAGCGGCCTTCTCGATATCAAGAAGTGCCATGGCAAATGATTTCGCAACAGACTTGTTCCGCTTGAAAATGTTGGTTACTTGGTTATGTTGGTGCACTGTTGAGCGACCACGTCGGAATGCGAACTGCTCGTCGAGCAAGATGTTAAGCTCGTCGGCAGACGATGGATCGCTTTCTCAAACAGATTTGATACTCCTGAGAGAAGGCTGATGGGCCTATAGCTCTTGGAACACGAAGGATCTTTCCCAGGTTTCTGGATGGAGATGACTTTGGCTGACTTCCAACACGTGGGGAAGTCGGAGGCATTGGTTGAAAACCATCGCCAGATGGTTATAGAACTGGGGGCTCGATTGCTTGACCTCCAATTTCATTATGTTATCGAGACCTGAGGCCTTCATGTTCTTTGAGCCTTTGATATAAGTCAACAATTCATCAGCTGAGGTCTCCAACTCCTCTGTGAAGTCGTTGGGGCTTAAATGGATGTTAGTAATAAGCGCGCTAACGGCAGCTTCGTGTGGACTGACGATGTTTTGTCCGAGATTATGGGAGCTGACGAAGTGTTGACTTATCTCAGCAGCCTTTTCTGCAGGAGTTATCAATCGATCCTTAGATCCATTGCTGTCTAATGGGATCAACGGTGGAACGGGACTTGGCTTAGTTTTTAAAATTTTGGTCAACTTCCAGAACGGCCTTGCACAATCTGGGAGAGAGCGAATCTTGTCGGCAAAATTGTTATTTCTAAGGTCCACTATTCTGGCCTTAATAATTTTAGTCAGTTTCGATTACCGTGACTTTTTAGCGTTAGCAAACCAGTTCGCTGGTATTGCCTTCGAATGGCGTTGCGCAATTGTATCAGTTCTTTAGTGGGTCTATCAATGGATACAGAGTTGCTCACCTGATCAATCACCGGTACATGTTGCTCCCGGGCCTGGGAGATCGCTTGGTCATTGACGGAAACATCGGCACCACCGCCTGTTTGAGCAACGACTGCTCGCCAGTGAACCCTCCAGGGTGCTTGCTGTTGCCAACTGCGTTCGTATAGCTACTGTACAGCTCTACGACTGCCGAAATACTAAAGCAAAATGTGAAGGTGTACCCCTTTTATAACCTTGCCTAGGAGACGTTCGTTACTTAAATATGAAATCTGATCTAGGAAGTACAGATAAAATACAGGTAAATTTACGCTAAAAAATCGACATTATAAGACATCACCTTATATATTTGTTCAATGTTAAAAATCAACAGTTTTCATTATTTGAATCGACGCATAGAAATATTTCCGATTGATTGGTGCAAACATTAGGAAAATGTTTGGAGAACCGACCACATTTTGTGACGGTCGCAATAGATATTTTTTTAAACTGTACCCCAGTATAGAAAACAAAGACGTAGTCCTACTTCAAAAAAAAAACTCGATAAAAATCGAATTTAAAGAAAAGAATAGACCCCGACAGCTTGTGAAAGCTCCAAGGTAAGAAGTAAATTAATTGTTATATTGTTTCATTACTTAGCTAGAAAAAAAATTTTACATACATATGTTTTATGCTTGTTTATGCGACATTCCTCAAAGAACAATTGAGAGAATTTTTCCAATTACCACAGCCAAAACACTTAGCATGTAATTTTAATATTCAATTAAAATTATTAAAAATGTTACGGCTTGCAATGTCTCGGTTTCGATTGTGAGGCGTTCATTGGAGGATATGCCTATGAGCTGAAACTGCTTGTGAAGGAGTTCCACAAATTAAAAACCAGCTTAAAAAACTCTCTTCCGTTCAAGTGTCATAGTTGTAGTTCCTTTCGTTACACGTTCAAGGAGTTGAAGTTCCACATCGAAAACCTTCATCAACAATCTTTTTTTTCTTGTGCCAGCATTCCCGACTTTCATTTCCAGAATATGTATGTTAGCGATCGCGAAGAAAAGCAATCAACAATGCTTAATTCATTATAATCAGCTATGAGGCAGAAGCTGGAAGATAGTGTTTCAGCAGCTGTTACAAGATTCTGATGCTTAAGACTGTATTCGATGAAATTTGGACACCCACAAATTTGTGGGTGAAAATTATTGAAATTTTAACTGAATGTATTTCATTGTGTTGTGTAAAATTTTGTAATGAGTTTCGTGAAAATCGGTCGAGTGATTTCAGTGATGGCTTCGAATGAAGAAATAGTGCGCCAACAAATTTTGGGCACTCACTTCGAAAACCCAAACGCTTCTCATCGATGGATCGAAAAACAGCTCGGAATCGCACATTCAACCGTATCTCATGTGATCAAAACGTTCAAGGAACGTAAGACAACCAAGCGGAAAAATGGTAGTGGCAAAACACGTGACACATCAAATCTGGAGAAGGCCAGGATGGTATTGAACCAATTCAAGCGTTATCCCAACATTTCAATCAGGGATGTTGTGGAAAAGGCGAAAGTTTCAGTTTGTTTTGTGCAGAAAACAATGAAACGTTCTGGATTACATGTGTACAAGGTCCAGAAGACACCGAACCGGAGCAATAAACAGAACTCGGTGGCCAAAACTCGTGCAAGAATACTGTACTGGGAGTGGCTCACAAAACCGTTCTGCATTGTGATGGACGATGAAACCTACATTAAAGCCAACCCCAAACATATGTCAGGATAGGAACACTACGTCGCCACCTCTAAGTTGGCCGTTCCGGAGAGTGTACGGAAGAAGAAACTGTCGAAATTCGCCAAAAAAATCCTTGTCTGGCAAGCGATCTGCGGATGTGGCAAAATGAGTCAGCCCTTCATCACCTCTGGGACCATCAACGGACAAATTTTCAAGGACGAATGCCTCCAAAAACGACTTCTGCTCTTCTTGAGATCTCACGATGTCCCGACACTGTTTTGGCCGGATTTGGGCATCTTGCCACTATGCCCGGCCCGTCTTAGATTGGTACAAAGATAATAATGTAGTTTTTGTACCAAAAGACGTCAACCCTCCAAACGGAACTTCGCCCAATTGAAAAATTTAGGGCAATCATGAAGGTAAAGCTCGTTAAAACTCCAAAACTGATAGAAAATGAACTTGAACTAAAGAAAGTGTGGTTAAAAGTAAGTAAGCAAGTCGGTCCTATCATTGCCCAAAATTTGATGATAGGGGTCAAGGCAAAGGTGCGGGCATTTTGGTTGGGAGAAGAGGTTCAATAAACCAATGATCTCAAAACTTAACAATGTAGAAGTACTTTATTTCCAAATAGTTTGAAAAGAATCGGGCTCAACGAAAATTTTTGGTGACCTATTTTGTGTGTCCAAATAATGTGTCCCTCCCGGAACGAAAAATACAATATTTAATTCAGTTCATTTCAGAGCTGCTGAATGATTATCAACAAAAATGTTTGGAATTCATATTTTATTATATATGTATTATTGGTTTGTTTCATTTATCAATGTTTTATTTCAAAAATCGCAATCACATTACGGTTCTTCATTAGAAAAATTTTAAAATGGGTGTTTTTGAACCCATTCACTAAATATCCCTAGGTCTATAAATGGGTAAAAAGTACCCTTCGATCTTACGTTTACCGTTTTTCGCCAATAGTCAGTAAAAACATTTTATCCATATTACTTTGAAATAGGTAAATTTTTATCCGTCAATGGGCACCACAGTTGCTGCATACAAACCGATTTATAGGTACAGAAATTTCAGTTGCACCTCTCTACTTGCCATTGTCAAAATGACAGTATTACCCAGGCTACGCCAACAAGCGTTCCATGTTTCAGCTGGCAGTCTTTTGTGGAGGCACGTGGAGGCGTAAGATAGGAACTTGTGAGGACCCTCCTTGGAAGCAGTCAACTCTCCATTTGAAGCCCTCCATTTCATATAAGCTAGTAATTTAAAACTTACTATAAAATGCATGAAACTATAGCGATTCAAAAACAAAGAGTTGACTTATTGGACCACAAAAACGATTTAGTGCTGCACTGAGTTCGATGATTGCAGTAAAATGGCGTATCGATAGGTTGAACGTAAAGTCGATTGTTTTCAATTACATATTATTTCTGATCCCAATTTTAAAACAAAGTGCATCCTGGTTTCAGCTTTAAGACACCCACACTGCGTACCCATCTCGATATTGAGTTTGTTGTTTCAACGGTCTGGCTCAACGGTGAGTATTAACCTCGCATGTCCCAGCTTCATTATTTCGTCGAAATCCATATACAACAGTAGCCATCACCGCAACACAAAGATGTACTGGAAAATGTTTCAAATATACAGCCATTGTTGCCACACAAAGTTACCTTTGAATTCCTCTGGGAAATGAATTAATTCCACGCTGATGCAGTGCACAACAACGTTTTGCCCTCGCTTTCGAACAAATAACGTCAATAACCCTTTGGCAATCGAAGCGTCGTAGGTGAAAATGATGTGCTCGGAACGCCCACCCGGAAAAATCTCATCACCAAGCTGAGGAAAAAGAATTATGCCCTCTACTAAATCATGGAATAATTTTCTGTGGCATCCACCGCGTGCGAAATTTCTCATTCAACTTGTCCACGCAATATGACGGAGCTCTCCAATCTGAGCCCAATAATATCGCTGATGCTGCAGACTTAATGAACTACACTCTCTGGCGAAGCAGAATGTCACTAACGGGAAAAGAAAAAAGCGTGGTTTTAGCTGAAAATTCCTTTTCAAAACCAATCTAATCAAATTACATTCATTTCGTGCCTAAAGGCACTACACACACATTCCCGGTACACGTAGGTGAACCGGTTGACGGTTGCGTACTGAGAAGATGAACATGGTGAACTAGCCTTGTCTGTTCCCGGTTTGTGCGGCATGACAAAATCATATTACGCGATTTTTTTTTCGCATCCCAGAAAACTGTTCGAAAAAAAGAGGAATGTATTGGCCTATAATGTTTTGGATCGATTGCAGTGCATCACGAACGACGACGATAAATGAGAGCTCTACTGGCGTTGAACACCACTACTTTGAAACGCGCAGCTCCATCGGTAAGATCAATGTTGCCGTGGCTCGCTGGAGTTCATGTGATTTTCAGTGGAAGTGCGTTGAAGTGTGATTTAGTGACAGGACATGTACTATTTTTTCACAGAAGTTTTCAGTTTACAAAACGGTCAGGGAATATGACGAGGGAATGTGAGAGCTGGAAGATCTAGGATCAGAACATTATCCAAGATGAGCAGTGGCTTAGAGTGTTTGGCATTTAACCCGGCATTCCGTCCTGTTCCTAATGACGACAAGGAAGAGAATGCTCCTTCCATTACGTGCATGTAATAAGTATTTGCAGATAAATTCCAATTATCGGGAATGAGCCTTTGCGCTCGGGGCATAAAATTGACGACACGCTTCGGCTTCCTCGAAATAATCTAATTACCAACGCAGAGCTCATCGATATTCATTGTCAACCACGGTCTATTTATTCACGCACTGCTGAAGAGACTGATTGATGAACACGTGCCGCAACTAGTGATTCTAAAAACTGGCGGAGCAAACTCCCGACGGCGTCGGAGAGAAGTTGACCGCAAACACTGGCTATAAATCATTCCACCCCTCTATTTAAATGGTATTTATCTTTCCAGTGAATTTTACTGCAAAGTTGCTTGCTTCTTTCAAAGTCAAGATGATTGTGGTTTTTCCAGGTTCCTTTTACACAGCTTGTTCGCGCCGGAAAGACCTGGCGTCGTAGCCGTCGTCATCTCAGGAAAGCATGTAATTATAAAATGCGGGAGTGCGCTGGAATAATTCGAATTTGATTTAACGTCTAAATTTTGACCCCGAAGAACGACACCTTGTCGTCAGAGCAAGACGGAGATAAGGCGAGGATAATACTAGGGATACAACATGATTTAAAGGTGATGATTGAAGGTGCAGCTTTGTGATCCTTCCAACCTTCTCTACTAAGGACGTTATAACCAACAACACCCTGATCAAAAAGAAATATCTAAAAATTGAACTTCCACGATCCCGGCCTGTAAGCTTTAATCTCCATATGCATATATGTGTGTTCCATAGAAATCTCATGAGTGTATTAAACTATCATTAGGTAACCCAAGTAAAATTCAAACTCAAATTGGTTTTACTAATGTTTTATGATAGTTTTATTTCATTCATTTCATTTTTAAGGAGTTCATTAGGTGTTTTTTTTTCTTCAGGACAATGTAGTGTTATTTTGTATTGATAGTTATTATAATTGTTTAATAGTATTACAGAAGCACAACAAATAAAATGTTTCGATTCCAAAACGCTCAAAGCTCAACAAACTATCGATTGGTCTCTAATGAGCATGCGAAAGATTTGCAAGGTTTCTGTAAATGGGCAATTTTTATGTCACACCTATTTGTGCCAACTTCAACAACAAGCATTTTTATGATGAAGGTAACAGAGATGGCATTTCGCACTAATGTTACGCCGGTGCATAGGATTTGTACCTTCACAGAGGATACAACCATAACTCACCTTCAGATAAAGCAAAGTGCTTTTTATTCGGCGAAAAATAGACAGAGTGAAAGTGAGCGCCTGTGATGGGATTACCTGTAGTGAGTGAACCACTCTCTCCTAAACTGAATCGCTCTCACGTGCTCTCCTCATGTCTATGGCACTGTCGCAGCTCGCCTGCGATCACTGCCAGCGTACGCTGAGCGAGGACGCACGCGGTGCTCTTTCTGTGATTCGCTGGTGCTGATTGAAATTTAAACATCATCGGAGTTGCAGAAAATGTCCGAAAAAGGAAGCGGGAAGAAACATTATTCTTTCTTCCTTAATTATGCAGCGTCAAAGCGAATTTGCAATCACCGCTGCACGTAAGCATACAGAAGGCACGCCAGGTGAGCGCCCACTGGGGCGCACGCATCAGGGACTTCTAACTGCATTCTCTTCCGTTGAATTTAGCTAGCTCTTTTTCTCACTTTGAAGACGGTCAGGTAGTAGTGTAGAATAAAAACCATTTTTTCCACTCACTTGCCCCAGAACGAGAAGAGCTCTCGGCGAGAGTAGGAGGAGCGTGTGCAAAATTCGGCATCTCTCTGAGGATATGGACATCACTGGAAGGAGACGTTCGCTCAACAACCACGCAGAGGCACCAAGAGGAACATTAATGTTTTTGGCTAGGAATGAAAGATATGAAGAGCAGTGTTGAAAGTTCCGTCAGTGTACGGCAGGTTGAAATAGAACAGATGTTTTTTTTAATTGAGCGAAAGGGCATGTGTACAGTGGTCCTCGAACCAAAGACGTCAACTTTTGCCTGAAATTCGACTGCGGGGGTGGGTCGACATGCGGACAAGTCCGCCATTTCAGCAGGCAAAGAAGACGTTTGGAAGACAGCCTGCGTACCACTGATGCAGCTTTTGTGATAGCGATGTTCTAGCGATATGTTGCGTGCACTGTGTATGATGCGCACACAGGAAGAAACTCTCTCCTTTTTGAGGTTCGTTTTGATTCGCAAACGCTGTCTGATATCACTCAAGACTCCACAAATGCGCGTGCTTATCCGGCAATGAATCTAGCGAAATTCTTCGATTTTCAACCGAAAGTTGGTGAAATCACTAAGAAAATTCCGAAATCTCCGTTGGAGCCATAGCCATAGCGGAGCCAGTCATATAAACTGTGCATGAATCACTACTTAAATGACTCCATGAAAGCGAACCGGTTGAGAAAAGCTAAGGTATTTCTCGAACCGCTTATCCGAGAATCGCTACTTGATGATGCTGTTGTTTTCTGATCGAGGCAGCATCACAACCGCCAAAATGATCGGCAGTTTAGCTTCCTGCTGTAGCCAAATCGTGGAAGTAATTCGAACGAGTTATCATCTAAATTCTTTCATGGTTTGGGCTGGAATAACTCATCGATGAGGGGGTAAACTCAATAACCTCCTTCGATCGACAAGGGGTTAAAGTGAATCAAGCTGGATATTTCAGAAGCTGCTTAGCTGACACTAGATTCTTGGATATCGCAGCATTTTGGCAAAAAGTGAATGGATGTTTCAATAAGACTGGGCGCACTCTTACTCATGGAGCGAAAAAGACTATTAGCCAGTGAACGCTTTTTCCTGCTTTTGACGCAAGATGAATGTAGAAGGCCACCAGTTTAAATCCAATGGACTAACTAGAAGCCGGGAAGCGTTTCTTTTCGCTGGGTGCTGTCAGTTCAATCGAAGATGGCGCCAGAAACAGCAAGCACTTTCGCGAACGGGCAGCGGTTTCCACAAAACGCATGGTCATTTGCAGTGTGGTTACGGTAGACCACTTTCGAGACGAAAACGTGCCCGTGAGTACAGTTTACCGGATCCTGACATCCGTGAGTGTGGAGCGGAAGGCCAGTTGTAGGTCGCCCAGAGAATAATGACGAAGTAGGAACGCGTTGAAAAAGCGAATTGATAACAAGGACGGAACGAGTTTGCGTATGCTTAAGCCGAAAATATCACTGCTCATACCTGATTCATCAGAGCCCCAGATAGATATCATCTGTCGGAAGAAGACTGGTCCCCCGAAAACACGGATGATAGCGACCGAGAAATCGCAGTGCCAGGACAGGAATTACTGTGGACGTCGTTCAATAGTTTTCCGCTTTCGAAGACCCACATTCCAGGAATATTAGCTACTATTCCAGTGACAAGTCGGCCACCCCGAAGTAAAATATAAGCTTAAACATAAATTTGAAAAGAAGTCATGCTGTACATCTTACATTGAGAAAGATTTGAGCCGCTTAAGCGAGCGACTGGCATCAACTGAATAAAGTTTACCAGGAGGAGTATCTTGAGAAATTATACCGCCGTTCTTAAAGAGCGTGGCATTGCGATAAAGCCCGGCCAGACAAGGCGTCTTTCCATTTACGCTGGGAGTATCTTGAGCAGAACAAGATACCATACGTTGAGAGAAAGGAACCTGACCAACTTGCCCCATTGAGGAATTTTATCGGCTCTCTTATCGTCTTCTAGTATACAAAAATAATTGGCGGGCCAAGGATCGAAGCAGTTGACTGTCGAGGATCCGGTAATGATCGGGAAGATGGACGTCAGGCGTCCAGCGCTCTGTAGAGCAATATCGCGATTGCTGCGTCGTACGGTTGACCAGGTAAGCCTTCAATATTGATTACTTCATTCTGAAGAATAAACATTTTTAATTTTTACTATATGACTGAAAAAATTCTATTTTTTATTGAACACTCCGTTATTCGGTAGATCTGATTTGTTTAAGAGCAACACATATAAATCAATAGAACATCTTAAGTCATCTCTTTTAAGGTTTCAGAACCAATTTCGTCAAAAATCGCGGTCATCATGATAATAAAACCCAAAAAGGGAGAAAGTTCACCCATAAAGTATCAGTAAACAGAGTACAACAATAGATCTTCAGAATAACGATACAAGCCACAGTGGTACATATGTTATCGAATAAGGGACATTTTTGCCTGTTAAAGGCGGACTTAGTCCGTGCTTCAAATCCTCCCGGCGCAGTGGGATGTTAGTGTGCCATGTCGTTGGTCTGAGTGAAATTGCTCGGGCACATGCCCTTTTCGCTCATAATTTTCCTATATTCGTTATATTTCCAATCCTGCCGCACACCAGTTAGGAACTATCAAAAACTTTCTTCATATCTTTCATCTAGAAACAAAAAGATGAAGGTTCACTTGAAGCCTCATGGTGATGAGCGAACATCTTTCGCCGATTCAAGATTTATTTTCCAAGTGTCATGCTGGATCATAGAACAGGATCGACTAGTTTTCTTGTCATGAAGGTGTTCGTTTGATGCAATTTAAATCAAGATTCATTTAGTCGACTTATTTATTTGTCATACATGGTGTTTGAAGTTTTTCAATCCGGGACATGTTTGTTTACGTCTGATATTGTTTTGCAGGCTTGTTTCCATAAATGTATTAACATAAGTCTTCCGTATTTCAACAATATAGTGAGAGGGCTAAATGCCAACAAAACTTGTTGAGAGTGTTTGATTAACGCCGTATTGACAGACAAAACAGTTTCCTTAAGACAGATATATATAATATATAAGAATGTCAACTACTCGTTTGCCACTGTCCAGTTCTGTTTTGTTAGAACAAGTATTGAAAATTCCAGTTGCCAATTGCTTTCAAGGATCGAACATCAGAATTGATGAAATTGATTGCATGATAAATAGCGAAATTGCTTGTATAATAAATATCTGCTGGGTTGATGAATAATTTAAATGAATACCAATAGCCTCTGTATCAAAGTCAATATATATTTGTTCTATATGTTAAAATAGATAATGATAGAGTTTAAGAGGATTCTTACATTGTATCGAGAATATCTTTTCAGACTACAATGAGACGGTCGAGGGTAAGAACACCGGATCTGTTAAGTCCATAGTATGACCTTCGACAGCGAAACTCTTAAGCGATGAAATTTGTTACACTAATGTTCGAAGAATGTATGACCGTCATTAATAGATTGATCATAAACGTTTGGAACCTTTAAACGAAACACCAATGATGTTGTAAGAAAGACTTTCGTGCAGAATACCAAAGCGCTGGACTACGTACGAGGAAGGTTCAGGTTCCCAAACCGTGAAAAAGAAACAGAATAGATGTTAAAAAGCCACACTGGCGGTAATGATGACGAGTCAAGTGTGAAGGCGGACTTGAACCAGATTCCAGGAAACCCAGTATGTGACTTCCGGGGATATGCGATGTTCCTGAAACTTCCGGACACAGATGATGTCGAAGTTCGTCGTAAGAAAGTCTTTATATAGTACAAATTTGTACTGGCGGAAATCCCAGCAGCGCAATATGTTGCAATACAGTTGATGT